>JAEIGQ010000265.1:0-383021 GCA_018904275.1 Lordiphosa clarofinis
AATAGTCTATTTTTACTGTGCTTCTTATAAATAGACTTCTTCAGGATCGAATAATAATGCGAGTAGTAGTATATGGGCAAGAAATACAAGGAAATGGTTCTTAAATCAAAAATTCCTTATTTGTTATTGTCAATTCATTCATGTTATTCATTCCTTTGAAAGTAGTCTTCCTACTCGCATTACAATTGTAATGTTTTTTTTACAATTTTGTTTGTGTTTATAGGACAATTTTACAAACATGCTGCTAAATCTTCTTCTGGTATAGTCTTCAATTTCTTCTTCGTTTCGGGGTCTATCTCGTTTATCAATTCAAAACGGTGTTCTCGGAGCGGTCTCTTGAGTTGAGCGAATTGCCTATGGGCCAATGACACTAAATATTGACTGGGTAAGATGTTCATGGAGACATGGTCCTGTTGAAACCCCGCTCAAAATAATGCTGACCTAACTTGCGAGCCACACTAGTCACACTTTATGACAGTCTTAAACAGAGTCCCATATAAAAGCGTGGATAAATCGCATCTCTTCGTTGAAATGGGCCGCTTAGACAATATAAGGTGTTAATTTACCGACCAAATACCGATTCCTGCTCCATTTTATTTGTTGCTCGATAAAATACAAATTCGACAACTTTTAAAATGGTAAGGAGGAATTCGTCGACAAAATTTCGATTGGGTGAATGTGTCGTATACGTAATTTTTGTGGAAACTTTGAAGGCTTTTCGCAGAGGTTAAAACATGATCTAAAATTTGTTCGATTTTTGATTTATTATGTTCCACCTAAAAGTAATCATTTAAGATGGTATCAGTTAACTTTTTATCGGCGTCCACCCTAATGTACATATATGCTAAATTTTTTAAATTTACGTCTGGAACAATTAAACAAATAAGTTAAAATTGTTGTCGCTCCGTGTTGCAAGCACAAAGGTATCCATAGAACCCGAAACTAAATCTATAGTCGAAAACTATGCAGCACAACAAATATACATATCTTCTGCTTACATAAGAGGCAGAAAATGCCTTTAGACACGTTTAATTCTGGTAGCAGCACAAAGTTTTACATCCTGTTTTCTGTATACGGGATATCTGGCACCAAAGTGTATATCAAATTCGTTGGGCTAAGTGAAAAAGTGTTGAATAACTTTTCCTCATTTCTGGCTGTGGCTCTGTTTACATTATCAACAGACTAACACCTTGCCAAGTGCTCATGTGTGTGTGTGTGTGTTACCTGATAGCTCTGTTGCTGCTTTTAGCAATAAATGCCACTCATAATTAAATCAAATGTTTCTGTCTGTCTTCTTAAAGGCATAACAAACTTTTTGCGAGGCTTAAACACATTAATTTCCTCCCACCTATTTGGTATGTTTGTCCATATGCACAAACGTACATACATATTTACACTCTATCATTGGCAAAAGGTAAATAGAAAGTGGAAAAGTTGTTCCCTTTGGGGAAGCGTTTCATATGGATAGTAGTTTCTCTAATGAGCATCAATGGCAAGCGTATCAGTTGTTGCCCATGAGATGCGAATGCGGCATCAGGAGTTGGCGAGGGAGTCTCGCGATGTTGTAAATTTTTAGTTCGATGTCTTCATATTTCTCACCCGTTGCGTGTTTGTGGGTTTGGCATGCCAAAATCATATTAGTCACACAATGAAACAACTGGGAGGGGGAGGGAGACATATATGCAGCCCATTACCATTTAGCATCCACCCCGCCTATTATCATACATAGTTGTAAGTTGCTCTTTCCTCTGCTCCAGAATTACTATCATATAATATTTAATACCCATTCCACTGCCCGGTTTTCATTTCCTTTGACATTTTGTTGGCACATTTTTGGTCTGGCATCTAGAGGTAATGGGTGTCATAGTAGATGGATGGAATTACATTCCCCCATTAGAGGCACCCTGTGTTAGCTAGGGTATATGTATCTTCGTGGAAAAACTTGCGCAGTACCAAAACCCAAGAAGTTTAATCTTTCCGTCATCATTTATGCTAGAGGAAATGTTACACTTTCCCCAAAGAGCTTAAGTCGTTTGCTTAACTAGACCCACCCCAGCCATAATACTTACCCCCCCAAAACAAACACATACCCACACATGTTTACACACAAAAAATTAATCACAACGAGTCGTTCACCGACATTCTTCGTGGCGACCTTCTCGGGGTCTAATGTGCTAATGTGCAATTTCGTGCTTACGTTGTATAGTGTGAAGATGAGCTTCTCCTCCACTCGTCCCATTCACGCCACCTGGCCATTTTCATGAATCACAAGAAGGACACAGCATACGGCGACCTCCGACCGTCCGACCCACCTCCCCGCTGGGGCAGAAAGCAAACTGCAATTAATCTGCTTAGAATGAAACGCACTGCTCGTTAGCGCACAGCCAGTCGCACTCTCCCAATGTCCACCCCCCTTGGTATTGTCCTTTTTTCGGATATTTTCGGTTGTTTTATACTCTGCAGAGGGTATAATAAAGTTTTCGAATGTTTGTAACGCATAGGAAGAAAGTTTCTTAACTATAGCATATAGCTGCCTTAGGACTGATTGAACGAAAAACTATTCTTCGAATTTATAAGTTTTTAGTGCTGTTTCATAATAACATTAAGTTTAATGATGCTTATGGCTGGAGACATCTTTAAGCTCTGGCACTTACAAATATGTTTTGGGAATTGTTAGTATTTATAACAACATGTTCACAGCCAGTCTCTTGGTCAATTTGGGAAGCATGGTTCAAACCAAAAAAAATAGGCCAAACCTTTTATTCTATATAGGCATCTTTACGAGCTCGCAAGAATATATAACCTCCGCCAAGGCAAATGGCTTCCCTCTAATCTTTAAGATTGTTAATTATTTATTTGAGCAGTTAAGCGTTTCAGGATAAAGGCCACCGGGCCCAGGATGTTGACCCCGAGTATAAGTTTTATTTTCTTAATTTTTGTTTTCTTGGTCGCCCGTGGAAATGCAATGTTTCCCAGCTGGTTCATAAAAAGAAATTAACGGCTCTTTTTCAATCTTTGCCGCTGGCATCGTTTAATGGAGCTTGATACTGCCAAATGTATGCGAATGTATGTATTCATGTTGAGGCTATAGTGTAAGGCTGACACAGCCGAAAAGTATGTTATGACGGAGCAACTATTGGATTTGTATGTTGATATATCATTTTGGGCCGAGGAGTCTGAATGATTAGAACGTGTTTATTTTGGATGGTCATACTCATGAGGAAACTGCACTTGAACTCTGGAACCTTCTGGAACCTCTGAAAATTCCAAGCGCTGTCCAATTTATGTTAGTGGACCGCCTACTGGCTGTAACCTTAGTGGGCTTATTTCTATCCGATAATGTTTCGTTACTTAAGCTAAGGTCCCACACGCAAACAAAATGGAACACATTGTACAAACAAAGTTAGCCTTGAACTGTAAATGTTTGAGTAAAACACATTTGGTGATTTCACATGAACAAATAATTGCTTTTAAATAAATTAAAGGAAGTATTTCCCTTCGCAAATAATTTGCGTTAGAGTTAACTCAGCTTGAGGCTAAATTTTTTTACATATTTCTTTGCCCAATCTGTTCAATTTATAAATGAAATAGACTGAGCAAAGCTCATCAACAGAATTTTAAAACAAAATTAACGAATGAAAGTGGCAGACTTTAAGCAGTTGGTAATATGTAACCAACATTCTATTACAACAATTTAACGAAAATGTTTTCGTTTGGCTATTTGTTGGCCCACGTCCAACGATTCAACAATTTTTGGACATGCCACTAAGAATTGTTTTATTGTGAGACCTTAATAAGAGATGCGCAACACAAAATATTGTATGTATGACTCTGGGAGAAATGCCCAGATTTCTGATGGAGGAGTTTTCCGTCAAACTTCATTGTATGAAGACCTGGTTTCTAAATACTTCAACATTTCTGAAGACGCATCCTTGCCACATAGTGAGATTGCTGTTCAATACGGGATGGTGGTCGATGATGCTTTTGCTATTAGCCAATGATTTCTAAAATCATTTGCCCAAAGTAATTCATCCAAAGTCGAAAGGATACGTAAGAAACGACCTTCCAGAACTCGACGAGTTATAGAAAACACCATTATTTTAGCACGGTTCGCCAGATGTGCAACTAAAATGTTGACTTTATTATGAAATCTCTACTAGGGATGTTATTTTCTTTGTACCGAAGACATCACAACAGCAATGCAATTCAGTCGCCGAAATCACTGACGGTATTACCTGAATAGCCTGGTCTAAGGCAACTAAAATTAAATCATGCGAATTGCGGTAGGCCAATTTGTCTAAATGTTGTGTTAGATTTATGGGATGCAATGGCCGTTGTTCCTCATCAGAAATAATTTTTATACTCTGTACACAGAGAAAACAAAATTGGCTGCACGGCTCCTGTAGAAACGTCAATCCTAAACGAAACGTATTTCTCCCTAGTAAATTGCACACGCTACGTGTACAATTTATAAATTCACACGCGGCGTGCAGAAAAGCTAAACGCGACGTGTAGAAATCTAAATGCAAATGAATTCTTATATTTTTCGTTTAGCACACTGGTTGTCACCGTGGCGTGTGGATTTCTAAATGTACGTTTAGATTAACAAAATCTATGCGCTGCGTGTTGGAAATCTACACGAATCGTGCGCAAATTTCTGTTGCCGATATATAAATAGCGATTGCGTTGAATTAGACCTTGAGAACTACAAGCAAGCAAAAATTGGATTGTGCCTTAAGCAGATTCCATACAAGTAATGTCTTAGAGGCCTTGCCTTACGGCATGACGTGGCGGAGACGTCTAAACCATTATTCCAATCGTGTTTCAGTCCAAGGGGTCGGCAGTTTAAATCTACCAGAGTAAGTAAAAAAAAATATAAATTTGTTAAATAAAAAATTCAAAAGATACACGGAAATGTAGAATTTCTACACGTTTCAAACGGGATTTTCAACTCATTACTTTTGTGTGACATAAACAAAAAGTTATATTTTTTTTTTGTGTGTCCAATATTTGCGTGGCTCACAACCCCCCCTGGCTCAAAACCCCCATCTTCCCCTAGTCTAACGCTCTAACAATTTGCTTGCAAGAGCAAACTCTCAAACCGGCAAACAAAATTGACAGGGGGTGTTCCCACCAGTCAAACATGTGCTTCAAACTATTGAAACAATATTTTTTCTTTAGGTTTTTTTCTTGCATTTTTTAGAGCTTTGATATTTGATTATATCACCTCAAATGGATTTTTGAAATTTGAAATACTTTAGAGGAGATAGCTTTATTTGTCCAACAATGTCATCGCTAATACAAGTCATTTTTAAATTACCGCAAACGCACTTATCTCGAAACCACGTTTTTCGAACTGGCGGCCATGATATCTCCAGTTGCACTAAACCGATTTTGATGATTCACAGTGAAATCGACTCAGAGTTGTCACCATTCTGGTCTACAATAAGAGGTCAAATTTGAAGCCAGTTCCGATATGCAGGCCAGCGACTGAAAAGTTTTTTGCGCTCTTGGCACTAACCTCGGCATGCGTTCGACTCGTGTCGGTGTGGATAGCGAAATGCGGTCCCTGCGGGCCAAGCGTAGCCTTCGCTGATTTAAAGACTCATTGCACTCAGTGAAGAGGTTTGAAACATTCCTAATGCACTTTTCTATATTCTTGAACATCGGTCATCCATGGTATTTTATCGCAGTTAAGTATAAGCAAATTCAAAGTTCTGCAGTCATCTCATTTTCAGTTTTGAATCACTGTTTTATAAGTATTTACCGGTTCGGAGATCTTTGATCTAGAAATACCGTGATGCTCTGGGACCTAAAATTTATTGATTGCCATCCGATATGTAATGTAAATTTGTAAGGGAAAGTCAATTTGTAGTTACAGTGTGCAAAATGTTATTGCTTTCCTGTGCCGAAATGTAAAAGAACCGTTCATCCGAACTTTATCATTTCTTCGGCAAAATTATACATTTTGCTAAATACTAACTATCTCTAAAAGGTACGAATCGTCTATCTTCAAAACTGTAGGAGATATAACGTTTTTTCCAAATTGCGGGGGCGGGAGGGGGCGTGGCCAAAATTGAAAATAAACTTGATCTGCCTGCAGCTATAAGAAGCATTTGTCCAATACATGTCAAACCTCTATCTCTTACCATCTCCGAGATCTGTTTGTTCATACGGACGGACGGACGGACGGACAGACGGACAGACGGACGGACAGACGGACATGGCTATATTAACTCAGCTCGTCATGCTGATCAAGAATACATATACTTTATGTGGTCGGAGATGCTTCCTTCTATGCGTTACAAACATCTGCACACTTTAATATACCCTTTTTTCTCCGGTAACGGGTATAAAAAATATAAAAATGAAGACAAAAAAAAAATCCCTTTCGCGGCAATTAATTTTTGTTTACTTATTTCCGCGATTTAAAGACCAAAGAAAAATGTTAAAGTTTTTAAGTGTGAGTTATTTGAAAGTTTGGATTCAGATGTTAGTTTTCAGATTTTTTAAATATTTTTATAACCAATTGCTTTGGATAGCAAGCAATTGAAAATAATTAAATTTTTTAAATATGTAAATTTTCAAATAGACTTTACCCGCGAATTAAGTATATTTTGCCAAAATGCTTAAAATACGTATATACTATTTTATCACAAGGAATACGAAAAAAATTATTTCGATCCAAAAAAAAATCCCAGTGGGCGATTTTTCATGGAATCACCCATATATTTTTGATCAGCATGACGAGCTGAGTTGATATAGCCATGTCCATCTGTCCGTCCGTCGGTTGTCTAATCCGTCTGTTTCTATGCTATCTCCGCCTCAGTTTTAAAGCCATCGTAATTTGCTTACGCTGCACATTTGTCGGAACCGCCGAATCGGATGACTATAGCATATAGCTGGCATAGAAACGATCGGTTGAAAACTAGTTTTAGTGAGAAAACTTTTTTGCTTTTAGTGCTATTGCTCTCGTATTTATAAGTTTTCAATGATTTCACATAATTTCACCAAGGCTTGTCAAAATCGGAAAACTATATAGTATAGCTGCCATACAAAAGTTAGGTCTGAAAAAAGTCTTAGTGAGAAAAACTTTTTTTGTTTTCAAAGATATCGCTCCCAACGCTCGTATTTATAAGTTTTTAATGATTTCACATAATTTCAACAAGATTTTTGAAATCGGACTTCTATATAGTATAACTGCCATACAAACTGTCAGGCATATATCAAGCTCAGGGGATATAAACCGGTCGAGCGAAGTTAGCTGGCCTCTATTTTTTTTTTAACAATGTATTTTATGTGTGTGATGTTTACGAACCCTGCCTAGAATAATAATTATCGAAATTCTGTAAGTTTTATAGTTTTTAGCTCTCAGAAATACCCTTTGTTTATTATGCGTAGTTTTTTTATGAACTCAACAATAATAATTTATACTTTAAGAACTCTTATTTGAAAAATCGGTCAGTGTGCGGCGCACAGTGTAAGACTTTGCCAATCTAGGGGGACTTTATTGAAGAAAATAAATATCTTTAAAATCAATGAGCATTTAGAAGTCAATTTAGAAATGTTCAAATGTAGCGAAAGCAAGCCCAAAAACAAAAAATGTTTGTTCAGAAGATAATGGTTCTTAAACCGGTGCATTTGAAGTACATGCAAAATTGCTACGGACAACGAATATCAGTGGGGAAAGTTCAGTCTTCTTAATTGGATCGTGTGGTCACTGTAAGCCGTCAAACTTATTTTTTCATAGTTGTTGGAGCATTATTGATTTTAGCGCTATAAGGGCACTTGTAAGTGGCATTAAACAACTTTATTTTTTTTTGGAAATAGGTGCCAAAGATAAGTTTATTTTGAACAATATTTTATTTTTGGTGGACAAATACTAACAACATTCAAATCAACCAAAACATACTTCGTTTGCAAAATAACATTCGGAACCAAGATCAGAAATAAAATTGTGCCCATATTTTGCCAAAAGGCCTTGAATTAAGCAATGAGTAAAATAACACGGGCAGATTTTTCGATGTTTCGATCATTGCTAGAGCACTCAGCGATGATGTTTGGCAATGATATTGATACTTGCACCTAACAAACATGTGCCACGAATTTAAACTGTGGTGCACTAAATCTAGAGAGATGTATCCAGATTTTTGACCAATAATGCGTGTTGGCTTCAGGGCACAATAAAAGCGATGATTATAAGATTGATGTCACGCCTTCAGCGGAAAAGCTATAAAACCATATTTTGATTTTTGCCCAAAAACACAGCAAAGAAATAGTTAAGATCTGCTGTTAAAAATTTATGAAAGTCATTTGATTGCAGCGACAGATTAGACTGTGCGGTCGAGTGAAAAAAGGTATTTGTAGAAGTAAATGAATGAGTTGTCAAATGCTTCTCCACCTAGGGATCAACCATCAGAAAGTCGGACTACGCACAGATAGTTTAAACGTCTTTCATCTAATCAGGCAGTTGCATTAATGGTGGACACCAAGTTTTCAAAAGCCCCAATACAGCTCCTTACCAAAATGGTCAGTTCAAAATTGTATCCATGCTAAATATGATCTCGTAAAGAGTCAAAAATGTCGTGATATCTCAGTGGAATTATTTTTACCGAATCATATATCGTCAGATATCGTCCAATTTGAATCTTATGATCAATCTAGTGAAGAAAGTTATGATTCAAATTCAGATTCTGATGAAATTTGCAAAAAGTAATTTCGCCTAATCATCTTATCAACTTTAAGTTGACTTTTTATACCCGTTACTCGGAGAGTAAAAAGGGTATACTAAGGTCGTGCAAATGTATGTAACAGGCAGAAGGAATCATTTCCGACCATATAAAGTATATATATTCTTGATCAGCATCAACAGCCGAGTCGATATAGCCATGTCCGTCTGTCCGTCCGTCCGTCTGTCCGTCTGTCTGTATGAACACCTAGATCTCAGAGATGGTAAGAGATAGAGGTTTGACATGTATGGGACAAATGCTTCTTTTATCTGCACGCAGATCAAGTTTGTTTCAAATTTTGGCCACGCCCCCTCCCGCCCCCGCAATTTGGAAAAACGTTATAACTCCTACAAATGTATGCACGACTTAAGTATACCCTTTTTACTCTACGAGTTACGGGTATAAAAATACTAACCGCATACTTTTTGAAAAAAATGTTTCCTTTTTTGTTTTTTGCGGTATGTGTGTTCATGTTTTTAAGTATTTTATGCCCTCTTTAACTTTTTGTCCAGAAATTTCTTCCGGGAATATTTGAACATTGAGTTCCAAGTTCAAGTCGATTGCTTTAAAATACGACTGCTATTGAATTAAGTTCCCTAGATTGGCAAAATCTTACACTGTGCGGCGTGATGCTTAATTGTGGCATAGCCAACTATCCGAGTTTTTACTTCAAGCTGTTTTAAAAGAATAAATAAATTTGTTGTATTCGAAATGGAGAACGGGAAAGGCTTGAGAAATTTCCAGCGGTCTGCGAGGGTTTGTTTCAAATTAATTGACTTGTTTTCTGCTTAAATATTTAACTTTGCCTTTTTGTGACATGGGCTTTGGCAATTCTATTCCGACTCGTTCTGCTGCTCGTTTTGTGGTGGATCCTTTTAGTTGGTCACTTGGGAGCAAACACACACTTACCCTCACTCTCTCTCTCCTCTCTTTGTGTCCTTTTCTGGCCTTCACCTGTGCGGTAAAAAAAACTTTTGCTGGCATTTTGTGTATTTATGGCTCATGTGGCGCAGTTGCATAAATCACTGACAATGTAAACATACATACGGGTAACTCCCATCCCCTCAGTCCAGTTCACCTCTTCGGCGTGTGTGTCTGGGTTAAATGGCTAAAAGTGTTGACCACAATTAATGTTATGAGATAAGTTTATAAAAGCTCAAGGCTCGCTGCTCACCGCCCCCAAAAAGCTTGCCCGGTGCTCGCTGCTGTTAATAAAATGCAAGACACGAAGGTGGCCGAAAATGCGGGGGGTAGGGTGCGTGGGTGAGCAGTTGCAACGGAAATTAGGTATCGTTTACATGGCTTTCCCTGCCTGACTACGAAGGCTTTTATCGCCACATCCATTATGCAGCTTGCCACCTTCGGCTCTGACCTGCCGCGCTCTCCTTGGTTCTGCTTACAAAGGCGCATAATAACTGCTGTAGATTTGTCAAAAAGGTGACTCTGGGGATGGCCATTTTAACCGGAAGTTAAAAAACATTTGCCAGGTTTTTCAATTTTTTTTTCGTTGTTGTTGTGAAATGTTGTCAATACTTAAGGAAGGGGAAACCAAGGGCTAATGGACTATGCCAGATGGTCGAGGGTAAGACACGCAGTGTGGAACATAACAGCAATCAAGATTTAAAGTGAAATTGAAGTATGTTTATACTACTACTACCGGTCTGTTAAACAGGCTGGAGTTAATCGTGCGCGATCGGTGTCCTGGGATATAAAAATTGGATACACATATTAGAAATGCCAGCTATCTACGTCTCCGTTCTCTAATTCCGCATATTCCTGAAGTAGGCTAATAGTTTAATTTATAGGAATAAAACCGTCGCACAGTGGGCCAGCTTGTATGGAGACTGCGGCCAAAAATACTTTAGTAGGTATTTCGACTTGAAATTTTTGTTTACGGCTTTGTAAAACCGTTAGATGTGAGATTTGATCAAATGGGCGAGGCTAAACCCACACACTCCCACCCCTACCACACAATTTTACCAAGTGTAAGAGATAGTTATTTTAAAAATTTTTATTTGTGTTTCAATTTTTGTTTGTTTTGTTTTGTTATGTTAGTTTTGTATTAAAAGCCTCTACTTAACAATGTTAAGTTAACATAAAAGAGGCACAAATAAATATTTAGTTAATTAATACAACCTAAAAAAATATTTCATAAGACATTCTATACACGGCTGCAATCTCACCTTTTAAAGTGAATCCAATACAGGTTTTAGTCGAATTGACCGGTTCATGGACGGAGAACACAAAAAAGAATCAAACACAACAACCACAACGCTGCACCGCACCGAATAGTAGCAAAAAAAAAAAAAAGCGTACTTAGTCTTTGGGACATAACAGAACTTTCCGGCACTTTGTGACAGCTGAAGTTTTGTAATTTAAAATCTTAAAAGGTTGACTAATATTACCTAATAAGTCAAATTAGGATAATTATTACCTTAGCTGAAATTATGTCACATGGACAATGGCACTGTAAAACAAGTAAGACCGTTTCAGTCGAGTAGCTCGACTTCAATTTAACAAACATACACAAACAAACACACACGCGCACATACACACAAACGCAAATAATCACGCACACGCACTCACGCGCAAGCAGCCAAAAAGTACGCAATAAGTAATGCGTGCGGCGGGGTGGGGAAATTCGTAAATTGTAACTTTGAAATTGGGGCTCTGACAGTTTCTTACGGTTTAAGGGGAGGTGGGGTAAATTTTGCAAATCTGAAACAAACTCGATCTGCGTACGGTATACACCTATGTACATGCAAAAATTTGCATCTCTATTTTTCTTTTAGTCTCTCGTATCGACGCGTTCATACAGACGGACGGACGGACGGACAGACGGACATGGCTAAATCGATTCAGCTGTTGATGCTGATCAAGAATATGTATACTTTATACATACATACATCCGGCCAATTTTAAAATACCCTCTCCAAGGGTATAAAAACTATTATTGTTTATTTCTATTATTATTATTCATGTTCGCTATGATGCCTTTGGTTGCTAATGCTAAGGATGATTTTTAGTGAATTGGCCTTTAAAAGTGTTGTTGCTTATCGTTTCTGCAGGAATGACCTGTTTTAAGTAAAACGAGAAAGGCAAAGCTGACTTCGTCTGTGCCGAAATTTTGATACACTTGAAAACACTTGTCTCAACGGTTAGCGACTTCGACCAAACTTCACAGATCACCTTAAAAACATTTAATATTACCCATGACCGTGATTGAGAGCGGTAATATTAAGAAAAAAACAGTTTTTCTCATTAAAACCAATTTTTCGACCGATCATTTGTATGGCAGCTACAAGAAGTAGTGTCATATAGCTAAAAGCAAATAGTTCTAAGCATTTAAGAAATTACGCCTAAGCTGAATAAGGTTAAATTTGATAAGAGTTTGTTTTTAGAAGTTGACAACAGACCATTTATTAATTTAAGTGTAAAGGTTTTAGTCGTTTATTTTTGTTTTTATGCTCCTCCCAATTTTTATTTGCTTATGCAACAAGTAAGAAGTACAACGCAAATGTCCTGCAGGACACTCTCTGTCGTCCGTGCGTTGCGGAAATAATTTTATTTTGCCAGACAATTTGCTTATTTTGTGATTTCCGCTTGCCCAACCAACCTCCCCCAAATATTTCCGGCTTTTGACTTTTTCTTCCTCTGTTTTCACTCAATTTCTTTAGTTCTGAAATCCTTTGGGCGCATTTAGCAGCTTTCCTCTTAAATTTTGTGTCCGCTACGAAATTAATTTTTATGCAGTAAAAAACTGTTTCAACTGTTTTTGTAAAGTATTTTTATAGCCAATTGTTATTGTTATTTCGTGTATTTGACAGACGAATATTTGCATGAGGCGTGTCATAACGCTTCATTTGCTTTACAATAATAAATTGCGGTTGTTGTTGCTCGCCAAAGTCATTTAACAATAATCGCTTGCATATGAAATGGAAGTTCAAAACACCCGCCTCACAGCTCCTACCGATCCCCCTGCGTTAACGGTATTCCAGGCTCATAAATTGCAAATGGCCAAATACCGTTTAATGGTCGCTGGGCGCCCAACAGCAGCAAAAAATGCAAAATTCAGAAAAGAGTTCGAGAGGCTGCGCCCTGGCACATATCCCCGATGGCATCATCATCATCATCATCAGGGACGTATTCGTCGTTGTTATTCTTGGTTGAATGGTTGCATATACACTGTACTGTTGCTGCCGTCAGAATGGAAATCCGCCAAATGTTGTCTCTTTGGACGACCTATTGCCGGACCATATCGATCAAGCAATTTGTTGGTAATGTAAAAAAGTTGAACAGGTATTGTAACAGTCTTAAGCTAAGAAGTACCACTTAAGTGTTTAAAAAAATGTTAGAAATTTGTTTTTTTACCCTTGGAGAGGGTATATTGAAATTGTTCAGATGTTTGTAACGCATAGAAGGAAGCATCTCCGACCACATAAAGTATATATATTCTTGATCAGCATGACGAGCTGAGTAGATATAGCCATGTCCGTCAGCTTCTTTGCTATCTCCTCCGTCAGTTAATTATTAAAGCTATCGTAACCAAACTTTGCACGAAGCCTTTTGGTACACATTCGCTGCACATTTGTCAGAACCGGGCGGATCGAAAGACTTTAGCATATAGCTGTCATAGGAACGATCGGTTGAAAAACTAATTTTAGCGAGAAAAACTTTTTTGTTTTCAGTGCTATCGCTCCTAAACTTGTTACAGATCATATTACATGCCACCACACAATTCTGCAAAAAAGATCCAAATCGGATGACTCTAGCATATAGCTGCCATAGGAACAAAAGGCCGTAAAAGTAGTTCAAGTGAAAAAACTTTTTTTTGTAACACTTTACACTTTTCAGCTATAAATATATTGATGAATTTATTGTATAGCTGTCATTTAACAAACTGGCTGGCATATATCAAGCTCCAAGGGTATATAAACTTCGGTCGAGCCGAAGTCAGCTTCCCTCTTTTTTTTTAAATGCAATAAAACTAGTTTTAGAAGAACTTTTCGAAAAAAGAAAAGAACGGATTATTCTATATTTTTTTCATGCTCGCTTTCTTAAAATAGGGCCAAATTTGACTTAAGTCTTTGACTTAAAATTACTATTTGAATTTCTTTAAAACAGGGTAAACCTAAACAGCCTGTTGCGATTTTTAAAAATCTTTTAAGAATAGTTTTTATACCCTTGCAAAGGGTATTATAATTTGTTTAGAATTCTGCAACATAAATATTCACTTCCGACCCTATACACTATATATATTCTTGATTGACGATCTGAGTCTATTGAGCTTTGTTCGTCCGTCTGTCTGTTCGTCTGTCCGTCTGTCTATTTCTACGCAAACTAGTCTCTCAGTTTTTAAAGCTAACGAGCTGAAACTTTGCACAGAGTCTTTTTTTTTCTGCACACTGCTAACAAAGTACAACACTGAAAAAAGCCCCGCATAAGACCCTTAAATTATGATAAAAGACACCTTTGTAAGCATCAACTCATACCCAGTTTTTCAAATGAAGCCTCGGTTCGCGTTTAATGGGTACTTTTGTACTTGCAACACCAAGAATAAAACTAAGCATTCTTAGTTCTTCAAGGCTTAAGATAAAAATCTCCAAAATTCAGCAAATGTGGAGAGAGTCATTGAGAACGTCATATTTTTTTAAAATTTCAAGAGTCAAACAAAAAAAACTTAAAATCGTTGTTTATCATGGTACAATGGGCTATTGCATGTTCCTAAGAGATGGTACTCGACAGCCAAAAACCGCGATATGGAGTACCATTTTAAGACTCACCCACAAATCAATTCATATAGGCCATAAGCAAGATCTAAAAACAGACAGATCGCGATTTTCAGTTTTGCCAACGAAGCCTTGGTTCGCGGTATAGGCATTTTGTACCAGCAACTGCCTTAGAACAACATTGACCATTTAGGGCAAAATCAGCTTTTACCAAAATTATGAAATTAATTTTTCTGAGCAGAGTGCTTCATTGCAAGCAAAAAATAGACAATATCAGGCCTGTTCCGTTTTCGATTTCGATCAAATCATGTGGAATCGGAATTGATAGCTGTTCCCGTTTCCGAAGAACGATCAAATTATCCGGTTTAAAAGCTTGCGTTTGAGTGGATGAAATCAAACGTAATTGACAATTTTCACGTCAACGGTTATATTTTTATCTATCCAATATTTTTGTTTTAATAAGTCATATTTTGAGAAGATTTTAAAGTAACCATAAAAGTATTGGGCATTCAACTTGATTTAAAATTAATTATTTCAAAGTTGTACCCCAGAAATTGCATAGACGAAAGCAAAAACGATCGAAATGAAACCGAGCTCGGAAACCAGAACATCAAATGAAAACGATTCGGAAATACAATCGTTTTACTTTTTAAATCCACTCGGAAATGGGAACAGACCTGTATCATTAAAAAATGTTTTGTAGTGGACCTGCAATAAATCTAACAGTGTTATGCCAATTTTCCTTGATATGAAGCATTCAAAGACTATTTCAATTAATTAGATCTCTGATTGCGTTAAAAATCACTTCTTTAGTTTGAATTAATCGAGATAAGTAATTGAAACCGTTGATTAATAAAATGGCATAATTGCTGGAAGACAGTTTTCGATTTTTAACATTTTTTAACTTAATAACATTTCGTTTTATGGCAAACAGAGTAGGTTGTCGTACAATTTTGAACTATAAGTTCATATAATATTTAAATTCGTCTTTTTATAAGAAATAAACAAATAGAATTTAAATTGAAATTTCATTCGCTCACGCGCACCTATGTTTCAAATTTGGCTTTTCAATTTTAACCTACCTGGTCATACTAATCAACGCCATCGCTGAAAAAAATCGACGCCATCGCTGAAAAAATCGACGCCATTGCTTAAAACAAAATCCGACGCCAAGATAGATTCACATAAATTGTATAAAATTAATATTAAATAAAAGCGAGGATAGACACATAAATTGTACCTATAAATTCAACTTGTCATGAATCCCTCGATTGCCTCGAATTTCGATTGCCATGCATTCGCGGGCTATCAATGGAGCTGCCTGCGGAGACGTCGTCTATGCGACATATTGTCGGAGCTGTACCTCGAGGTGTCTCAAATGCAAGTGGCGTTGCAGTCGCCTGTGTCTACAATTCAAATGGAGCTTTACCTCGAGGTGTCACAAATGCTCGAGCTGTCCCATATGTACCTGCCGTCAATCCTGTTGCCGTGCATCCGCGGAAAATCCCTGGATTTCCACACCCGTGGCGTTCACAATGGAAACCGAGCTCGTATTGTCCCATATAAATTTGCCGTTAATCCCGTCAATCCTGTTGCCATGTATCCTTATGTATACGCTGAATATCAGGGTGACGACCTGTTCAGTCAACAGACCGATGAATATCCAGGTGACTATCAACTAAGCGATGACAATACAGCGAAACAATGTTGGCCTCGTAGATCACGTACAAAAAATATGCCTCCAGCTGCAACGGTTCTTCTATACGGAGCAAAGGAAAAATTCGAAAAATTCAAAAACCGAAAATGCCACACTATATGGCAAAATTAGTTCAAAAAGGGGTGCTGTGGGAGGAGCTGCAAAAATCCTGCTTGGCGCATAGCCCAAAAAGTGGATTTCACTGATGTCATTAGTATCTGTCCAGATTTTTTGTGATAAATGTAGTTTAATATAATTTAATTGTTAAACATTAATTACATACATTAACTACGTTGTACGTAGCCCAAAAACAAGCAGCCAGTTAACAAAAAAGATTTGCCTTAGTCGCTGATACAATTGTAACGACCTCTTTTCGTGGCACGGGCGCACAGTGGCCGGTTTTTCGAATTTAGCGTTGCAAAAATCAAAAATTGATAGTCGATTTTTTTGACCGCTTTAATTTAATTTAATAAAGGGAACCCCAGATAGCCCGAAAATGTTTAGTTTATTGAATTTAGTCAATTATTTTGGATTTTACAGTGGTTCAAAGTTGAACAATTTTTCAAACTGATAAATTGTTGTATTTTTTTGGTTTCAAATGTTACGTTTCGGAACGTATAAAATCCAAACGGAAACTCCGATTGCAATTTGGTTGGTTGAATAAGGAATTTTTTTTATTGATTTTAAATTTTTGAGTTTTTGTCGTTTTACTAAAGTACTACTTTTGTACCTTATTTTCTCACTTTGATGGACTGCGAAGAGTACATTCACGCTCATTTACGCTTCTAGAGTAAAATTTTTTTAAAAATACATATTTATAAATAAAAATATATTTATGTGGTCTTGCGCATAGCTGCGCCTTGCGAGTATGAGCGACTTGAACATATTAAAATGCATGAATATTCTACGTAATTAGGTGAAATCAAGCGCGTGCCGGTTTTGCGTAGCATAAATCGTAACTTTTGAATGCAAAGAGATATTTGAAAAGTTCCAAAGGAAATGTTATAGAGAATTTCAGTAGCTTTCAAATAAGCTTAAGTTCATTATTGTAGGTCAACTGGGTGACCCCGGATTGGCCGCCAAACTGCAAATTGGATAAACTGAAAAGGTTGCAAGAAATACGACAATCATTTTAACTTTTTTTTTTAAACGATTTATTTATATAATAATTGTTAAACTACTTAAAATTTACCAAATTTAATAAATAGCTAACTTTTATTTAGTAAAAATCAGGGACTGCAAATAACAGTTATGGACAAAAAAAAAAATAATAAAAATTTATTTAATCTTTAGGACCTATATGACCGGGGGAGGCACCAGAATTAATTTTTTTGGTCAGCTATTTAAAATGGGCAAAAAATTTATATATCCATTTTTTATCGAAGAAATTATTTTTAATTTTTATATAAAAAATTTTTTTGGAAAAAATTATTTTCAATTTTTACAATAAAAATTTAGTTTAATTTTAATTTCAGTTATCCAAGAAAAATTAAAATAGAAATTAAACTCAAATAACTTTTTAACCAAGCGGCCAAATACAAATATTTTTACATATCGCTCACTTACTTCTATACTGGCATAACTCAAAAATTACGATTTTTGACTTAATGATGCAGAAATGTGCGCGCTCTTCTGTACTATTTTATGCAAAAATTTTCGTATTGCTATCTCTTCTACTTTCCATGTGAGATGAGAATATGTCGCAATATCATTTTCCAGGTTCATTTTCATGTTGATGCAAGAACCGCCATATCTCAGTTGTCCTGCTGTCGACCAAACATACTTCGTTTTTCAGTTAAAACATCATATTTTCAATGTTTATTACAAGCATTCTAAATTTATAATATTTTACTTAATTAAGTTTAAACTAAAACAACCATTTTTTTTTTAGGTTAAATCCATTGAGAACTTCAAACCTGTTTTTCTCAAAATGGATTATTTTGAGTTATGCCAGTATTGAAGTAAGTGAGCGATATATGTGATCTATGGGTCACCAAGTATGAATACACATGTCTAGATGGTCCTGGAAGCATTCCAAAGGTACTTATTTCGCGTTTATTTCTCACGTAAGAATGCCTAAGAAAATCTATGCGCCTGCTTAGTTTTAATTATGAACACCGAAAAACATAAAAATTGTTGTAGTAACCTTTGTGTGACTATTGTCAACGAGTCATTATCGAAGCTGATAGCCCAGCGGTACTGGAGCTAGCGCATAGTTGTAGAGAACCGAGATCAAATGAAAT
This sequence comes from Lordiphosa clarofinis, assembly GCA_018904275.1. Taxonomy (NCBI): domain Eukaryota; kingdom Metazoa; phylum Arthropoda; class Insecta; order Diptera; family Drosophilidae; genus Lordiphosa; species Lordiphosa clarofinis. The sequence continues at coordinate 18,398 of JAEIGQ010000265.1, forward strand.
AAACAGATTCAGCTTCAATTTAACTTATTTTCTAAATGAATTATATGTGAACAAAAAGGGTATACATTTCAAGTAAACTTATATTCTAAAATTGACTTCAAGTGGCTATTCTGTACATAAGCTAATGTTGTCACCTTCTGGGGCGTCGCACAATCGATCTGAACATTGTGTATAAAATTAATTTTAATAAACAGCCCCCATTCATTAGTATCAAACAACTCTCAGAATTCTTCGAATTGCCAATGGATTTTCCTGCATTTTTTTTTGTGATACTTTGAAAATTGCTGGTGTGGATCTCTTGCTGCTTTTTTTGGGCAAACAGGTTGGGCTAACATGATGTATGTGGAACTGGTTTTGTGAACGAAACCACATGGATATATCCAGCATTTCATAAACTACTACGGAATTTTACTGTTAGCAAGCAATAATAGCAATCTATTCATACAGATAAATTCTTTACGTATTACGCGGGGGAATAACCAAAATATAGGCGATTAGCTTTATGCAATTTCGTTCAAATTGTTAGCGGAGTCGAAAATATGTAATGCCCGCAAGCGTAGCACACTTCACAAGAAGAATTTACCCGAAGAAAGTATATTCCAAACATTCCTGCTCTATGCAAAACGCTATGGTCGGAAAAGGACAAAAGCATTAACATTCAAAATCACTTCAAAGTGATCGTCGACGGGCTCGAAAAACTCTCAATAGAAGGAAACTCTGGTACCAGATCATCTGCTTTTCAGCTGCATTCTGCCATTACCCAGTCAACTTTTATAACATGCCTCTTCATTATAGCCAAATATTCTGCGTACCTTGAGCCAGTGGTTAATGTTCTACAATCACAGAGATTGGACCTTCTCAAGTGCACAAACTACGTAAATAAATCATTCAATTGGTGAAGAAATCGGAGTTGAACTCCGAACTCCTAGAACTGTGAAAGTTCAAAACCATCGCTCAAATCGTCCTTTATCGAATATGGTTGAATTTGGGAAGAGATCGCTATTGATTCCATAGTTGGACTCGTTGCAACAAGCAACGAGTTGTTTACTTCACTCGAAGGCAGATGATGAAAGATTGCCAGCGTTTGAATTATTTCAATTACATCCGGCAATCATGCTAAAAATGAGCCACTTCGTAAAAATGTCTAAAATCTTCTCTGGACTCTACGACCTACAAAATTATAGCGGATAAATGAAGCTAAGTACGATCACTGTGCGATGTTGTACAAGAAGCAGACGATTTTTCCCAATAACAAAGATCGCTCTTTGTATTGCTCTAGCTCTTCCTTGTATCACATCCTTGATAGAAAGAACTTTCAGCACATTGAGAAAGGTGAAAACTTGGCTATGTTCAACCATGGCGGAAAACCATTTGAATGGTAAATATGTACTAAACAATATAAATACAAGAATGAATTAAAAAACTAACCATTTGCTGTAGAATGTTTGTTTACAGGACTATGCATGCTCAGTGTTCACAGAAAAACTGTAAGCTGAAATGAGAAGGGCATTGTGGAGAGAGTTCTAAAAATATTCGCTAAGGATCCACGACGTTTAACACGAATTCAGATACCTCGTCTTACCGACTTTTATTAATTCAGTTTAATACGTTGCATAGACTGAACACTCGTACTTCTTTAACTGAAAAAAAAGTTTGAGCTCATACACTTGGAATTGAAAAATTTAATTTATTGAGCAATAATCGGTTCTGCCACCAACTTAAATAATGTTGCCACCAATTTAGATCACGTATTTTAAAAAGTTCTGCCACCCCTTATTATAATCCTGCGTACGCCCTTGCTCAGCAGCATAAATCGATTACAAAACAAGAGCATAATTTAAAGTCGGCTCTAAACGACTTCGATATACCCGTTACTCATGAAAAACATGTTTAACAGTGTTCCTGCGTTCCTTAGGGTAACCATCAGAAAAGTATGCAACATTTTTTTAGGGTGGGTAGCGGGGGGGGCTCGGTTCACTTTTTGCTTATAACTTCATCCGATCTTTATCATTTCTTCGGCAAATCGATTCATTTTGCTAATTACTAACTATCTTTAGAAGAAACAAATCGTCTATCTTCAAAACTGTAGGAGATATAACGTTTTTTTCCAAATTGCGGGGGCAGGAGGGGGCGTGGCCAAAATTTGAAACAACCTTGATCTGCGTGCAGAAAAAGAAGCATTTGTCTAACCTCTATCTCTTACCATCTCTGAGATCTAGGTGTTCATACAGTCAGACGGACAGACGGACGGACGGACAGACGGACAGACGGACATAGCTATATCGACTCGGCTGTTGATGCTGATCAAGAATATATATACTTTATATGGTCGGAAATGATTCCTTCTGCCTGTTACATACATACATACATACAGGACTTTAGTATACCCTTTTTACTCTACGAGTAACGGGTATAAAAATCGAATATTTTTGTTAAATTTTGCTGGTGGGCAGGCATGATGCGCAATCATGTTTGCTATTTTTCGTGATTGTGTTAGATGTGAATCTATCAAAGAAATAGTTTGTTAGAATTGCTTGATTAAAGATTTGGCCATCGGATATTCGAGTTTGATGTGCACATTCTCGCCGGGGCCGGGCTTACAACAAACATTAAATGGCTGACAAAGCCTGAAGGAAATTCAAGGGGAGTTCTAGGAGCAGTTGGTGCTAGTGACGACGGTCATAAATATTTAGCAGTCAGTTCTTAATTAAATTAAGCTGTTTGTTGTCAAAAATTTAAACCTTCCGCCAACAAAAATATATCGATAACTTTGTAGCCCAAAAATTCTATCAAGTTAATTCACCAGCAGACACTTTTTTTATTGATGATTTTTGTTAGATGATTTGTGTATGCTGGTGAACACGCCCATTATTTATTACAACCCTATCGGATGAAAATAGAATTTTTTCTTGCAGAATTTTCCCCTGAATTTTCGCGCCATTGCACAGTGGCCCAAATTACCAATCTAGCAGAATTTAAGTCGAATTTCAATTTTTGAAAATTCCAAACTCTTTGTTTTCTTTTAATTGACAACACTTGTCAAAGCTTATAAAAGCTTTTGTATGAGCTGTAAGGTGCTTATCTGATCAGCTGCGAACTTTCAAAGTGAACATATGTTTGGCACAAGGCCTGCAAAGATTTGGCAGCATTTTGTGGGTTTCGTTGGTTGACCCAAAAAACAAACAAATTGAAGTTTGTTGAATCAATATCTTTTTTTCTCATTCAGATAAGGTATGTGCTAAATAATAATGATATCTTTGTGACCCGTCTTTTTATATGTAGCAAAAAAATTGTGGTAGAAGTAAGATGTTTTAGCAAATATGGGTTTTAAGCCTATACTGACATCTTTGGACTATAACTAACGTTGTTCAATCGTGTTCAAGCTAAGTTTAGCATTTATGAAAAGTGTAGGTCCTTGTGGTGTAAAAATACCAAACATGATAACCAACTACCACCAACTGTTATGTCTGTTGCACTTTTTAGGTGAAATGTCGGTCATACATAAAAGCCATAAGCTGCATTAAGCTTCAAGAATTGAACACATACAACACTGCAGAGCTTAGTAAATATAAACTGTAATCTGAATTACAGGAGCACACTCGCACGTTTTTGCAAATAATAAAAATAATAGCCAAATATTTTCAATTAAGCCAACAATTTTTAACTAATTTACGATTTCCCATGTATTTCATGGTACCAAGCTGGGTTTCAAAAAATTCAGCGTCCTTGCAGAAGTCTCTAAACATACATGTGGAATGTGTTGTGCAGTACCATAAAATATGAACAATTTAAGATTGGTAAAAAGTTATCCAGTTGATGTAGATCTGTTTAGCAACTCTCAATGCGTGGACTCGATTTTTGAATGTATTTAACATATACCGAACAGACGTTCAATTAAAAAATGCCAAAAATCCTCGGGAAGGATGAGGCAAAGGTGGAAGCTAGAAAATCCGAAATTTATCCGCAACTCTAAAAACACATGGGCTCATTGGTGCTTATACCCATGACTGGTAGTGACAATACTAATAATGGTAATAATGCCAGACGACTGTTTTGCCAACCAGATTTAGCAGCCCGCATTAATTTAAAGTGTTTTACTTAGTGGATATGAAGTTAATACAGATGCATTCCGCTTATATGCTAGGGGCACAACTATAAATTTGTCTTCTGTGCACATTGTATTAACACATAGTACAGACATTCCCAGGTAGCACTTCCTGTTTGGCACAAATGATGTCCGAAAATCCCTTGAAGCGCGAAATAAAGAATTTCGGAATTTACGGCAAAACCATACCCGTAAAGACAATAGATGGAAAATGCCTTGTATTACTGTATTATTGTATTATTGTAAAAGATGCAAAGTTAGGTAAAGTTGAAGCTGGGTTGCTCGCTATTTCTAAAAATTCCTTCAATGATTCAGATTCATCAGATTCTGATAAGTTGCTTAATTTTTAGCACATTTAAATGGTTTTTTGCCACTTTACTAAATTAATTACTTTAAATAAAATAATTAAATAGAAATTTAAAAAGTTAAGTACTCAAAAATGTATATTATTCAGTTGTATGGGAGCTATGACATATAGTTGACCTAGAATATTGATATTTAGAGAATAAGTGATAGTTGCGTTAAAACCCTTAAGTTTAAATTTTCATTAAAATGTCTATTCATTTACTCGAGTTATTAATTAAATTCCGCTAGCAAAGCTGTTTGGCCCACTGTGCATTGGGCGGACTTTCCGACATTGAAAAATCACATTTCAAATTAATTCGCATACTATGCTTACATACCAAGTGTAAATGTTCCGGGCCAAAAGAAAACAAGTTGAAAAAGCGCAACATACAAAATGACTTAAGGTTAATATTTTAATTATCGATTTCTGTTTCAATTCAAATTAATGATATTCTTTGCAATGTTTGTTATTTAAATTAAGGCCTATATCCAGCACTCAGAAAAATTTATTTCGTTATTGTATTTCATATCATTAGAAACGCTTTGGCTTGGTTTGAAACTCATGTGTCTCTATTTGTCTGAAATACTTTAAAGAAATAAATTTTTCGGAGTGCTGGATGTAGGCCTTTAACTCGAAATCTTTAAGCCAAGTGTCAAGTCAATCAGATGAGAAATAAAATATTACCCATACAAATTTTTCCGACGCTTTTCCGGGTGGAATTTTCCAAAACCCCGTCTTAGTACGTACTTTCACCACTTACAGAAACTGCTGTCCAAATTACAGCCCTCTATCGCTTACCGTTTACGCTGTGCGATGATTTCCAATCAGTCTGTGAATCAGTCATTCAGTCAGTCAGTCAGGACACTGTTTTTTATAGGTATAGAGATAGAGTAGAGATAAATATGTGGCCGAGTTAAAAAAATGGCATACTTTTCGGCGGTCCCCATCAGGAACACAGGAATGTTATTTTTATTTTTATTTATTTATTTATTTATTTAGTCGACAAAAAAGGCTGTCAACTCAATTATACATACGTTATAAAAAAGCCTTATTGACTAAGAAAGCCTAACAAAGAAAAACTAACAAAATTACAAAATAACTAATAACGACTCCGACTCGATGGGGGAGTTTTATTTGCCCGTCCGGCCAGCTATGCCCCGATTCACAGCCAACTGTAGTCAGAGACGTTATTAGAGCTACCAAAAACTTTAATGATGTAGAGATAGAGAAGAGGAAAAAAACGATACCAGAATAGAGGCAAAGGAAAAAAATAATAATAAAATTAAAATAAATCAGATTTAAAGAGAAAAAAATTTAGGAGAAAACAATAATAAAAAAAATACTAACTAAAAGTGAAATTTAAAACTAATTAAAAATACAAAATTTATAAGCTATACTTAAAATAAAATTACTAGAAATCTCTGACCTCTATGCCCCTACTCACAGCCAGGAGTGGTCAGAGATTTCCCTAAGATAATTATAGAGATATGTTTTTAGAGAGAAGAGAGAGAGATCTGTTGAGAGCAGGTGATAGAGATCGTTATAATTTTGACATAAGACTCGAAATCGATTGTGCTTTGCATAATCAGTTGTGCATCTAGACAATACTAATGGAAAATAGTTTCTGGTTGGCCTAGAAGGAACGGAAAAGTTAAGGCGACCTAAAAGTTCAGATGAATCTACATCACCGATAATTAATTTATAAAGAAAAGAAACACCTAATACTGTTCTACGGTTAGCTAACGATGGAAGGTCAATAAGCAAGAGTCTGTTAGAGTACGATGGCAGACGAAGGTTAGGATCCCAATTTAAGCCACGTAGGGCGAAAAGCAAGAATTGCTTCTGAACTGATTCAATACGATCTATATGCTTTTTATACTGCGGAGACCAGACGGACGAGCAGTATTCAAGTACAGGACGGACTAGAGCAGTGTATAAAAGCTTTGTGGTATATGGATCATTGAACTCTTTCGACCAACGTTTAATGAATCCGAGTACACCATTTGCTCTATTAACAATAGAGGAGATATGAGGATTGAAACTCAATTTTGGGTCAAAAAGAATTCCAAGATCAATGACTGTAGAAATTCGTTCCAAGGGTTCATTTCCAATCGTATAGGTAGCCAACGAAGGCTTGCAACGATGGAAAGTCATGAACATGCACTTGGAGCAATTAAGGTGTAATTGATTAATCAGACACCAGGACTGCAAGGAGTTTAAGTCATCTTGCAATCTGATGGAGTGCATCGGGTCGTTGAAAGATAAAATAAGTTTTACATCATCGGCGTACATAAGTATCCGAGAATTCGAAATTATTGTGGGGAGATCATTAATAAATAGAGTAAAAAACAATGGGCCGAGGTGACTGCCTTGTGGCACACCAGAAGTGACAAAGACAGGCTTTGACGTATTAGAGCGTAGCAGAACTTTTTGAGTTCTATCTTTTAAATACGACGAAATCCAAAGTAGAAAAGGGGATGGAAATCCTAATCGATCAAGTTTAACGAGAAGAAGATCATGGTTCACAGAATCAAATGCTTTACTGAAGTCGGTGTAGATGACGTCAGTTTGTTTTTGTAAAAGGAAACCATCGTGTACCATTGAGGTAAATTCAAGTAAATTGGTCGCAGATGACCGACGCTTTGTAAATCCATGCTGGAAAGGTGATAAAATCGATTTACAATAGTGCTGTAGGGAAGAGGTTATAATCTGTTCAAATAATTTTGGAATAGCGGATAGTTTAGCTATGCCCCTATAATTGGATATATCAGACTTTCCACCTTTTTTATGAAGAGGAATAATATAGGATTCCTTCCAAAGATTTGGAAAAATACCAGATTCTAACGATAGATTAAAAAGTTTAAGCAATGGATTGCACAAAGAAATACAACACTCTTTGAGCACACAACTAGAATGTTGTCAGGCCCAGGGGAGTATGAAGATTTTAGTGATTTTAAATGAGAAAGTAAGGAGCTGGAAATCGAGGGGGCAGTTATCGAGTTAGAAGAAGAAATGCTATAAGGATAAGAAGTATTAGTAAAGCGTAGAGGAATAAGTAGATTGAAGAAGTCGGCGAACAGGTCAACGGCTGTGGAGTCATCGTTAGCCTTTTGGTCGCCCAGAAAAAAAGAAGAAGGTAAAGAAGAAGACCTACGTTTAGAATTTACAAAGCTGTAGAATTGCTTAGGGTCCTCTGCGAATTGAATTTTGCATCGCACAAGATATTTCCTATAGCACTCAGAATTAAAAAGTGTAAAATTCGATTTTGCAATTGAGTATTTAGAAAAGTCAACCGCAGAACCAGTTCTTTTATACTTTTTAAAGCATCTAGACTTAATATTTTTCAAATTAGAAAGTTTAGGACAGAACCAAGGTGGATTAACAGACGCGGGAGAAGCAACGCTATTAGGAATACAAATATCTAAGAGAGAATTAATAGATTCATAGAAAAAGGTAGAAGCTAAGTCTAAATCAACCGCATCGTACAAAGGAGTCCAGTCTGTTGCACAAATAAGTTGATTTAATAACGTAAAGTTTCCTTTACGAAAACAACGACGAGGCTTATTTGAAATCATAACAGTCGAAGAGGTAGGTCCGATAACTGAAATGGAGATTTCAAGAGTAGGATGATAAATATCTTCGGGCAGTGAAAGAGGGACAGACCTAGAGACAACAACATTCGCGCTGTCAGAGACAAAAACGAGATCCAACAATTTGTTTAAATTGTTTGGTACTGCGTTAATTTGAAACGAGAGCGTAAGTTAAAGTCGGCTCTAACCGACTTCGATATACCCGTTATTCATGAAAAAACATGTTCAACAGTGTTCCTGCGTTCCTTAGGGTGACCATCCGAAAAGTATGCAACATTTTGTTTACGGTGGGAGGGGGGTAGCAGGGGCTTGTATCACTTTTTTGCTCATAACTTGAGAACCGTTCATCCGATCTTGATCGTTTCTTCGGCAAATCGATTCATTTTGCTAATTACTAACTATCTTTGAAAGGTACGAATCGTCTATTTTCAAACCTGTAGGAGATATAACGTTTTTGCCAAATTGGGGGCGGGAGGGGGCGTGGCCAAAATTTGAAATAAACTTGATCTGCGTGCAGATAAAAGAAGCATTTGTCCCATACATGTCAAACCTCTATCTCTTACCATCTCTGAGATCTAGGTGTTCATACAGACAGACGGACAGACGGACGGACGGACAGACGGACAGACGGACAGACGGACATGGCTAAATCGACTCGGCTGTTGATGCTGATCAAGAATATATATACTTTATAGGGTCGGAAATGCTTCCTTTTCCTTGTTACATACATTTGCACGACTTTAGTATACCCTTTTTACTCTACGAGTAACGGGTATAAAAACGACATGTCCAACAGACTATCTAAAAAGTCATGATGTGCTGATGGTACAAGATAAGCAGACCCATTAAAATTTGACCAAGTGTTGTTTGGTAGGTTAAAATCACCAACAACAACCATTAGGTCAATGTCTCTTAATTGGGTAAAAACATCATTAATACAAGCTATATGTTGCATATAAACTTGATTATCAGAAGATGGAGGGATGTACGAGCAGGTAATAAATAAAGCGAATGTTAGAAAAGTTACCTTTACGGCAACAAATTCCACATCCCTAGGCACATTAACATTGATCAGTTCTGATCGCAGGCTGGATTTAACTGCAATCAGTACACCTCCACCTCTGCGAACTGGTCGATCATGCCGGTAGATAAAAAATCATTTGACAATATTTCAGAATCAGAGACTGTTTGATTTAACCAAGTCTCTGAGAATGCAATAATGTCAAACTCAAATGAAGCACTATTTAGGAATAAGGTAGAAAGTTTGGATAACAGACCCCTAACATTCTGATAGGCTATATGAGGACAAACGGACGGAACTAGTTTTTTGAAACCCTATTAGAATTAGATCCTTCATTTGAGGATGTACTAGAAGAAGGTAAGCTAACGGGCATTGGCCTAACTCGATTTCTTGGCCTAAACTCGTGAACAATCATATCTGGCAGCCAAAATTCTGGGTCACATATGATTGGAAATGCTTCAGATGGAACACTTATGTTGAAGGAAGCAACATCACGAGGTTGGGCAAAATTAAACTTTGTAATTGAAACACTTGCTGAGGATTTGCTCGCAATATAAGCAGCAATATTCTCGCAAGTAGTTTCAGGGGACAGCCTAGACACGAAAACTTGCTTGCGTGGTGCAATCACAGTAAGAGGAGGAGGCTGAGATGGAACAGTAACACTGGCAGCGGGTTCAACAGGTACAGCCTTATTGACTAAGAAAGCCTAACAAAGAAAAACTAACAAAATTACAAAATAACTAATAACGACTCCGACTCGATGGGGGAGTTTTATTTGCCCGTCCGGCCAGCTATGCCCCGATTCACAGCCAACTGTAGTCAGAGACGTTATTAGAGCTACCAAAAAACTTTAATGATGTAGAGATAGAGAAGAGGAAAAAAACGATACCAGAATAGAGGCAAAGGAAAAAAATAATAATAAAATTAAAATAAATCAGATTTAAAGAGAAAAAAATTTAGGAGAAAACAATAATAAAAAAAATACTAACTAAAAGTGAAATTTAAAACTAATTAAAAATACAAAATTTATAAGCTATACTTAAAATAAAATAACTAGAAATCTCTGACCCGGTGGGGGAAGATTTTTAGCCAGTCCGGCAAGCTATGCCCCTACTCACAGCCAGGAGTGGTCAGAGATTTCCCCTAAAATAATTATAGAGATATGTTTTTAGAGAGAAGAGAGAGAGATCTGTTGAGAGCAGGTGATAGAGATCGTTATAATTTTGACATAAGACTCGAAATCGATTGTGCTTTGCATAATCAGTTGTGCATCTAGACAATACTAATGGAAAATAGTTTCTGGTTGGCCTAGAAGGAACGGAAAAGTTAAGGCGACCTAAAAGTTCAGATGAATCTACATCACCGATAATTAATTTATAAAGAAAAGAAACACCTAATACTGTTCTACGGTTAGCTAACGATGGAAGGTCAATAAGCAAGAGTCTGTTAGAGTACGATGGCAGACGAAGGTTAGGGTCCCAATTTAAGCCACGTAGGGCGAAAAGCAAGAATTGCTTCTGAACTGATTCAATACGATCTATATGCTTTTTATACTGCGGAGACCAGACGGACGAGCAGTATTCAAGTACAGGACGGACTAGAGCAGTGTATAAAAGCTTTGTGGTATATGGATCATTGAACTCTTTCGACCAACGTTTAATGAATCCGAGTACACCATTTGCTCTATTAACAATAGAGGAGATATGAGGATTGAAACTCAATTTTGGGTCAAAAAGAATTCCAAGATCAATGACTGTAGAAATTCGTTCCAAGGGTTCATTTCCAATCGTATAGGTAGCCAACGAAGGCTTGCAACGATGGAAAGTCATGAACATGCACTTGGAGCAATTAAGGTGTAATTGATTAATCAGACACCAGGACTGCAAGGAGTTTAAGTCATCTTGCAATCTGATGGAGTGCATCGGGTCGTTGAAAGATAAAATAAGTTTTACATCATCGGCGTACATAAGTATCCGAGAATTCGAAATTATTGTGGGGAGATCATTAATAAATAGAGTAAAAAACAATGGGCCGAGGTGACTGCCTTGTGGCACACCAGAAGTGACAAAGACAGGCTTTGACGTATTAGAGCGTAGCAGAACTTTTGAGTTCTATCTTTTAAATACGACGAAATCCAAAGTAGAAAAGGGGATGGAAATCCTAATCGATCAAGTTTAACGAGAAGAAGATCATGGTTCACAGAATCAAATGCTTTACTGAAGTCGGTGTAGATGACGTCAGTTTGTTTTTGTAAAAGGAAACCATCGTGTACCATTGAGGTAAATTCAAGTAAATTGGTCGCAGATGACCGACGCTTTGTAAATCCATGCTGGAAAGGTGATAAAATCGATTTACAATAGTGCTGTAGGGAAGAGGTTATAATCTGTTCAAATAATTTTGGAATAGCGGATAGTTTAGCTATGCCCCTATAATTGGATATATCAGACTTTCCACCTTTTTTATGAAGAGGAATAATATAGGATTCCTTCCAAAGATTTGGAAAAATACCAGATTCTAACGATAGATTAAAAAGTTTAAGCAATGGATTGCACAAAGAAATACAACACTCTTTGAGCACACAACTAGGAATGTTGTCAGGCCCAGGGGAGTATGAAGATTTTAGTGATTTTAAATGAGAAAGTAAGGAGCTTTCGGAAATCGAGGGGGCAGTTATCGAGTTAGAAGAAGAAATGCTATAAGGATAAGAAGTATTAGTAAAGCGCGTAGAGGAATAAGTAGATTGAAAGAAGTCGGCGAACAGGTCAACGGCTGTGGAGTCATCGTTAGCCTTTTGGTCGCCCAGAAAAAAAGAAGAAGGTAAAGAAGAAGACCTACGTTTAGAATTTACAAAGCTGTAGAATTGCTTAGGGTCCTCTGCGAATTGAATTTTGCATCGCACAAGATATTTCCTATAGCACTCAGAATTAAAAAGTGTAAAATTCGATTTTGCAATTGAGTATTTAGAAAAGTCAACCGCAGAACCAGTTCTTTTATACTTTTTAAAGCATCTAGACTTAATATTTTTCAAATTAGAAAGTTTAGGACAGAACCAAGGTGGATTAACAGACGCGGGAGAAGCAACGCTATTAGGAATACAAATATCTAAGAGAGAATTAATAGATTCATAGAAAAAGGTAGAAGCTAAGTCTAAATCAACCGCATCGTACAAAGGAGTCCAGTCTGTTGCACAAATAAGTTGATTTAATAACGTAAAGTTTCCTTTACGAAAACAACGACGAGGCTTATTTGAAATCATAACAGTCGAAGAGGTAGGTCCGATAACTGAAATGGAGATTTCAAGAGTAGGATGATAAATATCTTCGGGCAGTGAAAGAGGGACAGACCTAGAGACAACAACATTCGCGCTGTCAGAGACAAAAACGAGATCCAACAATTTGTTTAAATTGTTTGGTACTGCGTTAATTTGAAACGAGAGCGTAAGTTAAAGTCGGCTCTAACCGACTTCGATATACCCGTTATTCATGAAAAAACATGTTCAACAGTGTTCCTGCGTTCCTTAGGGTGACCATCCGAAAAGTATGCAACATTTTGTTTACGGTGGGAGGGGGGGTAGCAGGGGGGCTTGTATCACTTTTTTTGCTCATAACTTGAGAACCGTTCATCCGATCTTGATCGTTTCTTCGGCAAATCGATTCATTTTGCTAATTACTAACTATCTTTGAAAGGTACGAATCGTCTATTTTCAAACTTGTAGGAGATATAACGTTTTTGCCAAATTGCGGGGGCGGGAGGGGGCGTGGCCAAAATTTGAAATAAACTTGATCTGCGTGCAGATAAAAGAAGCATTTGTCCCATACATGTCAAACCTCTATCTCTTACCATCTCTGAGATCTAGGTGTTCATACAGACAGACGGACAGACGGACGGACGGACAGACGGACAGACGGACAGACGGACATGGCTAAATCGACTCGGCTGTTGATGCTGATCAAGAATATATATACTTTATAGGGTCGGAAATGCTTCCTTTCCTTGTTACATACATTTGCACGACTTTAGTATACCCTTTTACTCTACGAGTAACGGGTATAAAAACGACATGTCCAACAGACTATCTAAAAAGTCATGATGTGCTGATGGTACAAGATAAGCAGACCCATTAAAATTTGACCAAGTGTTGTTTGGTAGGTTAAAATCACCAACAACAACCATTAGGTCAATGTCTCTTAATTGGGTAAAAACATCATTAATACAAGCTATATGTTGCATATAAACTTGATTATCAGAAGATGGAGGGATGTACGAGCAGGTAATAAATAAAGCGAATGTTAGAAAAGTTACCTTTACGGCAACAAATTCCACATCCCCTAGGCACATTAACATTGATCAGTTCTGATCGCAGGCTGGATTTAACTGCAATCAGTACCACTCCACCTCTGCGAACTGGTCGATCATGCCGGTAGATAAAAAAAATCATTTGACAATATTTCAGAATCAGAGACTGTTTGATTTAACCAAGTCTCTGAGAATGCAATAATGTCAAACTCAAATGAAGCACTATTTAGGAATAAGGTAGAAAGTTTGGATAACAGACCCCTAACATTCTGATAGGCTATATGAGGACAAACGGACGGAACTAGTTTTTTGAAACCCTATTAGAATTAGATCCTTCATTTGAGGATGTACTAGAAGAAGGTAAGCTAACGGGCATTGGCCTAACTCGATTTCTTGGCCTAAACTCGTGAACAATCATATCTGGCAGCCAAAATTCTGGGTCACATATGATTGGAAATGCTTCAGATGGAACACTTATGTTGAAGGAAGCAACATCACGAGGTTGGGCAAAATTAAACTTTGTAATTGAAACACTTGCTGAGGATTTGCTCGCAATATAAGCAGCAATATTCTCGCAAGTAGTTTCAGGGGACAGCCTAGACACGAAAACTTGCTTGCGTGGTGCAATCACAGTAAGAGGAGGAGGCTGAGATGGAACAGTAACACTGGCAGCGGGTTCAACAGGTTCAGGAGGAGCAATTGGGGAATGATCTAATCTATCTATTGGTGGTTTATTTAAAATATTATCAGGAACTTGATTCCGGGAGGGAGGCAAGGGAGATATATCAAACATAGTTCCTGGTGAAGCAGAAATTGAAATGGTTGGAGATAAGTCCAAACATTGAGGTGAAACTGGCAACGATGAAGTAGATTCGGACGACTTCCCACCATCGCGAGGAGGCACGTCTAAAAACTGACGCTCCAAACGACGCGAGGGCGGCGATTTAAACTTAAATTGACTAAGCAACTCAACACTGGATGTAAACTCGGTAGTGATGTGCTTATTCAATTTATATAAAATATTAAATTTGTTTTTCATGTCATTGCTCATACGCGAGAAATCAAATTGAGTCTCAGTGCATACAGGGCATGACCATCTTGTAGAACCGCAGTCTTTTTAGGCGAGTACATTTTGTCGAGGTCACGACCAGTTAAATTAGCACATTTAATATGCATCATGTTTTCGCACAACCAACAGTTTACAAACCTGAGTTGATCTGACTCAACAGCATCTTTGTAGAAGCAAGACTTTTTGCAGCACGACATTATGCTAAATTTACCACAGGGGTTCAACACCAAAGAGAATATAGATTCTAAGCGCGAAAGACAGACAAAACTTACTCTCAGAGCGGTGTAATAAAACAACAATCGTTCTAAGCTTTGTATGCAGAGAACCAACAACAATGCTGAAAGCGACACACAAAGCAGAGTGGGAACGACGCTCAAAGAGAGTAAGCACAGACAAACACACAAACCTGTGGTGAGGGGAGGGTGGGGAACCGCCAAAAAATTAGATCCAGCGAAACCAAAACAAAAACAAAAACACAGGGCAGACGCCGCGTTATTAAAATTGGTTGATTTAATAGCGATTAAATGCACAACACAGAATGCAACGCACAAACCGACAATGGGTCAAATTAACACTGATATTTAAGTCGAATTTAGACCAATATAGGCACGATAAACGACACAAATAATTTTAAATTGCGGAGCACAAAAAAACACGTCAATCAGTCACAAGAACTCTCTCTCTCTTATCAAACATTTTTTTCCATGCGTTACGGGTATGTGGAAGTCGGGGTGAGTCGACTTTAACTTAGGTTCTCGTTTTAATATACTGTTAAAAAACTAAGAGAATGATCAAACTTGATTTCGTTGATTGATTTCTAATGTAAAAATGTTTTGTAGGTCGTATAAAGAACTACGTCTACTCTAAAGACCCTACAAATTAATTTCAAGTAGATTATAAAAATTCTATATTTCATAATCCCAATCAGATGCTAAGATCTTCAAAGTGCTATAAAAAGAAATGTCAGCTAGCCAGAACAACAATCCGTCCCAAAGAATTTGTGAGATGGTTTTAGGGGGCCTAGCTGTTGGGCCATCTGACGGGTCGCAGGTTGCGGATAGCGAAAGGCCTTTTTATGGAGGTTAACTGTAGATTTTACCCCACAAATAAGCAGTCGCGGACAGCCAGCAGGGGTCAGGCCGTAGTGCACCGACAAGGCGCTTGTGTTGCCGCCTTCTATAAGTAGCCTCACACACACCCAACTCCCACACAATACCTACCCTCTCCAATTCCGCACTCTCACACCGGGCCGGACTAAGGTGTCACTTGGACCGTGCCGAGAGTCAGCCTGGCTGGACCCCGGGTAACAAATAGTCCAGTCTCGAATGGTGGGCTCAGGCAAGTGGCGACCGCCTGTTCTAAGTAGCCTTGCCACTGGTGGGCCTCGGCAGGTGGTCGACCGTATAGAAGCCCAAGAAAAAGGACCTTCAAGCATGAAGAAGAATAACCAAACCAAGTTTCAGCAGGATCTCCCCGCAACCGCTGTCGCAAGGCAGTTTGAAGAGAGGGAGATGGACCGGGAGCGTCCAAGCCTCGTGAAAGATGGGAGACGCGCACCGAGCTCCTGCGGTAGGGAAGAGTACAGGAACAAAGAGGGACCATCACCTCCCCCAACGGAAACACGCCCCGCCTCCTCTGGAGGACAAAGGTCACCTCCCAACGGGGACAAACGTTCCAAGCAGGACTCCTTTCCTGCAAGAGGACAGCCAGGAGGTCTAGACGACCCAAATCGTCGAGGCCTCTGTGGCTCCAGAATCAAGTGGTACCTGAGATACCTCAGGCATGGCCACACACCGGAGGAAGCCCTCCGGATGGCAAAAGAGCCGCGAACTGGGGCATCAGAGGGGCAACCACACACCCCTGCCCCAAAGAGAAGCAGCGCGGACATAACACCGCCAACAGCTACGCCGAAGCGTCAGTGCACAGTCGTGACGTCGAAAGACGCAACGGCTAGCACCGCCTCACAGGCAGTAACCCATGAGGAAGATGCAAAAGGCGGGCCCGGCATGGTCATGACTGCAGCAGATGCTGCTGCAACTGGCAGTGACGAAAGGGCAGTAACTCCCCCGCCCATTCCACCCCAAACAACGTATGCAGACGTTGCGAATAAGGTGAGGGTAGCAGTAGTGCCTGAGGAAAATCCTTAGGTCAACCTCAATCATGGGGAGCCATCTGTACTTGAGGAGGCGATACTGGAGAAAGTCTTCCTGGCATGATCATCGACTGCAACGATGAGACGACCGCGGAGTGGCTGATGAGCAACGTGTCAAGGTTGACAGAATGGAAGGGAGTACCCCTTCTCGGAAAATGGGAGAGAATAGCCTCTCGCCCCATTACATTACCGTCTTCCTCCCAAGGAGTGCCGCGAAAGCGGATGAATGGGTCCTCACAATGCTGAGGAACCAAAACAACATTGTGACAGACATGTGGCGGGTGAAGTCACAAAAGGACCAGGGGGCGGAGCCCTCATGGTCATTGGCATCGACAAGGTATCGATGTAGGCCATCATCTCGATGGGTCGCCAGCTAAACTTCAGGTACGGGAAGATCCCCCGTACATGGTCTCAGGAAGACCGCGATGTTGGCTGGACAAACCCATCAGCAAGAGACTGAGGCAGAACACCCCGCCGAAGTGAAATGTAGCGAGTCTCCGTGTGAGGAACCCCCTCACGGGGAATCCCCGTAGAGGACATGGAGGTAGTGGAGGATGCAGAGGTACCCATGTCCTCACAAGAGCTCGCCTCAAAGCTCGCAGTCCATGAGGACGAAGAAGCCGACACCATATTGGTGTTCGGATTTCGAGAGCAGTCCTGGCTCTCCGCCAGATAGCGCAAACAATACAGCGCAATGATGACTCCCCCCTCATTCCAGGTGAACGTTCACCATGCGAAGGAGTCCTCGGCCGTCCTAGCTAGAACGTTCACCCGACAACGCCTAGGAATAGTTTTAGTACTGGAACCCTGGTGAAATGAGGGAATAAAGGGCCTGTATACGAGAGAATCCACGGTAATTTGGGACCAAAGGCATGCCTTCCTCAGAGCCTGTATAATGATTAGGAAGAATATTAAATATACTATCCTTTCAGAATTTCTCTCCAGGGACTGTGTAGCGATAGCGACCACCGAAGCAAAGCGGGGAAAAACCACGGTCATAGCCTCTACCTATTTCGCTGGAGATAGATGTGTCCCCCCTAAGAGGTGTCGGCCCTGGCAGAATACTGCAGGAGCAAAAGCCTGCCGTTGGTTGTCGGATGTGACGCAAACGACCACCACGTCGCAAGGGGAAGCTTCGATGTAAACGATCGAGGTGAGTGCTTACTAGAATTTCTATCCAGGCTCGACCTGGAAATATGTATTGTTGGATCTGTCCCGACATTTGTAACTCGAGTAAGGGAGGAAGTCCTTGACCTCACCTTCTCCAGTAAGTCAATTAAACCTTTTTATAAAGGATTGGCAGGTCTCATTAGAGGAATCTATGTCAGACCATAGAATTATCCAATTTAGATTGGAAGCGAGCACACAGCAGAGTATCCCTAGCCCTGGCCGAGAAAAGCGCGGATGGCAACATCTCTATTTGTGATGACACTTTCTCTTTCCAGAGAAAAGCGAGTAATGCCAGAAAGTAGCTAGTATTTAAAAACAAAAACAGATTCCTTCGTGGGGAATGTCATCATTCTTCAAATGAAGACCAAAATGAAACAACAATTTGTATGGAAGAAATAACATAATTTTCTTAATTTCTTTTCATTTCAAGAAATTAAGCTTCATTTCTTTGGTGGAAATAGGCTAATAATGTTCAACATTAACAGAGTTGACGGCCGGCGACTGTCATAAATGACCACGACAAACTGCGCATGCGCTGTCTCTCTTTAAAGGGCGCGTCCAACATTGAGAATGAATAATTCTTGATTCCAAGAGCGAAATTCTTGAAAATTGAAGTGCGACTAGATTTTTTTTTTCTAGATTTCTATGAGTGTATCTTTTGATCTCAACGCGATCATCTTTTTATATCCTGTTCCCATTGATAACACTATGTCACAAAATTTGAAAAATTTTTGGTATCCCGCACTTTTAGCAATTGATTCTAATGTAAAATTTCACGCTGAATTTAAATCTGCTCTCAGATATGTCAAAAGTAGAACGGTTCTTGAGATATCGCGAAATTTTCAATTTTAGTGTTTTGAAAAAAGGTAGGTCTACTAAAATGCCATTTTCTCCGATTTTAGTCCACCGATATGTATAAACTGTAACAAAAAATAAAGATAATAAAATTATTTCTTAAAAAAACGACAGTTGTTGTAAATCCAACCATAAATGACGAAGTTATGGCACTTCAAAGTTGGATTTTTGAAAAATTTTGATAATTTTTAATTTTTTGCTGACTGTTATTGAGTTTTTTTAAATCTTACCATTAAAATTGCTCAGGTCTCAGATATTGACAGGATTGGGTAATCTTTAACGAGCATTTTTGCCCTTGGTCATCAAAATCGGATGAAAAATAAACGCTATTTTCACAATTAAGTAAACATACCTCTTTTTGAGAGTATTTTTTTGCTAGTTTTTTCAGTATAAAAATCACATCTTAGCAAGCCAAATAAGAATAAACGTTGATTATTAGGAGTTTGTATTGCAGTTCACCGGTGGAAAAACTGTGCCGATCTGAAAGTTGAGCAATGGTAACAGGCTTGCAACAAGGATGGACAAAGCATTGCTGTTTTTGTGCAGATGGGACAGCCGAGATCGCAGTGAACATTACTTGCGTAAAGACTGGGATGGAAGGGCCAATTTTGTAGTCGGAGAAGATAACTTAAAATTTCCGCCCCTAGTTCAAAAGGACAAAATTATTCTCCCTCCGTTGCATATTAAGCTTGGTCTTTTCAAAAACTTCGTTAAAGCTCTCCATATAAATGAAAATTTTGCGGCATTTGAATTTTTTAAACGACGATTCGCACAACTTTCTGACGCCAAAATCAAAGAAGGCGTATTTGTGGGTCAGCAAATCAAAAAGCTAATGAGCGACAGAGAATTTTCCTCGGCACTATCAGCAGACGAGGCAAAAGCATGAGAATCATTTTGCGCAGTAGTGTCTAGTTTTCTGGGAAGCAAAAGAAGTGAGGACTATAAAGAAATTGTTGATGATTTATTGGAAAACTACAAAAAAATTGGTATAATCTCAGTCTGTTTTTCATCGAGTTTTTATATTTACCAATTTAATTTTTTTTTATTTTTAAAGGTGTAAATATGTCCTTAAAAATTCACTTTTTGCACTCCCATTTGGATTTTTTCCCGGACAACCTAAGCGACGAAAGCGACGAGCATGGCGAACGCTTCCATCAGCAAATGCAGCAGATGGAGTTTCGCTACAAGGCAAGTGGGATCCGGCAATGATGGGAGACTATTGCTGGTTCTTGTTGCGAGAAACACACAGTCTGCACAAAAAACAAAAGCGGTCTACATCATTTGAGTACTTTTATCCAACCTTGAACTGCAATAAAAACTCCTAATGATCAACGTTTATTCTTATTTGGCTTGCTAAGATGTGATTTTTATACTGAAAAAACTAGCAAAAAAAAACTCTCAAACAGAGGTATGTTTACTTAATTGTGAATATAGCGTTTATTTTTCATCCGATTTTGATGACCAAGGACAAAAATGCTCGTTAAAGATTTCCCAATCCTGTCAATATCTGAGACCTGAGCAATTTTAATGGTAAGATTTAAAAAAACTCAATAACAGTCAGCAAAAATTAAAAATTATCAAAAATTTTTCAAAAATCCAACTTTGAAGTGCCATAACTTCGTCATTTATGGTTGGATTTACAACAACTGTCGTTTTTTTAAGAACTAATTTTATTATCTTTTATTTTTGTTACAGTTTATACATATCGGTGAACTAAAATCGGAGAAAATGGCATTTTAGTAGACCTACCTTTTTTCAAAACACTAAAATTGAAAATTTCGCGATATCTCAAGAACCGTTCTACTTTTGACATACCTGAGAGCAGATTTGAATTCAGCGTGAAATTTTACATAAGGATCAACTATTTAGAAGCCGGGTTCAAAAAATTGTTGCATAGTGTAATGGGTAAAAGGCGATCATGAAGTTGTGAAAATGTATGTAACAGGGCGAAGGAAACATTTCCGACCTACTTACTTTAATACTGGCATAACTCATAATAATCCTTTTTGAGAACTACACGTTTGAAGTTCTCAATGGATTTATTCTAGGAAAAATGATTCTTTTAGTTTAGGTTAATCAAGCAAAAGGTTTAAATTTAAAGTGCTGTTTAATAAAGCTTGAATATATGATGTTTTAACTGAAAGCCGAAGTATGTTTGCTCAATATCGACTGCAGGACAACTGATGTATGAAGTTCTTGCATTGACAAGAAAATTAACCTGCAAAATGATATTGCGACATATTCTCAGATCATATGGAAAGAAGAAGAGATATCAATACGAAAACTTTTACACAAAAAAGTACACAATACAGCGCATATTTCTGCATTATTAAGTCAAAAATAGTATTTTTTGAGTTATGCCAGTCTTGAAGTAAGTGAGCGATATACTCTTAATCATGTCCGTCTGTCCGACGCTTAATATATATTATCTTAGGCCTTAAATCTATCTCTTCTGAAAACCACAATAAGATCCGAGCAAAAACACCAAAATTATACACGAAAGAGTTTTGCTTGGTGGAGCAGGGGGAACACTGTGCCTATTTTAGTCAGAGTGCGAGCGAGTATGTGTGTGTTCGCGTGTGACTGTGCTTTTGTGTATGTGAATGTGTTTGTATATGTGTCACAATTGTACTGGGTATTTTTGGAGTCGGGCCACTCGACTGCAACGCTCTTACTTGTTTGAGTTTAAAAATGTGTCACAATGTAACATTTGTTTCTTTTAAGGGTATATCAACTTCGTTATGTTTGTGTTAAACCTGCGACCGTGTTGTCCCCTTGTGTTTTTTGTCTTTTTGTTGTACGACGTTTGATACGGCGGCCGTTACTTTTATTGCTGCCTCCCGCCTGCCTTCTGGTCCGCTCACTGGTCAATGTCACACATGGCCGGAAATCGGCTCCGACACTGCATGTGGCCAAACATTTGCATAAAATGCCAACAAGACTCCAAAGGGAGTTGGAGTTGGTTATGGAGCCGGCGGCGGCCAATGACCAAAACCAAAGCCGAACCCGTGGCGGCTCGATTTTCGATTTTTCTCACTGATTTTGCACATTTTTCAATGTCCAGAGTTTTGGTTTTTCTTTTGGCGGGCCGGACATGTTGTTTATGTGTTTATAGATTAATCGCTTTTTTGGTTAAATGACTTCGATAGTCGTTGTCGGCGATAGGACCATGTGGGAGGCAGTGTGAGGAATGTTGCTGGATGCTGCTGCTGCGATTGTTTGGGGGAGTTTTAAAGTTGGCTGTGCAAATTGCTGGCGACAGCTGCGATAGAGTTGAAGCATTAAAAGCGGACGTAAAACCGCCGTCTAGAAAAAATGTATACTTATATTTGGCTTATAAATCAGTCGTTACAAATCAAGGCTAAGTTCACATTAAGAATATTAAAAATTATGTTAACACTGCCAAACTAACTGATTCGACTCCACATCATCCAAGTTTTTGGGTGACAGTCCCGTGAACGGGAGAAACTAGAGAGTGCTAGCCAACTAATTACATATATCCCCAAGGGACAGCGAGGCTGCACTGTTGACGATGCTTTACGGGGAGCGGGGGGCTCACACAAGATACATTTTTTTCGTTGCATAAGCATATATTATCGGATATTATTGTGCTCAATCGACTTAACCACGAGACGTTACTTCGTTTAGTTTCGGGTTAATCTTGTAATATAAACAAGTAAGAGTGTTGCGGTCGAGTGCCCCGACAGCAAAATACCCTGTCCCAAGTAATGTGGTTCCTATAGCTTTGAATTCCATTTATTTTAAAATTTATTTCAATAAATGGGCAGGCGCACTTATGTACATATCTTCGGTGTTTTTGCTCGGATCTCATTGTGGTACACAGAATAGATACTTTTTTGGCCTCATTGAATATATATTAAGTCACTAGGTTCAAACTTAAAAATTGTAGCTCGGACAGTTTTTCGCGGTTAGAAGAAGATGGAGGAGGAATTTGCCAAACCTAGAGCAAACTTTATCTGGGTACGGTGTACACCTACATACATGCAAAAATTTGTGGCTCTACTTCTTATAGTCTGTGAGATCTACGCGTTTATACAGAGAAAACGACAGATTTTCGCTGTTTAAAGATGGAGGAGGAGGATTTTCGAAAACTGAAACATACTCGATGTGCGTACAGTATACACCTATATACATGCCAAAATTTGTGGCTATATCTATTACAGTCTCTCAGATCGACGCGTTTATACAGACAGACAGACGGACAGACGGTCGGAGGTGCTTCCTTTTCCCTGTTACATACATTTGCACAACTTTATGATCCCCGTTTTCCCATTTTTAATGGGAACAGGTATAAAAAACAAGTGAGAAAGTCGGTCAAGTCCGACTATAACATACTCTGTACCTGGAGTAGAAGCTGAATGCACTGCAGGTGTTACGCTCATATCTAAGTCTCTCCCTTAATCTCCACTCTCTCTCTCTTTCTCCCTCTCTCTCTCTCTCTCTCTCTCTCTAAGATTGTGCGGTATTAGTTGTAAAATGGTGGGAGGGGGTGGAGGGAGGGTGATTTACTTTTTTACTCATAACTTAAGAACCGTTCATCCGATCTTTATCACTTCTTTAGCAAATTCATTCATTTTGCTAATAACCAATTATCACTAGACACCGAATCGTCTATCTTCAAAACTGCAGGATATATAACGTTTTTTCCAAATTGCGGGGGCGGGAGGGGGCAGGGCCAAAATTTTAAACAAACTTGATCTCTATCTCTTACCATCTCTGAGATCTAGGTGTTGATGCTGATCAAGAATATACATATATACTTTATATAGTCGGAAATGATTCCTTCTCCCTGTTACATACTTTTGCACAAACTTATTATACTCCATGCACCTTTGGTACAGAGTATAAAAAACGCAAATGTTTATTATAAAAAGGTGAAAGCACGATGATTTGAAGGATCGTTGAGCAATATCGACTATAGGACAACTGAGATATGACGCTCCTGCACTGACATGATAATTAACCCTAAAATGAATTAGCGACATAGTCTTATCTCTCATCGGAATTGTACAAAGATATCAATTTGAAAATTGTACACAATATAGAACACGATAGAACGAATATTCCTGTATTTACTTCATATGATCGGAGATGCTTTCTTCTATGCGTTACAAACATCCGAACATATCCTATATTTTTCATGGCTAGTTACTTCACAGCTGCAGCCAATAGGTGGTGAAGGTCAGTAGTGTTCCGAGGCGGGATATTACCCTTAACTTTCGCACCAGCAGGAACACACACTACCGGTACACCACACCCGGCCGCAAAAAGGTACAAACCATCTATTTCTCACAGTTTATTTCGTACCTTCTATCTGCAAAACTGTGAGAGATACGATTATTCCAAATTGCTCTATCTCTTACTATCACTGAGATCTCTTCGTTTATATCGATAGACGAACGGACTGTCGGGAATGGCTCTATCGACTCGTCTGTTGATGCTGATCATGAACATATATACTCCATAGGGTTAGATATCATTCCTGCTGACCGTAACATAACTTTGGAATTGAGTATAGGGTAGGATAGGTTGCAACAGCCGATAGTGACAAATCATTCTCCAACCATGCGATACCATTTATTCTCTGTTAAACCCTATTAGACCCTAGGGTGATCTTCAATACTGAAACATTTCGTGGACAGAGTAAACTTAAGGAGAGCTGGAATCTCTAGCTCGGATGTCTCAGAGAGTTTGAGTAGAAGGGGTTGACCAAGTTATCTAAGTCTACTCCCACTCGAAGCGGGCCAATGACACAGACGGTGCTGTAACGTTTCCTCTTCTTCTTCATATATGCAACTTTAACATGTGTTCCCTCCTGTAACGTAAAAGAGTGTTAGTACGTTAAGGTTAAATGCTGGCCACGTAAGTTTCGTTACCGCACAGGAGGAAAGGTATTTCCACCCGTCCGTAGCGAGGCGAAGTGATTCGGCTTTTCCTTTTCGAGCTCTTATTTAAAAGGAGCTCGGCGGCTGTGCCTAGTCAGTGTCCAGACACAGATATTAGGTAAATACTAAAGTGTCGACTAATCTTGTTTAGGGATAGGCGAGTAGTAGTAAGTACTAAATTGAGCGGAAGCTTCCTGGATGGCTACCACAGTTAGCAGGAAGGAGTAACGATATGTTCAGGTCTTGGTCGGGGGAGAAAACGTTTTGAACCATCCGTGTAGATTATGACTCTACATTGGGTAAGGTTGTCCCAGTCGTTTCGGCTTGGGATATACACATCGTATAATTTGTCGAACGTCATAACGGTATACCCGCATAGTAAGTGAGTATATAACAGAATGGCATAGACCACGTGTGAAAATTGCGATATTGTTCGCATAGTCCACCACCACGTGCCGTCAAGTTGCAAGTAAAATGGACACAAAAATGCAAAAAAATGGGTTATTTGCCCATTTTCCCAGGACCCTATGTCCTAGAAACTGATTTTTCCCGCAGAATAAGGCCGATTTGCATGCAAATTTACATTTTAGTCACTGTTAAGTCACTGCTCAGCCACTGTTAAGTCACTGTTAAGTCATTGTTAAGGCTCTGTCAATTCACTGTCAAGTCACTGTTAAGGCACTGTGAAACAAAGCGCATTATAGTTTTAGTACAGAATCCACCTGATTCCCACAAGATTCTCACTACATCACCTCCACCACATCTCCACTAGACAAAATTTTTCAAGATTTACCCCCTCCCCCCAGTCTGACGTCCGTATAAGTGCTTCGCTCTAAAAATTCTATCGACGCGTTTTCGAGATATTATCGATAATCAGTTTTTTCGATTTTCCCATAAGTTGCCTCCTTTAAACTCCTATAACTTATTTGTTCTTCAACCGATTTAAAAACTTTAAACAATCTAAAACTAAAGTCGGCTCTAACCGATTTCGATATACCCGTTACTCAGGGAAAACATGTTTAACAGTGTTCCTGCTTTCCTTAGGTTGAAAATCCGAAAAGTATGCAACATTTTTTTTAACTCGGCTATTTATTATCCGATCTTTTGGGATTATAATTATTGCGTGGCCGTTAAGTTATAGTGGCCGTCTGTGACCCAGCGGTTAGTGTGCTGGACTGCTGGGCGGGAGGTCGTGGGTTCGATCCCGCCATTCAAAGTATGGATAAAGTGGTAAGATGTTGCTTTTCCACTAGAAAAGTGAAAAACGACATAAAAAAATTAATCGATGAACACGAGGCAAGGAGATTTATGAATCGTTAAAAATTCATGCATTTAGTATTAAGACTTTTTGCACGGACGAAGTTAGCTTTTGCTTTCTTGTGCAATATTAAGCCCGTTGAAAATAAAGCTTAAGCAAGTAGAAATCCTTTCGTTCATTTGAACTTCACCAATTCTTTGGTGGATCGATAAATAGTGCTGATAACCAAATATGCCTAGACTGTGGGAGATATGACGTTTTTCCAAATTGTGGTGGGAGGAGGGGCAAAATAATCTTGATAAGAAGTTTATGTCCAACCACTATTTGTTACCATCTCTGAGATGTGATTGTTTATACGTCCAAGACTATATCGTATTGGCTGTTAATGCTGATCAGGAATATTTACGCTTTGCAGAGCTGCTTCCTTCTGGCTGATACATACATTAGCACAACCTTAATGATATCTGTGTACCTTTGGTGCAGTGCGTAATGATTAATTGGCACTCCCAATATCAACGCTAACACTCAATAAAATATCCTTACAGTGTTCAAATCAATTGTTATTGGGGTCCTTTTATAAATGAAGTAAAATCGACTTGATCTATTTGGGTTATCTTTAAATTTATTGACAGTGTTGTGCTTGCCATTTCCGGCACTTCGATGTGCGTAACTACGTACATGCATCTGTAATTATCACAATTTTACTTTTTGGCACTGACAATGGAAGCCCTAGGACTGTGCTTTGATCTAACAAACCAATTGGTAAACAGACTCGTACGCAGGTGAATCAAACAAATGCAACGAATGACAACCCACAAAAACAAACGCCTCCAATTATGCTTGGGGTTTTGGTGGCAGTGGAGAGGGGGGACTATTAGCGCCCTGCCTATAACCGACAGAAGCCAACACTCTAATGAGTTGCCTAGCAGCCGCTTTTTGTGGACGTTGAAATCTAAGAGCGCTGAAAACATTTTCCTCTTGTGTTATTTCGACGCCTTGTTTGGTGCTCTATGCAGTGGTAGGGGAGTTGTGTGTGTGTTGTCTTGTTTTTTTGGTTTATTGGGCTAATTCAATAACCAACAAAGGCAGGCAGTAAAAAAGGACAAGGCTTCCCAGGGAGGAAGCAGCGTGTGTGTAGGGCTGTACACATGGCAGCTATCTGGCCACAGGATTTCCGTTTTAGATCATCACACAAAATACAAATTTACAAACATGCACACATACATCCTAGCAGTATGCTGGCCAAACTGTTCGCACTCAATCAGATAACTTTTTGGCAACTCTCTCGGCTCGCCCGGCTAAAGGCATAGGAATTTAGGTGGCCACAAGCCACAAATATGATAACACCCTCAGATCAGGAAAATGTGAGATGAAAGGATTCCAAATCGGTTTTTCATAGGAAGGGAAAGCTGAGAATGAAATCCTTTTGTGAATGACTGGGGAAAGAATAGTGAAGAATTCTAAACGTTTGCATGAAGTTCACATTGAGACCAGCTTTTCGCTATGTTACCACTTCTGTTCCTTTAAGTGTGCTTAAAAGTGTTTTGCTTTTATATCCACGCAAAAGTATTAAAGTTTTGCCCAGAAGTCTGCAACGCAAAGAAATATTTTTTACGACCCCACAAACTATATATATTCTTTATCAGGGCGCACAGCGTAAGATTTTGCCAATCTAGGGGACTTAATTGAAATAAATTAGCTTTTTAGGAGTCAATTTAGAAATGTTCAAATGTTACGAAAACAAGGCCAAAACCAAACAAAAATTTTTTTTTTCAGAAGATAACGGTACTTAAACCGGTGCATTTGAAATGCATGCAAAATTGCATTGGACAACGAGCATCGATTGAGTAAATTTAGTGTTCTCAATTGGATCGTGTGGCCACTGTGAGCGGTCGAACTTATTTTTCCCATAATTGTGGAGGCATTATTGATTTTTAGCGCTATAAAGGGACTTCATAAGTGGCCAACATTTTTGTTATTTTTTGGAAAAAAGTGCCAAAGTGTAGGTATATTTCTAACAATATTTTGTTTTTGGTGGAAAAAAACTAACAACAATCAATCACATTCAAATCAGCCAAAACATGCATTGTTTGCAGAAAACCATTCTGAATCAGGATCATAAATAAAAATTTTCTATTATTTTGCACAAAAAACCCTTTAATGAAGCAATGAGTGAAATAAAACGGGCAGAGCTTTTCGAGGTTTGCTTAAGTAATGTAAGCTTAAATCACTCCTAGAGCACGCAGCGATGATTTTTGGCATCGATATTGAACATAAAAAGCTTAAGTTGCACTTAACAAGCATGTGTCAGGAATTTGGGCTGTGGTGGACTAAAACTAGGAGGGATAAGTCCAGAATTATGACCGATATTGCAAGTTGGCTTCAGGGCAATATAAAAGGTGATGCTTATTGGATTGTTGTCGCACCTTCAAGCTTAAACCGCATCGAAAGAGCTATAAAACTATTTTCTGATCAATCTAGTGAAGAAAGTTGTGATTCAAATTCAGATTTAGATTAAATTTGCCAAAAAAAAGTTCGCCTAATCTTTTTATTAACTTTGAGTTGTTTTTTTTAATTAAAATAAATTCTGATATATATGAAAATCGCTTTTTTCTTTCAATAAATGAATTACCTTTGAAACCCATCCATTTCTATATTTGTACGGCCAATACTTTTGAAGTTACAAGCAAAAGCACGAACATTTAACAAAAGTATTAAATTAAAATAATATATTTTTTTTTCAATGATTAATTTTAAAAAATATTTTTAAATTAACTAAAATCAGAACCAACGAGAAGGCCAAGCTAACTTCGTCTTTACCGAAGTTTATATACCCTTGCAAATGTTTTAATACATCAGAGATTAAGAAATAATTTTCTAAATAAAACCCACTTTTCGACCGATAGTTCCTATGGCAGCTATAAGATATAGTCATCCGATCCGGTCGGTTCCATAGACATATTAGCAGTGTGCAGTAAAAAGAAGACTCTGTGCAAAGCTCAATCGACTCAGCTCGGAAATGAATATTTCTGTGCGTTGCAAACTTCTGGGCAAAATTATAATACCCTTTGCAAGGGTATAAAAATACTAACCTGATCGGATGAGCGCGGTTCTCGATCTGTTAAAAAACAAATTTTAGCGAGAAAAACTTTTTTGTTTTTAATGCTATCGCTCCCAACCCTCGTACTTATAAGTTTTCCATGATTTCACATAATTTTACCAAGATTTGTCGAGATCAGACAACTATATATTATAGCTGCCATACAAAAGATAGGTCTGGAAAAAAGTCTTAGTGAGCACAACTTTTTTGTTTTCAATGCTATCGCCTCCAAACTTTTTACTGATCAATGGTACATGCTACCACACAATTCTGTCAAGTTTTATCCGAATTGGATGACCATAGCATATAGCTGCCATAGGAACGATCGCTCGAAAAAGTAGTTTTAGTGAGAATCGGACAACTATAAAGTACAGCTTCCTTCCATAAGATAAGTTTGAAAAAAGTCTTAGTTAGAAAAACTTTTTTGGTTTCGATGCAATCGCTCCCAAACTTGATATTTATCATTTTTATAAGATCCCACAGATTTAAGATAAGATTGATCCGAGTCGAATGACTATAGCATATAGCTGACATAGAAACGATCGGTCGTAACAGTAGTTCTAGTGAGAAAAACTTTTATTTTTCAATGGCAGCGTCTTCCAGCTATAATTATAATCTGTTTTCACACAATTTTGGGGGGTTTAATCAACCAGAGTAAACCAGACCAGAGAAAAAACTTGCAAGAAAATGGTCAAAGTAGCGGCACTATCTATCGCTCAGTTTGGGAAATCACTCGGCTAACATAGTTCAAAGCGAGAATAAAATTGTTGTATAAAAGTCATTTAAACCCCTCGACCTCTCGCACAGAAGGCAAACACACTTCCCGCTGCGTCACACCCGGCCATATTTTTGTTAACCATTTGGCCATATCCAAAGTTCGCTAATTTTATGTCGTTTCCCTATTATGAACCTATAATGACAGGATCAGACATGGGAGTAATCTTTTATTATTCCAATTCATAAATAAGGGTTCAGGGTTGGCTAGATATAGTCAAGTATAGGGGACTCTGTAAGCTGTCTGCCATACCCAAATTATTCGAACTTATAATTACTACCCAATTACAACATTATTGCCAACCCATTCCTTAATCCATCCCAGCACGGTTTTACTCGCATTTTCTTCAATACACCTCACTGGTGATACCAAATGTGAAATATTGTTCTTGCCTCTGGTCTCCGCATTACCAAATTTACCAGGAACAAATCGAATCAGTTCAGCAACTGTTTCTGATTTTTGCCCTTAGTGGCCTTAACTGGGAAATAAATGTGTGTGCTAATTCTCTTTATATCCTTTTAGAGGAATTTCATAGGAACATTTTAAATATAAATGTGACTTATTTTGAGCGTAAGCTTGGCCAAAATCATATCAAAAGGGCAAATTTTCAAATTTTTTTTTGTATTTTTTTCGAAGAATTGTTAATATATGTGAGATTCTGATTTTTGCTTTTACCCGGGCGGCAAAACTATCGTTTTGGTCCCAAAAGGTATAAGAACTATATTTAGTGGACTATATTTAGTGGACGCGCTCTCGCCCCAAAAACCAAAAATTTTAATTATGCTGCCAATTCGGATTAAATCTCTAAAATTAAAAAAAAAAAAATTTTGATGGATTTTATCTTTAAATCCTTTAAGGGGAATACCATAGCAACATTTTACATATTTTTGTTGGATATTTTGAGCGTAAACTTGGTCAGAATCATATCAAATCGGCCAATTTTAAAAAAAAAAATTATTTTTCTGAGATTAATTTCGGACTTAGTCTCTAAAATTTTCAAATTTTTTTTAAGTGTTATTTCTCTTTAAATACTTTAAGCGAAATATCATAGCAACATTTGGAATATTAATGTTAGATATTTTGAGAATAAATTTGGTAAGAATTATATCTAAAAGCACATTTTTCTAGAGATATGCTCTAAATATCCGACATTTACATTTAAAATGTTGCTATGATATTCTTCTAAAAAAATATAAAAAGAAATAACACATAAAAATTTTCAATTAAAAATTTTTGATATTAAACCCGAAACTCACCCCAAATATTGCGCATATATTTCAAATATTGGATTTTGAGGGCGAATGCGCTTCCACCAACTGAAGTCCGATCGCTGCCAAACTTTTTTATTATCCGTATGTGGCCCAGTGCACATTGGGTTTTTTCGTTTTTTTTGGCATAAACCCAAAAAAAATGTTGCTCTGTTTATTAAAATAACTTTTATTATTACCAGGGCTTAATCCCGAAACGAATTTCGGTTCCGGTTCCAGTACCGGTACGTCCCGAAATGAATGTTACGGTTAAAGGTTCTTTATCGGTTTTCAATTAATTTCGGTTTTCGGTTTCGGTTCCGGTACCCGGATTTTTATTTCGGTATACCGGTACGTACCGGTACTCACCGATATAAGTACTACTTATTTTTAATACTGAAAAAAAAAAAATTTTAATAAATATGTACCCGACTTGCGTTGCTACGCCGCTCACAAAGCGATGGAGTGAAGCATACCTTACAATTACCATCTATCAAATCTTCATCTAGCAAAATTCCCCATCCGTCGATTTACCCGTCTTTATAAGAAACAAAATCGTTATAAAATTTTGCAAATTTTGCGATTTTTTGGTCCGTTTTAAGAATTTTATATAAGAATATAAGAATTTTTGCAAATTTATACTTTTCTGAACTCATCTAATTTCATTGTTTTTTTGTGTTTAATTGTTTGATCTACACCTTCTGTATACCCGTCATTGAGCAGATTTGGGAAACACATTCTACACCCAAGCAATATCAGTAACTTAGAACCCACAAAAATCCTGGCTTTTGTACAGGAATTAGGGCTGCTAGGGAATTGTAAATTCAGTAGGGGGGCACAATAGACCAAAATTGGTCGCGGTGCACCACTCCCCAACAACAAATAATAATACCCGTCATTGGCATTTCCAAACTTTCCAATATTTTGGACTGTTCAATCTTTTGTTTCTTTTGTCTACATACATAAGATCAAGAACTTTATAATGTCGGAAATGATTTCTCTCAGTTACATAATTTTGCACACTCCTAACATAATTAGGTACAGCGTATAAAAAAAAAAGATGTGAGTGTCGCTAGCACTCACGAGTCTTTGATGTGAAACATGATATAAGTTTAATAGCTTATTTTCAAATCACAAGCTCTGTCAATAGTATATAATTCAGCAAGGACACTCTTTCGAAAGAAGACAAATAACGGGGAGTAGAAATACTAAAAACAGAATCACCTGCTGCAGAGTTCTTTAATTTTTTTCGGGAAGTTTAATGCGCTGATCGAAATATAAAATGATTATGTTTCACCCCCAAGATACCACCAGATCCGACCCTGATCCCTTCCAGATCCCACCCAGATCTTTTCCAGATCCCACCCAGATTCCATCCAGATCTCGCCCAGATCCACATCCCACCCAGATACCACCCGGATCTCACCCAGATCCCGCCCACATTCCACCCAGATCCTACCCAGATCTCACCCCGATCCTACCCAGATACAACCCAGATCCCACCCAGATCTCGCCCAGATCCCTAACAGATACCACCCAGATCCCATCTAGATTCCACCCAGATCCCACCCAGATCTCAACCAGATCCCTTCCAGATTCCATCCATATCCCACCCAGATCCCTTCCAGATCCCACCCAGATCTTGCCCAGATCCGTTCCAGATCCCACCCACATCTCATTCAGATCCCATCCTGATCCATCCCAGATCCCACCCAGAACTCAGCCAGATCTCGCCCAGCTCCCACCCAGATCCTCATCCAGATCCCACACAGATCCCACCCAGAAACCACCCAGATATTACCCCCATTCCCACCCAAAACCCACCCAGTACTCTGCCAGATCTCGCCCAGCTCCCACCCAGATCCTCATCTAGATCCCACACAGATCCAACCCATATCGCTCCTAGATCCCTCCCAGATCGCGCCCAGATAAGATTCCACCCAAATCTCTCCCACATACCAGAAGATCGCATCAAGATCATACCCAGATCTTTTTTAGAACCCACCCAGTTGCCCCTCTTCAGCATCTTTCCTACCTTTTCACTTCCCCCCTCGGCCCATCCTCTTGTGTGTTTGTTTGCTGCACAAATCAAAACAACACAAAAAATGATTGACGTCAGCGTCACGCGACGCAGAAACCAAATTTTACTTCTACTAAAAAGGGTTGATGCTGCTCTCAGTGCCCTGTCTTTTCAGTACTTAGTAGCACTCACTCTCCCTCTCGCGTTTACAGCAAAAGTTGTGGGAGTACGCTCTCTCGTTGTTGTTGTGGTAGTTTTCACTGTTTTGATTTTTATGGCTGAGCCAAACTCAAAGAACTGTAAATGAAATGTTGGGAGTGGGTGTGTGATCTTAAACTCTTCTCTGCATCTCTCTCCCCCTCCCCCCCCCCCCTCACCAATCACCCCCCTGCTATCACTCTACCACCCGTCTTGTGTGGGTGTGCCAAGCCACTGCATAAAGCAAACACAGCAACAATGGTTGGCTTCGGTCTCACGTGACGCTCAAGCCACTGCACAAAGCAAAGACAGCAACATAATATGGTTGGCGTCAGAGTCACGTGACGCACAAATCAAATTTTACTCCTACTAAAATCGTCCGTCAGCGTCACGTGACACTGAAATCAAATTTTACTCCTACTAAAATCGTCCGTACCGAAATTAAAGATGTTTCACATCAAAAACCGGAACCGTACCGGTACCAAAGTTTCGGTTTCGTTCCGGTTTTATCGGTTTCAATAATAACGGTAAACGGTATTCGGTTCTTAAAAAAATTTTTGTATCGGTTCAGGTTCCGGTTCCGGTACGCGATTTGAAACGGTTTATTTCGGTTAACGGTTCCGGTTCTGGTTCCGGTATTGAGCCCTGATTATTACGTGTATAATGCTCTAGTTAAATAAAAAATCAATCGATAAAATTTTTTACGGTCACGCTGATTGATCGGTACACTGTCAAAGTCAGCTGATTACGCACGTGGTAGCTTTGTGTACAGTTCACCTTAACACATTGCTAAAGTTTAATTGCTCACGTTGGCCACATAAAAATACAACTTTAAATGATGCAAAGTCGTAGTTCAGATATGTAAAACAAGAGTTATACAACATATTCGTCAATTCTATGTGTTTTTGTCCTTGTGAAACGAGTTTTATTTATGCGTGTTTTTTTGATTAATCTTAGCAAATTTAGCAGTGTTTCGTGGAGTAGAACTCTCAAGGCACTGCAAAGAGCTTAGGTATTAAAATGTGGAGTTACTAACTAAAGTGTCCAGAATAATATGCAACTTCGTTTGTCTGCTTTAATTTGCTTTTTCGCGAAAAAAAAACTCCTTTTTCAGAGGGATATGCGCTTGAGCATGCAGAGCTGCTAGACATTTTTGTCAGACA
Organism: Lordiphosa clarofinis; assembly: GCA_018904275.1. Taxonomy (NCBI): domain Eukaryota; kingdom Metazoa; phylum Arthropoda; class Insecta; order Diptera; family Drosophilidae; genus Lordiphosa; species Lordiphosa clarofinis. Next base: position 52,669 of record JAEIGQ010000265.1, read on the forward strand.
CAAACGCTCAGAGGCCGCTGTCAAACAGCATATGCTGCATTTTTGTTGGTTTCGGCTATAAGAAGGGAGGTTTTTTCGAGGGCATTATCTTTAAAATTAAAAGTATTACTGATATTACTAAGATCGAAGAGAATGTCCTTCGAAAAACTTCACAGCACAACTCTAACTTAAAAATCGTATTGTTTAAAAACTAAAAACTTTGGAACTAAGGCACTGTTGTTAAGGCACAAGAAGCTTTTCCTTGAACTGGACCGATTTGGACCAAATTTTTTAATAAGTTTGGCCCAAATTGGTTGTTTTAGATGTTCTTATTTATGACTAATTGTTTCCAGTAAGTACAAATGCACACAACAGATGAAATCTATCGAAAAACATATTTATTTTGAGTTTTCCGAATAATTTTAGGTACCATGTTCGGTGAAGGGGATGAAGGCGTGGTCGAATCATAAAATAAACAAAAACCGAAATTCTACTTTAATTTTAATAATTTATGTGCAAAAACTTAGCTTTCTATCTTTCAATTTGAAGTTGATGCCAAAAAAACCGAAAAATAACCCATAGTGCAGTGGTTAGTGTGCTGGACTGCTGGGCGGGAGGTCGTGGGTTCGATCCCGCCTCTGAACATCTAATAATAAAAGTTTTTTTCTTTCTTTAGAAAATAGCTTTTACACATACGGTCACCTTCACCAGCTATTGGCGCCAGCTGTGAAGTAACTAGCCATGAAAAAGCAAATTCTCAAACTTTGCCGTTCGGATCCGACGTTAAACTGTAGGTCCCTTTCTCTTGTGCGAAAAATTTAAAGCACACACGCCAAGAGATCTTGAGAAGCTTGGCTTGGCCCCGTTGTAGGAGCTGTATAGTAAACATTTTTACTCATCTGAGTGGAATTCATCGAGTTACAGTGTTCGTCTGACGAAAACTCATCTGAGTGATCAGGTCGTGTAAATGGAGCTTAATATGGAGTTGGATATTATATTGGTTCAGGGCCGGACTCAAATCAGTTTTGAACCGGTTCAAACGAGGTTTAGAGCCATTTCTCAGAAGTTATGTAAGTTATAAACTTAAAATTTGGTCTGTAGATTGGTTATATGGCCATTTATATTTTTCTGGATCAGTACCGTACCGGGTAAAACGTTGCTCAGCACCATATCTCAAAAGATATTTTAGCTATGAACTTGAAATACAAACAATAGTTTGGTAATATAGAGTTGGATATTAAACCAGTTGGTTTAGGACCGGAATCAAACCAGTTTTGAACCGCTTCAAAAGAGGTTCAAGGCCTTATTTCTGAAGTTATTTATTATATTAAGAGTAATTGTATTTAAATTAAGCTAATAGCGAAATCTGCACCGGTATGACTAATTTCTTGGCCAATGCCAGCTTCTTAACGTCAGAGATAGAGCTTTCTATAAAAAATATGTGATAATTCTCATTGTAAGTAAGGCACAGGCAACAGAAGGCGTCTCGATGAGCATACAAAGTTCGTTAGGCGAGGCGGTAAGTAGATGGGTGTATAGTAGACTGGCCCTTATATTAACTTTTTTTTTGATTTCAAAATGCCGGGCGGAAAAAGATTCGTTTTGGTCCCAATAGATATGAAAAAAAGTTTGGCAGCGATCGGAATTCATTTAGTGGACGCGCGCTCGCCCTCAAAATCGAACATTTGAAATATATGGTAAATGAGGGGGATGAGTTTCGAATGTAACCTCTTAAAATTCAAAAAAAAATTTGTATGTGTTAATTCTTCTTATATCCTTTTAGGGGAATATCATAGCAACATTTTAAATATAAATGTGTCTTATTTTGAGCGTAAGCTTGGCCAAAATCATATCAAAAGAGCCAATTTTTCAAACATTTTTCTGGTATTTTTTTCGAAAAATTTTTAATATATATGAGATTTTGATTTTTGCTTATGCCCGGGCGGCAAAAGGATCGTTTTGGTCCTAATATATTATGTATAATACAAAGTTTGGCTGCGATTGAACTACATTTAGTGGACGCGTTCTCGCCCCAAAAACCAAACATTTTAAATATTTGTTGGTTTTGGCGACCTCTTCTTGGTTATTTTAGAAATAGTTGATAGCAGGCTCAAGGTCGTGAATATTTTATGTGCTTTATAATTGAATAAAACACACTTTGATTTTTGTCTCCAATATATTTCGATCTGCCGTCGGCAATCGTCATCAGGGCTGTATAAACAATAACACAAGAAAACACGAACTTTTTACACTTGATACAAAAACAAAAGTTTACAAAATGTTTACATACAGAGAGCAACAGCGTCCAATCAGTCAGCTGCGGAGTTTGAAACTGAGTTTATTTTCTTATTGCTATGGTCAAGTGGTGTCTGTATTTTGTCTAGTAAATGTCTGTATATGTGAGCGCAATTTTCCGTATCTGCTTTGAAGTTCATCCGAGTAGGCTCTGAGATTATGTACAACCAGGGCTCAATACCGGAACCAGAACCGGAACCGTTAACCGAAATAAACCGTTTCAAATCGCGTACCGGAACCGGAACCTGAACCGATACAAAATTATTTTTAAGAACCGAATACCGTTTACCGTTATTATTGGAACCGATAAAACCGGAACGAAACCGAAACTTTGGTACCGGTACGGTTTCGGTTTTTTTTTATACGCTGTACCTAATTATGTTAGGAGTGTGCAAAATTATGTAACTGAGAGGAATCATTTCCGACCTTATAAAGTTCTTGATCTTATTTATGTAGACAAAAAAAAACCTAAAAGATTGATTGTCCAAAGTTGCGAAGTTTGGAAATGGCAGTGTAGACGGGTAAACAGGAGGAGTAGATCAAACAATTAAACACAAAAAAACAATGAATCAACTAAAATGAATGCGAAATTTGCTAAATTTTCGTATTCCCAAAATGTTTATGAAGATTTGATAGACTGCGATAGTAGAGGGTAAAAATATGTGGTGTAGACCGAACTGTCTCAAAAATCGGAAATTTACAAAATTACATGAGTTCAGAAAAGTATAAATTTTCAAAAAATTTTATATGAGTTAATGAGACGTGTTGATCAAACGGACCGAAAAATCGCAAAATTTTCCAAATTTTATAACGATTTTGATTCTTATGAAGACGGGTAAATCAACGGATAGGGAATTTTGCTAGATGGTAATTGTAAGATGTGCTTCACTCCATCGCTTTGTGAGCGGCGTAGGAACGCACGTCGGGTACATATTTATTAGAATTTTTTTTTTTTTTAAATTATTAAAAATAAGTAGTACCTATATCGGTGAGTACCGGTACGTACCGGTATACCGAAACAAAAATCCGGGTACCGGAACCGAAACCGAAAACCGAAATTAATTGAACACCGATAAAGAACCTTTAACCGAAACATTCATTTCGGGACGTACCGGTACTGGAACCGGAACCGAAATTCGTTTCGGGATTAAGCCCTGTGTACAACATTTCTAAAGTGAACCGTTTGTTGTATTGTTGTTCCTGGTGTAGTATGCTCACATTTGCGAAATCAGCTGTGTGTCTGCTCTCAGCACAGTGGGCCGCCAGTGCTGTTTTTTGGATTGGTGTCTCGTCTCGTCGTTTTATATCTGACTTGTGTCCGGATAGTCTAGTTTTTAATTTCGATTTTGTCGTGCCAAAATATACCTTCTCGCATACAGTGGCTCCGTCTCCTGCACAAGGGATTTTGTAGATTAAGTTACTTTTTTCCAGCGTCGGTATTTTGCTCTTTGTATTCGTAAAAAATATTTTATTTGTGTGTATCGGCTTGTGGGCTAAGGCAACTCTGTCTTTGTTATAGCAATCAGAACGTATCAGACGATCGGAAAAAGATGGTATGTATACAACCGATTTATATATCCTAGGTGTTATTTCCTTTGGTGTCCTATTCTCGGTTTCACTCTTCTTCAATAGGCCATATATGGTGTGTGAGGGAAAATTGTTTGATTTGAGAATTTTGGTTATTCGTTTTTTGTTGTTTTTATGAAAAATTGGATCACACACTTCTAAGACTTTTCTAATGAAATTTCGTGCTGTGTTAAGTATGATGTTTTTTTGGGGTGCTTAGAATGGTAATTAATCAGTCTACCGGAGGCCATTGGTTTTTGGTACCAATCCAGTTTTAATGTGTTGTCCTTCCTAAGTACTATGGAATCTAAGAACGGTAGCCTTTGGTCAACTTCTAATTCCATCGTGAACTTTATGTCTTTATGGTAATTGTTAAGTTTTTTAAGTATTTCGTCAATGTCGTCCTCTTTCACTACTGCAAATAAGTCGTCTACATATTTGGTAAGAAGTCTTATTTTTGTTACTTGACTTAAAACCTCTTCCATTACTATATCAGCGATAATTGGCGAAGCCGGCGATCCCATTGGTAGTCCTTTAAGCTGGGTATAAATCTTCTCGTCAAACTTAAAATACCTGTTTTCAGTGATGCAAAAGGTCAAGATATCCATGAACAACTTTTTTGGTATACTGGTGTGTTCAGAAATTTCGCCCCATCTCTTTTGAATTACCTCAAGTGCCAAATCTGTCGGGATGCTGGGAAAAAGGGAAACGACATCAAATGAGACCATCTTTTCGTCGTCAAATATGTAGCTGTTGTTGATCCGATCCTTAAACTCTATAGTGTTCTTGACGTTATACTTGGAATCTTTGGTCAAATTACTTAATATGTTCGTCATGTATTTGCATAGGTGGTAGGAAGGTGAGTTAGTCATAGAGCAAATCGGTCGTAGTACAATTCTTAGACATACTGAACTTTACCACTCAAAACTACTTAACGTTCTTATTGCATTGAAACATAAACAAATCAACAAGGAAAGAAAACAGCTGATCAGAACAAAAACAAAGCTACATAGACTCTTAGACGAGGATGACGCGGCAGCATTTTTTGAGAGCGAACGGACGCTTTCGGATAACACAACAAAGAAACTGAAAGAGCGGCACATAGCCAAACACGAGAACTTACAAAAAGAACGGAACATTATGCTCACAAACAATAACAACAACAAATGGTTTGTCAACAAAACCAAAGCGGAGTTCCCGCCAAATGTGAGAGAGCTACTTAGCAAGGGAGCCAAGTTTGCTTTCCCAATTGCTAAAAACAACTTCCCACTCTTCAAGTGCATAGCAGACGCGGAGGAGTTGGTACAGACGAATGTATCAAAGGAGGAACAGGAGACAGCGAGGACAAAAATATCATTTCTGATCAAAGAAAGTAAAACAAAAGGCAGAGAAAGCGCAATAGACCGCGCGATTATAGATACAGTGGGACAAACACAAAAATTTTTACGCGAAAATAGAAACGTATTAATTTTAAATTCTGACAAGGGCAACGTGACTGTAGCAATGGAGAAGGATGACTATAACCATAAAATGGAACAGATACTAGGGGAACTCAACACATATAGACTATTAAGAAAAGACCCCACTCAGAAGCTACAAACAAAGAGCAATGGATTTGCGGAGAAACTATACAATATAGGAGTTATAACAAAAAAGAGAAATTCAGACTGTCGACTAGCACAGCTTTACCACCTAGGATTTATGGGCTCCCAAAAATACATAAAGACAACTTCCCACTACGACCGATTTGCTCTATGACTAACTCACCTTCCTACCACCTATGCAAATACATGACGAACATATTAAGTAATTTGACCAAAGATTCCAAGTATAACGTCAAGAACACTATAGAGTTTAAGGATCGGATCAACAACAGCTACATATTTGACGACGAAAAGATGGTCTCATTTGATGTCGTTTCCCTTTTTCCCAGCATCCCGACAGATTTGGCACTTGAGGTAATTCAAAAGAGATGGGGCGAAATTTCTGAACACACCAGTATACCAAAAAAGTTGTTCATGGATATCTTGACCTTTTGCATCACTGAAAACAGGTATTTTAAGTTTGACGAGAAGATTTATAACCAGCTTAAAGGACTACCAATGGGATCGCCGGCTTCGCCAATTATCGCTGATATAGTAATGGAAGAGGTTTTAAGTCAAGTAACAAAAATAAGACTTCTTACCAAATATGTAGACGACTTATTTGCAGTAGTGAAAGAGGACGACATTGACGAAATACTTAAAAAACTTAACAATTACCATAAAGACATAAAGTTCACGATGGAATTAGAAGTTGACCAAAGGCTACCGTTCTTAGATTCCATAGTACTTAGGAAGGACAACACATTAAAACTGGATTGGTACCAAAAACCAATGGCCTCCGGTAGACTGATAAATTACCATTCTAAGCACCCCAAAAACATCATACTTAACACAGCACGAAATTTCATTAGAAAAGTCTTAGAAGTGAGTGATCCAATTTTTCATAAAAACAACAAAAAACGAATAACCAAAATTCTCAAATCAAACAATTTTCCCTCACACACCATATATGGCCTATTGAAGAAGAGTGAAACCGAGAATAGGACACCAAAGGAAATAACACCTAGGATATATAAATCGGTTGTATACATACCATCTTTTTCCGATCGTCTGATACGTTCTGATTGCTATAACAAAGACAGAGTTGCCATAGCCCACAAGCCGATACACACAAATAAAATATTTTTTACGAATACAAAGAGCAAAATACCGACGCTGGAAAAAAGTAACTTAATCTACAAAATCCCTTGTGCAGGAGACGGAGCCACTGTATGCGAGAAGGTATATATTGGCACGACAAAATCGAAATTAAAAACTAGACTATCCGGACACAAGTCAGATATAAAACGACGAGACGAGACACCAATCCAAAAAACAGCACTGGCGGCCCACTGTGCTGAGAGCAGACACACAGCTGATTTCGCAAATGTGAGCATACTACACCAGGAACAACAATACAACAAACGGTTCACTTTAGAAATGTTGTACATAATCTCAGAGCCTACTCGGATGAACTTCAAAGCAGATACGGAAAATTGCGCTCACATATACAGACATTTACTTGACAAAATACAGACACCACTTGACCATAGCAATAAGAAAATAAACTCAGTTTCAAACTCCGCAGCTGACTGATTGGACGCTGTTGCTCTCTGTATGTAAACATTTTGTAAACTTTTGTTTTTGTATCAAGTGTAAAAAGTTCGTGTTTTCTTGTGTTATTGTTTATACAGCCCTGATGACGATTGCCGACGGCAGATCGAAATATATTGGAGACAAAAATCAAAGTGTGTTTTATTCAATTATAAAGCACATAAAATATTCACGACCTTGAGCCTGCTATCAACTATTTCTAAAACAAACATTTTAAATAAAATGTAAATGTTGGCTATACAGCTCCTACAACGGGGCCAAGCCAAGCTTCTCACGATCTCTTGGCGTGTGTGCTTTAAATTTTTCGCACAAGAGAAAGGGACCTACAGTTTAACGCCGGATCCGAACGGATCAGTTCAGCACACTAACCACTGGGCCACATACTGCTCAGGCCAAATAGAACCGGTTCTATTTCGTCTGATTTCTCATCTGAGTAGCTTCATATCTATTTAGACGCCTTTTTACACGGTCAGACAGCAAATCAGACGAAAACTCAGATGAGTGATCAGGTCGTGTAAATAGAGCTTTACCAACATACAGCCTTAAATTCTAGCTTAAAGCTTAATTACTTCAGAGATATGGTTGTAAAAAATGTTTAACCGGTTAAATAGCCCAACCCTTGTTACCAGCATTCACATTAGAATTCAAGTTCATAGCTTAATTAACTGAAATATATCTCTGAATCACTTTCAGTCCTGTTCTTTATCCAGTAAAATGTCATAGCTTAAATAACTTTTGGGGCATGGCAGTAAGACACGATTTAGCCGATTCGACACCGATTCGATACCAGCTCAAACTCTATATTACCAACACACAGACCAGATTTAAAGTTCGTTGCTTTAATGACTTTTGAAATATGGCTCTGAGCCAGTTTTTAAACGCTTTTAAGCTTTCGAGATCTCCTGGTACCCAAAGCGTTTCCGTTTAAGACAAAAAAATCAGCGCAAGCAATCATCTGGACAAACTGCGAAACTGAATCGGTCATCAGTGGAAAAACTCTCATCATCTGTCTGACCAAACCCTATTTTCGCCTTCCGTCTCCACAGACTCTCTGCCATCGACTTTCTTGCCAGTTCCTAGTACATTAGCCTAATGGTTTTGGCGTACAAAAATAGCCGGGCCATGTTTTTGCGTTGCTCTTCCACAAATGTTACGCAGCACATTTCATAATTCCCGCGCCATGATTAAGTGTCAGACGGGTGTGGCGTGGATAGAGAGTGGGAGCAGAGACTTGAGTTTTCTTTGCCAAAAGTTTTGCAAGTTGTTGCAAGTGCCCTGCCCTCTCGAGCTTCCTCTCCCCAGAAATGTGCTGGAATAATTAAGTAGAAGCTACTTAACGGGCGGGAAGGGAGGGCGAGGCATGGAGCGTTAGTGTGGAAGTGTGAAATTTCTTGATTAAACTTCAATTCCTGAGAAGGAGACCAAAGTTCGAAAAAGGTTAGAAGGTAATCAGAAGTATTTCCATTCCTATTCAAAATCGTTATTAAATAATGGAAATGCGATTGCTCGATTTATTAGCACTGTTTGTGGCTGCGTAAACTCTTTTTCATCATCGCCCTCAGCCATCTCACACACCTCGCACCATGTCATTTCCTTGTCTTGTCGGGACTCTTTTGTCATTTGCATTTCGGGTTTGCGAAAATCAAAACTAATGAAGTGAAAACGGCACTAAAATGTCTTAATATGTTTCTCGCACACAGATGAAATGGGGAGAAATCAACCTGCAAAATGGGCATTCTTGCCGGGGCCAACAACAGGCACTTAATATCCTTGTTGATTTCTTTTCAGGCGATTTACTGCCTACACACGATGCCTCGTTGGTTTTGGCTGTGGCTTTGTGCTTATGCGTTGTCCTTATCTCCCAATCAGCAACAGGAATCCCTCGTCCCACCCGTTTGGTTATGTCTGATCGATAAATTTTCCATTAAAGTTATTTTTAAATGCCGCAACAAAAACACTGAGCTGGGAACACAACCAGGAGCTGAGGACGTGTGCCAGCCTGTGCCAGGGCCAGGATAATGTACTCGTTATGCCCGATAAAGTTATAAACTCATATGTGTGTGTGGGTGACTGGCTGCCAGCAGCAGGGGTGTGGATTGACTAGGGTTTGGTTTTTGGGGTTTGTAGAATTGATTTAGTGCCTGGCAAAATTAAACACAGCCAACCAACAGCTACAAATATAGAACAAGAATCTAATTTAAAACTTGATCCGATTTAACTAATTCTCTAGCTAAGAAAAGAATAACGAAAAACAAATGGTATTTATAAAAATAAAGGAAAGCTAACTTCGGCTCGACTGAAGTTTGTATACCCTTGGAGCATGATATCTGCCTGCCAGTTTGTTATATGGCACCACAATTTTGACAAAATTTTGAAAACTGTTTGAAAACCGTTTCAAATTTCGGGGGCGGGAACGGGCGTGGCAAAAAAAAATGCATGAAAACTTGATCTGCCTGCAAGTATAAGAACCCAGTGGCGCACAGCTAAATGGGGCGAACCCACGTCATGCATAGCAACAGCCCACAAGTAGTAGTAGTAGTAGTAGAAATTTAATTTGGCTCATTAGTGTAGGTGAATAAGGGCGGCAAAACAGTCTCTAAATGTGCCGTGTAGTTTGGTGTGTTTTGCGGTAGCTGGAAAATCCTTTAAATAAAAAACCTTAGACTGCGGTCAACGTCTTCACGTTGAAAACATTCCCATACTTGTGATGAGTAGCAATGAGTAATCACCTTGGCGGTCGCCTGGTACATTCTGTATTTGGTGCTGGGATTGACATTTTTCTGGCTTAGTAGAGTATTTATTCATTATAATTTTACTTAACTCTAAAACTTACAATAAATTACAAAAAAACACTGAACAAAAGATTACGACATTGACCGCATGGCCGTCTGTCGGGAAAAAAGTTGATTACATAAATTCATCTATAATTGGTTTTCTATATTTAAGAGCATCAGTAACGAACAAAATCAAGTTTTTCCAATTTTCATCATCTACTCCATTCAATACGTCTATTATTTCGTTATGTCTTAGGATTTGTTTTTGAAAACATCTATGGCGGATTCGTTTTAAAACTGGACATATTCCTATAAAATGTGAAATGCTTTCAACTTCATTCTTGTTGCTTATGGAACAGTTTCGATTGTGGAGCCCATTTAGGTATATAAGACTGCATCTTGACTTGTAAATCCACATTACATTGGGTGGCAATTTAAGTGTCCGTTTTAGGAAGAAAGTCTGGACCATATCTACCTCATCAAACAATCCGTGTCCCCAAACTTGTGCTGCGTAGCTCTAGATCGCTCTACATACAGCTTCCATTTTGCTGTCAAACTTATGTCATTTTTAATTAAAAAATTTTTCCACGTTGCCTTAATACTACATTTTGCCGATTCGTTTCTTTTTTCCAGATGTTTTTTAAAAATCATTTTTGGAGTTAGCAAGACTCCAAGATAATTATACTCTGAAACTATATCTATTATTGCACCTTTATATTGCCACTTTTTCGCCTCTGCTAGTCGTCCACCTCTCCTAAAAACCATTATTTTAGACTTTTCTAAGTTAACTTCGATAATCCAACTATCACAGTATTGCTGGAATTTATTAATCATTAACTGCAACTTTCTAATATCGTCTGCGTAAATTACTATATAGTCAGCGTAAAGTAGAAGTCTTATATTGGTACCGTCAATGTAGAGTCCATCTCCTAAGTGGTCGTGTAAGTCGTTTAGGTAAAGCGTGAGTAGCAATGGCGACATAAGACAACCCTGCTTCACACCTGAATGCGTTTCGAATGGCTCAGATGTAGTTGCTCCTGTCCATATTACAGAGTTTGTTTGCCGGTATGTCTCTTCTAAAAATATAACTAGTTTTGAAGGTACTCCCATATTATGCATTTTATACGTTAGTAACTGTCTGGGTACTTTGTCAAATGCTGCTTTGTTGATAGGTTAAAAATGTTATCAATAGTTGAATATTTCCGTCTAAACCCTGCTTGGTATTCGTTTAAAACCTTATTTTCATCTGCCCAAGTTGTTAGTCTGTCTGTCAGCATTCCCATCATAATTTTAGCTACAGAGTTCATAAGCGATATTCCTCTATAATTTGAAGCTTGCGATTTGTCTCCTTTTTTATAGATAGGTAGGAGAACGCTAGTTCCAAAAGCATCATCAACTAGGCCCCTATCGTATAATTCGGTGAATGTCTGCCAACTTTGCCAAAAAACTATCATTTGCATTTTTAAAAAATTCGTATGAAATTCTATCCACTCCTGGCGCCTTTCCATTCTTTGTCTTGTGTAACATGTTTTTTTATTTCGTTTACAGTAAAAGGACTGTCCAAATATTCGTCCGCTATCATATTTGGTGCATAATGAATTTTTTCGGAAGACCGGACTTGAAAGTGCTGTTTTAGCAATTCAGTATCTACTTCAATTTCTAGACGCCCTTCACCATTACGCATTTCTTTTACAAGCGCCCACCAGTCCTTACTGTCTTGCACAGAGTTGATTTAATGTTCTATATTTCTAAGGTACTCTTTCTTTGCACTCTTACAAACTTCATTATATTTTGTTTGCGCTACCAAATATATTTTCTTATCACCTGTTTGATTTGTTTTGTTAAATGTCCTTAGACGAAAACTGTTTCTCTAAAATTTTGACACCTCCAATTATACCAGGGTGATTTTTTAATAAGGGGCTTACCGCAGTCTTTGTGTACCGTTGCAAAGAATATGGAAGGAATATAAGGAGTGGGATGGCATATTGGCCGAGGTATCTGTTAACCGAAATGAATTTGAAAATAACCAATATTTTTATGTGGACAGATTCCAGCATAGTCCTCAATTGGATTGTTGGAGATGGAAGGTGCGCAAAACCGCACATCAAATCAAAAGTAAGCGAGATCAACAAATTAACTAATGTCTACGATTGGCATCACTGTGACGGCAAATGCAATCCAGCGGATTTGTTGACAAGAGGCATAAGTGCGAGTAAATTACACACGTTAGACCTATGGAAATATGGAACATCTTGGCTCTCAGCTAGCAGCGACACTTGGCCAATATCAGCGGCGTCACAAGCCAAGAAGCTAGCTACCCTATCGATCCATAACCAAGAGGCAGAGGATTTCGCGAGTAACAGGGTGCGTTTTATCAGGCGCATTAAGGAGAGAACTAAATATTTTTAAATAAACGCAAACACAAGTTTGCTGACAGCGGAAGAACTGCTGGATGTTGAGCTCTATTGGATAAAATGTATACAGCTCCAGGAATTTGGACCTGAGCTGAACGCCCTGCAGAAGAACCAAGGAGTGCCTAAAGGATCAAAAATAATAATTCTTAATCCGAAATTAAGCGATGGAATCATTAGATCTTGCGGTCGTCTTCTGCATAGCGAGTTTGGGGAACTATGTAATCCAATTATAATCCCTAAACATTCATATTTTTCAGAACTTATTGTGAGGGATGCACATGAGCAACAAAAGCACTGCGGTATAAATGCAACATTGACCAAAATAAGAAAGCGGTTCTGGATTATAAAAGGAAGACAACTTATTAAGAATATTTTCAAGCAATGCGTTGTCTGCAAGAGGTTGCACAGCAAAAGTGCAATTGAGACGACAGGATTGGATTTTGCTGGCCCACTGTATTTACTTGGCGAATTAAGCGGCACCCCGAGAAAGGTGTATATAATGATGTTTACGTGCGCCGCTATTAGGAGCGTACACCTGGAATTAGTGACTGATATGAGAGTTCAGACTTGTATAAACGCACTAAGGCGATTTATTTATTTATTTATAATATCGGACAGTGCAAAAACATTCAAGCGCACTAATTTGGAAATGCAAAAACTTGAAAAACTCATGGACACGAGTCAAATACAACGGTTTGCTGCTACAAATAGAATTAAATGGAAATTCATTCCCGAGCGAGCAGCCTGGTGGGGCGGATTTTGGGAACGACTTGTACGCACCGTTAAGGATTGTTTAAAGGCTACAATAGGAAAAGCAAAACTGAATATTGAGGATCTTTAGAGTTTACTCACGGAAGTTGAATGCGTGGTGAACCAAAGGCCACTTAATTACGTTAGCAGCGACTAAAAAGGATCTGGAGCCTCTGACACCGGCACATTTAATGAGCGATTGCCGTATATTAAACGGCGAAAACTTCAAAACAGATGGAAGCCAGCTAGCTAGCATCTGAAAAGCTAGAACGACACTGATTCAACGCTATGTGAAGAAATGGCGGCACAAGTACTTAATGCAATTACGTTCTATTCATTTTAACAGGTCTCAAGCAACAAGAGGTCTAAGCGAAGGAGATGTGGTGCTTGTGCATGACGACCATTAACCAAGACTATTGTGGCGACTAGGAGTAGTGGTGGCGAGATACGTAGGACGCGATGGGCGTGCTAGAGCATGTGACGTTCGAGTGAAGAATCAGCAAGTGCTGCGACCTCCAATACAACTCCTTTATCCGCTAGAGATAAAGTCTGTCTTTGGCGGGGACGAGGATGTAGAAAATTAAATTTCATTTTGAATTAAACCGTCTTCTAACATATGTTCTATTTGCCATAAATATGTAATCATTAACATACCAATGTTATTAGCATAAGCGTTCACACAATTAACCTTACATTACACACACATATACCTTACACACATTGTTAGATCTTAGAGAATAACTAGTCAGTAATAAAAACCAACACGCAGCATACAGACGTTCCGTTTCGGGGTTTAATGTAAAAAGACCATATTTTTCACAATAACAAATCATAATCAAGCAATTCTAACAAACTATGAGCGTGTTCAGCAGTATAAATCGATGACAAATAATCAACTATTTTTGTTAGATTGTGCCGGTGAACGAGCATGTTGCGCAATCATGTTTGCTATTTTTCTTGATTGTGTTAGATGTGAATCTAACAAAAAATTGGTTTGTTAGAATTGCTTGATTATGATTTGTTATTGATAGCACACAGCTGTCAAAAGTAAGCAAACAAGCAATTTTGCAAAATGAATGAGGAAACCTCTTTGTTTTTAATAAATGAGTTGGCAGTGGCAAGTAGCTCACGGAAATTCGTGCAAGGCTCTAAAGGCAGTACTGGTTGTTGCGGAGGAGGAGGAAAGCTTGAAAAGCCGCCACTCCAAAAAGAAGATACCCTGCGTACACTTAGGAACCACCTCATCTGGGTACATGGACACCTCAACATAGTTTGTCAAGGCACCACCATTCGGTTCATCCCAAAAAAAGCTTGACAGGGATGCCCATATACTCTGACAAGATAGTCACAAGGAATGAAACCCGGCGCCTGGTTACGGAAGAAGAATGGTTCCGGCTTGCGCTGTAGCTAGGGTCACGTGGTCCTCGTTTAACCTGATATCGAAAACATCTTACTTGTGGTCTTGGCCCTAACGGATCACTGCCTTTTTGGCAGGCATGCTGCACGCTTGGGTGTCGCTCAAATTCTTCAGAAGAACAGGTGGAACAGATAGACGACGATATTTAATTAAAATTTGTTGGTCGGGATCTACTCTTAGCCCATTTCCACTTTGTTGAAATTAACATTTTTAGACCCTTCTTTGTGTGGTCAGGAGTCCTTTTTAGTGGACCCGCCGGGGCTGGGCTTACAACAAACATAAACGGCCAATAAAGTCTTAAGGAAAATTCAAGGGGAATTCTAGGAGCAGTTGGTGCTAGTTACGACGGTCATAAATATTTAGTAGTAAGATTTTAATTATATTAAGATGTTTGTTGTCAAAAATTCAAACCTTCCGCCAACAAAAATATATCGATAACTGTGTTGCCTAAAAATTCTAACAAGTTCGTTCACCAGCAGCCTAACACTTTATTTTTGATTGATGATTTTTGTTAGATGATTGGTGTATGCTGCTGAACACGCCCTATTTCTTTGTTAGATTCACATCTAACACAATCACGAAAAATAACAAACAGGATTGCGCATTGTTGAATCTGCAAGTTAAATCGTTCTCGAGTCACATCACTATGCGATAGTCCATAACTAGTTTTGTTTATTCCTTTTTGTGCCAAGATCATTGTACTCTGCATTCTCAATATTCAGTCTCTAATAAAAGTTTGTCGTAGTAACACTTGCGTCGTGTGTTCTGATTTGGGTGACTCAAGGAATGTTCTAGGAATTGGCCGATTTGATACAAACTCAACTTTAATAACTAACACGCATCATGCCCGTTCACCAGCACAATCTTACAAAAATAGTAGTTGTTTTTGTCATCGATTTAAGCTGCTGAACACGCTCAATGTAAGGAAATAAAGGTCATACTAATCATTTTTGTGAAAGCAGCCTTGACGTTGATTTTGATTTGCTTTCGTTTTGGTGTGACCGCTGTCTTAGGAAAAAATGGCTCCGTGCGCATATTTTTGTTTAATTTTTGTTGTGATTTAAAATAAATATAAAAACGTAAGTTATTTAGCGTTCCATATTTTAGTAATTAAATGATAATTTGTTGTTGCATCTTAGACTGCATACGAGACTACTCTGAAAAATAGGCCCGCGGCCTTAATTGGACAGAGTGCTCGAGTTCTTGGAGCTTGTGCTTGACGTGGTCAACGATGTTCAGGGTTGCATATCTTCACAGCTCTCCTAGAATGTTCGATGTTCCGAATTCCGTCACAATTTTATCCAGCCTCTTACTCTTTGGATCTGTCAAACTGCATAAATCACTTTCAGTGGCCAGAAACAAATACATAGCTAATTGAATTAACCATTGTTTAGTTGCAAACTTCTTAGAACTACAGATTCTGCCCACATACTATTATTAAAGAAGATTATAAAAATTTATTTCACAATTGCATTGGGCATTTTATGCTTTCACGCCCTTGTTTAAATTTTGGGCCAATTGAAATCAAATCAAAATGAAATCTGGGTCGTTCCACCAACTGCTTTGCTTTTGCTATCACGAAAGCAAATCAAAAGCAAATCAACTTTCAGGAACACCACTAATATAAACCAGGCAGTTTAGCGCACGCTTAGGCGAGTCCCTGCAAAGAGACTTAAGCATTTTGTTATTGGGAGAAACAAGTAATATATTCGGCATCCGTTGTTAGTCTGCAGTCACTCGTGAAATATCTGTAAGTATCCTGACGACATTCTAAACGACATATACTACGTTTATACGCACGTCTTATTTGCAAACAACAATTTCGTAATTAACAAATTTGTGCGTTTAAACGCTGAGGTAATTATACCCGTTACTCGTAGAGTAAAAAGGGTATACTTAAGTCGTGCAAATGTATGTAACAGGCAGAAGGAATCATTTCTGACCATATAAAGTATATATATTCTTGATCAGCATCAACAGCCGAGTCGATATAGACATGTCCGTCTGACCGTCCGTCCGTCTATCTGTATGAACACCTAGATCTCAGAGATGGTAAGAGATAGAGGTTTGACATGTTTGGGACAAATGCTTCTTTTATCTGCACGCAGATCAAGTTTGTTTAAAATTTTGGCCATCCCCCTCCCGCCCCCGCAATTTGAAAAAAAAAAACGTTATATCTCCTACAGTTTTGAAGATAGACGATTTGTATTTTCTAGTAGTTAGTAATTAGCAAAATGATTAGATTTGCCGAAGAAATGATAAAGATCGGATGAACGGGTTTCAAGTTATGAGCAAAAAAGTGAACCAAGCCCCCCACTACCCCCTCCCACCCTAAAAAAAATGTTGCATACCTTTCGGATGGTCACCCTAAGGAACGCAGGAACACTGTTAATCGAAGTCGGTTAGACCCGACTTTAACTTACGCTCTTGTTTTTAATTTGCAAATAGCTAAGTCACGAAAACAAATACTGATTAGTATTTGCAATTAGTGTGCTAGGCGTTGCCACTCTTTTCAGTGATTTTTTTGTTTCCAACTAAATGGTAGTCCTGCAATATTGCTATTAATATTATATCGGTTGCTGCCAACCAGGCAATACTGACTTTCATTTCAATGTTAAGCTAGCACTCGAAATTTTTGCGGAGCGGAAATTGTTTGATAATTTTCTGAGCAGCTCAAACAATGTAGTGTGACCAGGCAACAGCAAAAAATTCAGCTGTTGTTTATTTAAGAAATGGGCGGGCTAATTCAAATAAAATTAAAGAGTTAAGAAAATTAATAAAGTAAGTCACTGGGAGAAATTCAAAGGTCATAGACAATGCCATGGTCAATTTCATGGATGCATTCTGTGTGTGGCTGGAGGTATAAGCAGTGTCCTTTGTTATTGTATTTGCCTGCGTGAGCAAAACTTATCCCCTAAGACATACTGCTATAGCGACAACCCAAAACGCATCGAACGATTAGAATTGGCACATTAAGCCACAGCCAGCTCCATGGACTGGAGGATCATACTCTCCGGGCGTATTAGTTGAATACTTAAAGGTAGCCACGGGAGCGGCTGGAGCAACGGAAACTACCACAGTAAGCCGGAGGAAACACTGCTATAATGGGCTATAGAGACTGCGAATGTTCATTACTGTTTGGCCGTGGGCTGTGGAGGCTATGGAGGTTTGGACTCGGGTGGTGTGCGAATGGCATACCAACCACATTAACGGGGGAGCATACCGAAAAAGACTCTCAGCCACAAGTGATGCAGCGGCCGGAGCTACCCGTATCAAAATGATTTTATTGGCCAGATTACATAAAAATGGTTGCGAATTGCCCACTTTGATCAGCTCCACACGTTTGTCCACCTCGGAGCTCTCCAAATAATTGTAGCTTTGTTTTTTTAGTTTCTTTGCCATAACTTTTTTCATTGCGTGCTTAATTTTCGTAGGTACCTCTGACAATTATAAAAACAAGTTTCATAATTTCATGACCCCCTTCGACAATTTATCAGATGTTTTCAAGAAAACGAGTTGGCAGGTCAAAGTTTATTGTCGAAGCGAGTTTCGAGTGTCTCAGTACTCGCTCAGGAAATGCGCTCTGACAATTTTCGCGAGCGGACTTACTGAGCTATGTAAATAGATGGGCTCAGCAAAAATTTCGAGTGTCTCAGTACCTAGCTTTACCAGATCCTCATGTACAGTATTTAGCGTATAAACGGTAAGTTAGTTATTTACAAATTATTTCTATTTGCAAATAGCTGGCGTATAAACGTAGTAATAGACTCTCACTAAGAAAAAAAATTAACGGTTCGAAGGTTATTATTATTTTCGCTTAAAAAGAATATATCAGGAAATAAATTTTTCGTTGATCTATATTCTTTATCCAAAGGAGCAGAAAAATGTAAAAAGGATATTTAAAAAAATGGATCTAAAAGAGGATATTTGAATATCCATTCTATGGGGATCTTTTTTTTCTCTGTGTATGTGCAAAAGTATGTAAGAGGGAAAAGAAATCATTACCGACACTATGAAGTATAAACATTCTTGATCAGCATTAACAGCCAAGTTGATATAGCCATGTCCGTCTATCTGTACGTCTGTAAGAAAGCACAGGTCTAAGAGATGATAAGAGATTGAAGTTTGACATGTATGGGACATATTCTTCTTATACTAACAGGCAGATCAGGTTTAGGTCATTAAATTATGATTTTGTCCATAACTTTTCTAAAGCAAGACAGCTTCATAAATACCAATTTAATCTTCAGCAGTCTGCGCCTGCCCTCAATGAGTTGGCAGTTGGTAACTCATGACAGAACTGCTATGACCACTTGGGAGTCCCAAAGTGAGGTTTGTAGCAAAATCCGACATCAGCAGCAAACGCCAAAATCACTAAGGCTTTGAGTGTGAGTGCATGCTCCGTATCGGCCCTACTGTTGTTAGTTGTTTTTATTAACAATCTATTTTGTTGAGTAAATTCCGAACATATCAAATTTACCTTTGTTCTTGGGACAAAGTCATGTGGAAGAAAACAGCACACGTTAAGTCCACATGATTTTCAGCAGTCGGTTTCAAATCGTCAAATTTTCTTCATCTAATATTTGTAAGGTTAAAAAATTTATGCTTAAGGGGTCTCTGCTGCCTTTACCATTTTTACCATTTGTAATTAAATAATTTACTCTGCTCTTCTTTTTTAGGATCAACCATTACCTCATAACATCTCGCAAGGCGTTATAATAAGTAACCACTCATTAGTATTGCAAGGTGTCACTAGATCCACCGCTGGTAATTATTCATGTGTTGGGTTTAATGCTGAAGGAGAAGGAATTAGTGCTCCATTTTCTCTAAATATTTTGTGTAAGTTTTGTAAAATAAAAATATTTTCTACCTTTATTTACCAAATAAGTTGAGTTGTTAAATAAGTTGAGTTGTTTGTAACAGGCAGATTTCATCATTCCCGACACTTTAAGCTTGGTATGGGGATACCCGCGAAATACCCGCGAAATGAAAAAGTCCATATAAAAAAAATGATTTCGCACGGATTTCGCAAGTTGCTGTTTCGTGAGTTGGTATGGAGTTCACGCGCGAAATTGGCATATCGATATCACAGCGTTGCCACCCGACGTCAACGTGTCACGCCATAGTCACCCGATAGGCAAGTGATGAGAGTTGATTTCGAAGGTGTGAAATATATGTAAAACATATTTTTCGTACTCTACATGGCAGTAGACACTCATATACATACAAGGAGCGGAACTTTTAAATGAGTAGGACAAGTATACAAAAACATTAAAAAGGCTGAACATTTTTTCATTGGAGGAAAGGTGATAGCGGCTTGACAAAAATTCTTTGTAAAAGTATAGATATTTATTCAGTTTAATTATGCTATTTACAATTGATTGTTTTTGCTAGGAGATCATTGCAACGGGGCTTGGGCTGCGTCAAAGGACAGCGCCACCGTTCGCTGGTCCTAAGCACGCCAAGAGTGAAAGCGGTGGTGGAGGATCCATCGCAACGATGTAAAATGACAGTTAGCTCCACTTGTGTCGTTTTTGACCAAATTGTCGGCGCAATGTATGTGTGCCATGCATATGAACAAATAAGTGCTCATTCTCTTTTTAAGAACCTTAGCTCCTCGAACGAAAGGGGTGATGATGAGGAACTTGGTCCAGCACAAAGTGATTCAATTGTGAACGACGGCGATTCCGTATGTCAACCGGATGAGCCGCAGAACTTTTCAAGGGTCAGACTTGGGACTTTTTTGTCGCCGCAAGTCGCGGAAGACATCTTCTAATCTATGATATTGCTTTATAAGTACATAACGTCGAGATGAAATGGCAACAACAGTCGATTCTGCCATTTCCCTAGTCGTGTCCAAAGAGCACCAATTGCCAATTGGAGCAAATGATTGAAAAGTTACAAATAAAGGTAACGATGAACCTACAAACGATTTATTATTTTGCGATTTATTTATGTTACACAACTGACTCCACATGGATCTTCACAGGAAGTAAGGACATATCAAACACTGCCGAACCCTAGCTGCCTTAACTAAAGCTTCTTACAAATCACATAAAGCTATTGCTCCAACTATTGCTTCATTAAAGGCCACCATAAATATTCGCTGTAATTAGTTTAAATTGTCCCGCCAAATTAAATTTGAAAACAAAGCAACTAGAGATGAGCAACTTATTTCGCACTTGCTATCGACGAAATAATGTGCAGAGATTTCGCACACTTTTCGCAAGTATCTCCATACCAAGCTTTAAAGTGAAAAGTATTTTGATTCATTATCAGCCTCAAATGACGAGTCAGAGTTTTGCGATACTTTTGATTGTCTGATATCTCATTTGGAATTGCATCTGAGAAGATCGAAAAATATTCTGATAACATTAAAAACTATTTAGTGCACTCGTTTCTTATAACAGTGCTTATTTTCAAGTTTGAACTGGCTGCAAGTTAATTTTAAATTGATCAAAGTTGTTATTTTAACAACATTTGGCGGACTAACAATCTTTAGATACTTCTTTCTTAGTATAGTATTTTGTATATAATACTAAATACCCCCTCCCTGACCGACATTAAATATATTTTTTTATACAAAATACTATACTAAGAAAGAAGCATCTGAAGACAAATTAGTAAATGTGACCCTACTTAACAACAATTTTGAAAAAAATGTCACCGATGGACCGCGAATTATAAAGAATTATTATACATTTAAGCCGAGGCAGTCATCCAAGGATTCTTTTTAATTAATTTTTAAATTTTCCTTCTTTGTTCTACATATGTGAATTCTTTTTGTCAAATGTCAAATTAATAAGGAAACATTACAATTTTTGAGCGATTTAACCACAGAGCTTAAAAGCAGTATCAAAATACAAATGACGTGTTCAACATTTTTGGATTTGAAATTATGTTATACTTGAAGGTAAAGTTTTCAAATTTCCTCTACACATCTCGCAAAGTTTTTCAATGATTACTAATTGAGGGCTCTGCGAAATAAGGCCCTAAAAATAAAATGAAATAAGGCCCCAACAATTTATATAGAAAACAAAAACCACCTATAATTGATCAAATTTGGGGCGGTTTTTTCTTTTTTGGGGCATGATTTCCTGAATAAAATTTCAAAATTAAATAAGTCCTCAAAAGAAGAAATAAAAAAAGGAAGATCGTTGCACTCGAGTAGCCCGACTTCATAATACCCTGTACAATTGACAAACACACACACATATTAGCAAACAAAAACACGCACGCACATACACACACATATGTACGCGCGCGCAGCACAGCGTGCTTTAAAATTTTGGCTCTGACAGTTTTTTGCGGTTTAAGGGGGGATTGGGGGAAATTTTGCAAATCTGAAACAAACTTGATCTGCGTACGGCCTATACCTATGTACATGCAATAATTTGTATCTCTATCTCTTATAGTCTCTGAGATCTACGCGTAAATACAGACAGACGGACGGACGGACGGACGGACGGACGGACAGACGGACATGGCTAAATCGACTCGGCTGTTGATGCTGATCAATAATATATATACTTTATAGGGTCGGAAATGCTTCCTTCTCCCTGTTACATACATTTGCACAACTTCATAATCCCCTTTTACCCATTTTTAATGGGAACAGGGTATAAAAAGGGGCATTCCATACAAAAAAAGTTTTTTTCTGGGGTGATGTCTCCGAATTGGATGATAATTGGCCCAAAGGGAGCTTATTATGAGAGAAGCTTAACCCCAAAATGTACGCTTTTTTGGAGCTCTTTTACGGAAGTTCTACGCTTAAAAGTGTAATATTGTGAATTTTTATACCCTTGGAGAGGGTGTATTAAAATTGTCCGGATGTTTGTAACGCATAGAAGGAAGCATCTCCGACCACATAAAGTATATATATTCTTGATCAGCATGATGAGCTGAGTTGATATAGCCATGCCATCTGTCCGTCCGTCTGTCCGTCCGTCCGTCTGTTTCTATGCTATCTCCTCCGTCAGTTTTAAAGCTATCTTAACCAAACTTTGCACGAAGTCTTTTGGTACAAATACGCTGCACATTTTCGGAACCGGCCGGATCGGATGACTATAGCATATAGCTGCCATAGGAACGATCGGTTGAAAAACTAGTTTTTGTGGGAAAAACTTTTTTGTTTTTAGTGCTATCGCTCCCAACGCTCGTATTTATAAGTTTTTAATGATTTCGCATAATTTCACCAAAACTTGTCGAAATCGGACAACTATATAGTATAGCTGCAATACAAAAGTTAGGTCTGAAAAAAAGTCTTAGTGAGAAAATTTTTTTTTGTTTTCAATGTTATCGCTTCCAACGCTCGTATTTATAAGTTTTCAATGATTTTACATAATTTGTTGAAATCGGACCACTATATAGTATAGCTGTCATACAAACTGTCAGGCACATATCAAGCTCCAAGGGTATATCAACTTCGGTCGAGCCGAAGTTAGCTTGCCTCTATTTTTTAAATTTTCAATATCGGAGAACTGTATAGTATAGCTCCTATGCAATATATCTTCTTCTTTATTGGCCCGATGCTTGCATCACAACTGTTTGACGGTCTCGGCCGCTGCAACTAATGTCCGCCAGTCGTTTCTGCTCCGTGCGATGCAATATATAGATCTGAAAATTATTCATATCTAAAGCTCCAAGGGTAATAAACTTCGGTCGAGCCAAAGTTAGCTTGCCTCTACTTTTATACCCTTAGAGAGGGTGTATTGAAATTGTCCGGATGTTTGTAACGCATAATTTCACCAAGATTTGTTGAAATCGGACAACTATATAGTATAGCTCCTATACAAAAGATAGGTCTGAAAAGAAGTCTTAGTAAGAAAACCTTTTTTGTTTTTAATGCTATCGTTCCCAACGCTCGTATTTATAAGTTTTTAATGATTTCACATAATTTCACCAAGAGTTGTCGAAATCGGACAACTATATAGTATAGCTCTCATACTAAAGATAGGTCTGAAAAAAAATCTTTGTGAGAAAAGTTTTTGTTTTTAATGCTATCGCAGCCCAACTTGTTACTGATCAATATTACATGCTACCACACAATTCTGCCACGTTTGATCCAAATCGGATGACTATAGCATATAGCTGCCATAAAAACGATCGGACACTATATAGTATAGCTCCTATACAAAAGATAGGTCTGAAAAAAATCGTTCATATCTCAAGCTCCAAGGGTATATGTATAAACTTCGGTCGACCCGAAGTTAGCTTGCCTCTATTTTTTTGTTTTCAATTGTATTAGCCTAAAAATTAAACTAAGTCGAAAGGAAAAAATAAACCAATCGCATTCATAGATGCTCTAAAAAAAAACTACACTCTAACTAATTTTGAAATTACACTTTTTGATGTCGTCTTGACTTTAAGTGAGGAATCATTCACAGGAACAGCATGATGAATTCCAAACGTCCCTTTGAGTGTTTAACAATTTTCGAACCTGGTTTTCAGATATTCTGCATACTGTTGGTAATCTTTTGTGGTGCAAAAAAAAAAACATTGATGGTTTTCAAATGATCACTTGCCCATAGATAAAGGTTTTTAGTATTTCATTTCTCTCTGCAGGCAGTATGGCCTAGCAAGCCGTTTAACCGCTCCCCCTGCCCCATCAAAGCACCTTTTCCGTTCTCTTGATTCCAGTAAAATATGACATATTCTCTTGGAACCACTTTGCAAAAGTTTACCATTGGACGTGGTTATATTAAGAACCAAAAATAAAATTTATTAGAAATTTTTGATAAATTTTTCATCCTGATATTTTTGAGATAACATAAAATGGCCATAACTTCCTCAATTTTCAAGCTACCGATATGTTCGGGCACTCAAAATGTTTGGGAAAGATGCGGCTTTCAAATATATTTTTTGTTTTTTTTGCTAGACTATGTTTTTTGAAAAATCCTTTTTTGTCAAGAAAGGTAAAAAATAAAAAAATTTCAAAACTTTTTTTAAAAGGGCTTTTTTATCCTGAACATTTAAAAAAAATTGCCAAGCTCTATCTTAAACCGTTTTCGTGTTATTGAAAATTTGAAAAATTCACAATATTACACTTTAAAGCGTAGAACTTCCGCAAAAGAGTTCCAAAAAAGCTTACATTTTGGGGTTAAGCTTCTCTCAAAATAAACTCCCTTTGGGCCAATTATCATTCAATTCGGAGACATCATCCCAAAAAAAAACTTTTTATACCCTGTTCCCATTAAAAATGGGAAAAAGGGGATCATGAAGTTGTGCAAATGTATGTAACAGGGAGAAGGAAGCATCTCCGATCAGTCCGTCTGTCCGTCTGTCCGTCTGTCTGTCTGTCTGTCCGTGTGTCCGTGTGTCCGTCTGTCTGTCTGTATGAACGCGTCGATCTCAGAGACTGTACTATATAGAGCCATAAGTTTGGGAATGTATATAGGTATACTGTACCCACATCGTGTTTGTTTCAGATTTGGAAAATTCCCCCTTCCCCATATTTTTAAAGCGAAAAACTGTCTTTTTCTCTGTATAAACGCGTGGATCTCACAGACTATAAGAGTTAGAGCCACAAATTTTTGCATGTATGTAGGTGTATACTGTAGCCACATCGAGTTTGTTTCATATTTGAAAAACTCCACATCCTCCATCATTTAGCAGCGAAAAACTGTCACTCTCTATGTATAAACGCGTTGATCTCACAGACTATAAGAAGTAGAGCCACAAATGTTTGCATGTATGTAGGTGTACACCGTACCAAGATAGAGTTTCCTCCAGGTTTGGCAAATTCCTCCTCCATCTTCTTCTAACCGCGAAAAACTGTCAGAGCTTAAATTTTTAAGTTTTAACCTTGTGACTTAATATATATTCAGTGAGGCCCAACATCTATCTATTCTGTGTACCACAATGAGATCAGAGCAAAAACACCGAAGATATGTACATAGGTGCGCCTGCCCATATATTGAAATCAATTTTAAATTAAATGGATTTCAAAGCTATAGGAACCACATTACTTGGGACAGGGTATTTTGTTCCGCAACACTCTTACTTGTTGTATTTCAAATTTTTCAAATTGTCTCCCAAACTTGGGTCCTCCTTTAATTTTTTTGGCTTTATTTCAACGCATTGGGGCCTAATTTCATACTTCGAATTGGGGTATTGTTTTATTGTGAAAAAACACCCCCGAATTTGGGGCCCTTTTTCATTTTATATTTTGGGGACTTATTTCCTGCTGCCTTAATTGAGCGGTTTGTACATAAGCTCATAAATTCCTTACCACGCGCGTTTTAAAAAAAAACTCGAGAAAAAGGAGTCGAGGCGGTAGTCCAAGGATTCTTTTTAATTAATTTTTAAATTATCCTGCTTTGTTCTATAAATATGTGAATTCTTTTCGTCAAATGTAAAATTAATAAGGAAACATTACAATTTTTGAGCGATTTAACCACTGAGTTTAAACGCAATAGCAAAATTCAAATGACATGTTCAACATTTTTATACCCGTTACTCGGAGAGTAAAAAGGGTATACTAAAGTCGTGCAAATGTATGTAACAGGGAGAAGGAAGCATTTCCGACCCTATAAAGTATATATATTCTTGATCAGCATCAACAGCCGAGTCGATTTAGCCATGTCCGTCTGTCCGTCCGTCCGTCCGTCCGTCCGTCCGTCTGTCCGTCTGTCCGTCTGTCTGTATTAACACCTAGATCTCAGAGATGGTAAGAGATACAGGTTTGACATATATGGGACAAATGCTTCTTTTATCTGCACGCAGATCAAGTTTGTTTCAAATTTTGGCCACGCCCCCTCCCGCCCCCGCAATTTAGAAAAAACGTTATATCTCCTACAGTTTTAAAAATAGACGATTTGTACCTTCGAGAGATAGTTAGTAATTAGCAAAATTAATCGATTTGCCGAAAAAATGATAAAGATCGGATGAGCGGTTCTTAAGTTTTGGGTAAAAATGTGATAAATAGCCGAGTTTAAAAAGTGTTGCATACTTTTCAGATGTTCACCCTAAGGAACGCAGGATCACTCTTAAACATGTTTTTTCATGAGTAACGGGTATATCGAAGTCGGTTAGAGCCGACTTTAACTTGCGCTCTCGTTTTACTTGTACTTTACAGCAATCGGACATGCTTCCCATTCCCGTTTTCTATAAAATATAACCGTTATCGAAATCGGACGAGTTAGACACCGCAACCGATTCGTTGACAAAATTTGTTGAACAATTTTATTTATACAGCCGTAAACACATTACGGAAACCGCTTGTGAAATGTGGATTTTAATAAATTTTCGAAGTTTTGCTCGTTTTTGAAGCCATCATTCAATCAACCGCTATGCTCTATCACTGAGTCTGCCCCGCGTTGTGAACATTTTTTATGCGGTAGAAATCATTCCTTCTGAACCTAAAATTTCAGAATTTCGTTTAGCTTCATGATAGAAATAAAGACGCAGTTAATTTATATATTTTGCAAGTCATGGTCAACAAAAAAATCTTTGAAAATTATGCGGGAAATTAAGGACGAAATTGAATATTTGTGCTGTAATTATGAAATTATTTCAAATGAAATAATCGTTATACAAGACACATTGACCTTGAAATGATAGTGCAATTGAATTCTAGAGTGAACTCCAAAATTGTAATAGTATCCAAAAAAAAAATTATGAAATTATAGCCTTTGTTTTCGCCATTGAAATGTACACGCCAGCCCCAACCCCCCTGGTTTTATTTTGTTAACGCTGTGATACATATACGATAGGATTCGTAGGATCAGTGTGTAGGAGGAACAATTGTCTATAAATTGATTCAATGTTGACGGCATCTGCGTTTCGTCTAGAGTTTTACAGACTAATGCTGCTTTCGTGCGAAATTCGATGGGCGGCGTGAGTAGTTCAATTGGTTCTGGTCATTTGTCAGCTGAATGACGCAGAAATTCCTCTGGACACCATATCTGCTGGACTCTTTGCTGTCCGTTTAGCATATGTCGCCAGGTAACTTCGCCTTTGGTTTATTGCAGCTCGGTAACCCTATTCGAAACAAAGCAGTGCAGCTTGGAAACGTGCATTTTCATCCACTGAAGTACAATTTTTGAGTCCGTCCATAAATAGATGTGCTTTACAAACTTTTCCGATTTTGTAGCGAATTTCTGCCATGTTCTGTTGAGCTGCACTGCCGTGCAAAGTTTGAGTCTAGGGATTAACTGCACCTTAGTTGGTGGTTCTTTGGACTTTGCGACAAGCAAATACACTTGAACTCCATCTGAGGTCTCCGTTCGAACATATAGACAACAACCATTTGCTCGTTCGGATGCGTCGGAAAACCTAGTATTTACGATTTAGAGATATGTGATGTATGTACAAATCGTGGGATCTATAGATGTGCCAAATCCTGTGTACCTGGAGTAGCTCTTTCCAACGAATGAGCAGCTTGAAGCAAATTGGTGCATCCCTCTCAAGTCCATTTAATGTAAGATCCTGCAGTAAAATTTTACAGCGAATAATTACAGGGCTGATGAATCCAAGGAGGTCAAACATTTGTGCCACGACAGACAATATTTATCGACGAGTATAAGGTTCATGACATCCTTTTTATGCTGCAGTTCTTCTATCTCATCTGCTCCAGTCAGCAGGTCATCGACGTATAAGTCACTGCGCAATGTTGATGCACCAACAGCATGTTCCTGTTTGTGTTCATCACCGATATAGAAAAGTGATCTTATGGCGAAAAATGGAGCTGCAGACATCCCGTAGGTAATATTATTTAATTCGTATGTCTGGATTTCATTTTATATATCAGATCTCCATAAAATTAGTTGAAGCCGTCTGTCCTCTTTGTGCATAAAAAATTGTCGGTACATCTTCGCGATGTCTCCAGCAGCGTTGCCGACTTTTGCTGAATAAAAAATCTGTTTTCAGCGGGTCGGAGAGGAAAAAAAGCTGTATTTTTCGACAAAAAAGCGTAAAAAAGCGCATCGTTTTCTTGTCTTTAATTATATATACAAAATATTTCTAATATATCATCAGAGTGCTGAAGTTCCTGGTCCTCGTCCTTGCCGTAGGCCTCAGTTGTACCTGATAGCTTAAGGTAACTAGAGGGGACCTTATAACACGTAGTATTTGTAGGCACGCTCAACTTTAGCGTTGAACCATGGCAAGGACAAACTCTGAATCGCAAACGAGGCTAACTCAAAAAATCTGAATAAAAGCGATTACTTCACTCAAAAACTTTGTAGTTTCTGCGTTATTCTCCCATTTCCCTAAATATAAATAATATTATTAACCCTACATTTTCCTAATATCGGAAAATTCTTCCAAAATGGGAAAAAACTGTTTATTTAGTTGTAAAATGTAGTGAGCTGAAAATACCTGCGTGAACTAAGTATATGTGCATAGACTAAATTTAAAAAATGAGACTTATAACCAACTAAATTTTTGAAATGTTTGCTTTATTATATAGTGCTCAACAACAGTAACAAAAAATAATACAAACTAATTTTAGTATTCAAATACTAACAAAATAATTCCACAAAATATTTCTTCGCCTTATGAAATAAGTAAATGTGCAAAGGGTGATTTTCAAAATAGTTCTTATTTAACTATTTACATTTTCTTTCTAATAGTTTATATGTTTTCCTTTTAGCTTAATAACCTGATTTAACCTACCAGGCATGGAGTTTACCAGATTTTCCAGGGTTGAATGGCTAATCGCTTCCCATTCTGCGACCATAGCTTCTTTTAGCTGCTTTATAGAATCAAACTGACGGCCACTTTTATAAACTTTGGCCGAAAGTATTCCCCAAAGATCCTCAATTGGATTAAGATCTGGGCTGATCGCTGGCCACTCCAATACTGGTATTTTTCTTGACGAAAAGAAGCCCTTTGTGAAGCGGGCTGTGTGAATTGGGGCGTTGTCTTGTTGAAATGTCCAATTATTTCCATACAAATCTCCAGCAAAATCAACTAGGACATCATCTAATAATTTAACATAGATCTCCGCATTTGTTTTAGTTGGTATAAAGCAGAGCGGAGACTTTCCTGCATGTCCAAAAGCAGCCCAAACCATCAGTGAACCACCACCAAAATTTCTCTTATGGCATGTTTCCCGGGGCTGTCTTAGATCGCGCCAATATTTGTTACTGCCGTCAGGGCCATCCAGGTTGAACTTTTTCTCATCAGAAAAAATGACCTGCTGGAACTCGTCGGTCCAAAATTTATATTTTTCAGCGAATGCCAAACGGGCGCTTAGGTGGCGTGGCAGTAGCTTTGGTACGCGCTCGCGTGAAGCACATTTAACGTGTTCATTATCTGCCAAAATTTGATAAACTCGTCTTTTGGATACCTTAAGACTTAATTGGCGCTTGATCTGCATGCAAGACATGTTTTCTTGGACCGCGAGACGCCGAATTTGCCGTTTACACCTTTTGTCTATGGTAGTTGGTCTGCCGGAGCGCTTGATTCTACCATAACTGTCTGGACTTTTTAGGAAGTTGGCGATTGTATTTCGATGTCGATTGACTCTGGTAGCAATATCTTCAATTTTGGTACCAGCTTCCCTCAGTCCCTTTATTAAGCCGAGCTCTTCTTCAGACAGGTGGGTCCCACGTGGCATTCTTTTAAAAAAAATTACAACTGTTGTTAAAAATACTTCTTAAGAGTTATTTCTTAATGCACTTACGCTTTTTCTGTTTTTTAAGTATTCCTCTTCAATTTACTTTACTTTTTTCCACTAAAATCTACACGAATTTCAATTTGCACATTTAATTATTTCAAATAAAAACCGCAAGATCTAGTGCGCAGCAATGCGAAAAGCAATCAAAACCAAGATCAAAAGAGATGATTGCATAAGGAAACTAAAATACACAAACATCAAAAAATACTTGCATGCCAAAAAGAAATACAAAATAACGGTTTGTGAAGAGAGAGACCAAAACAATAATGCACATATACTTAGTTCACGCAGGTATGTAATTTTTTGAAGAATGCTGTGATTTTCAGGCAACCTGAAATTATTTAAATGTCTTAATACAATGAATTTTATGAAAATCCGAAAACCAGATCAGCAGAAGACAACTTAAATAAATTAAAAAAATAAACTTCAGCTTCTTTTGTTTTATACGATAAGATATAAAATTTGTGCAGCACATGCTCAACTAGATTTCTCCAATACTCTATCCATCTGAAGCATTTAAATCTGCTTCTCAAACTCATATAAAGATATTCAAATCTTTGACAGCAAATTTCTCAAAATCGTCTACATATATTATAGTATTAATATTGGTATCTGATGGAATAATTTGTGGAGAATTGATAGCAATCAAATGCGTCCGGATGCGTCAGTGTCATCGATTTAAAAAAATCATTTTGATTTGTGGCATTTTCAATAGAATTGAATCTTATTGTTCCTTTTCAAGAATTGCTCGAGATTTTTCGAGAGGTATCAGATTTATACTTCCGAAGCCAAGCCTTTCGAAGCCATTTATCGTGGCACATGGCAAGTGTTAATTATTGTCAATAAATGACTGACAAAGGTGAAAAACTATTGATTTGCTCCAAATCAAAAATAATTTTAAAAAGTAGCCGAAGTCATATTTAAAAAAGCCAGAATTCCCGCTTCCCGCATTTTGTAATTTTTTCCCGCAATACGCCTTTAAAAAATGTCAGAAATGACGGGGAAAAAACTGATTTGGCAACACTGGTCTCCAGTAAGTGCGTATCTGTATGGACGGAATATCAAAAAAGGTGGTTATTAAGTCTTGTTGAATTGTAGGTCCAACAGTCAACAGTTCATTTAATGATTTATCCGAACTTGTTCTTGCCGAGGCATTAAACACGTCGCGTAGCTGTGTTGTAAGAGACTCTGGCCTTAAAACACAGTGATGTGGGATGTACAATTGAGGTTCATTGACATCTACATTTTTTGCAAGCGACATATGTCCTAGAGATTCATATTCCTTCATGAATTGTACATATGCGTTTTAAAAGTAATCGTCACGATCAAGTCTACGTTCGAGTGACTTTAATCTTGTAAGTGCATTCCTGTGTGAGTTTCCAATTCCATTAGAAGTCACCTTGAATGGCAACCTGGGTGGGAATTTTAAGCATAATAAAGGGTGATTTTTTAAGAGCTATAGGAAAGTTTAAAAAAAAACGAGAAAGGCAAAGCTAACTTCGTCTGTGCCGAAGTTTTAATACACTTGAAAACGCTTGTTTCAGCGGTTAGCGACTTCGACCAAACTTCGTAGATTAACTTTAAAACATTAAATATTACCCATGACCGTGTTTAAGAGCGATAATATTAAGAAAAAACCAGTTTTTCTCATTAAAATCCATTTTTCGACCGATCATTAGTATGGCAGCTACAAGAAGTAGTCATCCGATCCGGTCGGTTCCGACATATTAGCAGCGAGCAGACAAAAGAAGACTCTGTGCAAAATTTCAGCTCGCTAGCTTCAAAACAGAGGAACAAGTTCGTGTACAAACAGACAGACGGACTGACGGACAGACGGACGGACAAAGCTTAATCGACTCACCATTATATTATACACCAAACTGAAGATGTTTGACAGTGAAACAAAACACGAAACGTGCGTGAGCTGATTAAAGCAGTGTTTCCAAAAAGATAATAGCTAAAAAATTACCCTTTATGTCGTATCTTTGTGCAAGCTGCGTCGCACAAATTTTCTAAATCACCGAAAACGTTGGGGACCATTCAAAAATCGAAACTCGAGATTTCGGTGTTGCAGAAACAGTAAATTGAATGGTTTGCCTGCCATCAGATATGCTACTTAACTCTTGATGCACTCGACGCTTTTCGAGGTGCAACCGTTTTGCAGTTTCTTCGGTAATAAAACTTATTTCAGAGTACGACTCTAGTAGTGCTCGAAGTACATGCCACTGGCCACTCTTGTCTCTGGCTTGAACAAGGGCAGTTGGAAGAATGCCTTGTCTAGCAGTACGGGGAAGTGACGTATAACTATTCTGTTGTGAAGGACTCGATGATGTGACCCCATGAGAAATCGGGGTGTTGTGTTTGTACTTGTTGCGTGTACAAAGCAAAAGACGGTGATGCGCTGATCCACACACTCTACATCGTGATTTGGACTGACAGTTGTTTACCCTGTGTCCCCTGTTGAGGCAGTTAAAACAAACTCCAGAATTGCGTATTGCATCGTTGCGCTGTTGTAGAGATAATTCTATAAACGCTTTGGACCGACCTATATAGAGCCCATTCGATTGGCAGTGTATGCATTCAGCTGCCGTGCTAACAAATGTCTTTCAGCCCGATGTTGTTGGTTGTTGTTCTGTTCTGGTTGAGTAGCCTTTGTCCTTCCAGAAATTGACAGCGTAGATTGAGGATATTGCAACAATCCTCCCATGTAGAAAGATTTTCATAACTTTGCTTCTCATCTTACTTTGATTCAGTTTTAGAATCTACTTTAGACAGAACAAGATGAATCAGTACCGATTTCATAATTTCATCAAAGGATCCGATCGAGAACAATGATCCTCGTATGGCGGACGCATTGTCTATGAGCCTTTTTTGGCCTCAGGTTGGTCGCTTCTTCTGAATAAGTGATGTGAGGCGAACCTTAGCTGCAATGAATCGTTCCTCCTGATGTGCTCGTTCGCTATCTATGCAACGTAAATTTTCTATTTGTGTCTGAATTTGAGTAAGCTGACGGTATTGGGATTCTAGAATCTGGAGTCTACAAGTCAGCACACCTGCATCCTCTTGATTTCCACTTGACTACCCTATTATGAATGTTTTTAATGTGTTTTTTAAATAAAGACCGTTGCCAGCGAAGACTAACCAATTTAGCTTCATTTGCCACTGCTTGGTTTGCCGTTTGACTTGCAGTTTTGTTTTGTTGAATTGTTTTCGTTCTTGCCCATTCTGTATCATGTATGTAGATAGCCAGCAATGTCGATAAATTTATGTAGAGAAAATTTTATGTAGAAAACGTGATGCAATTATTCTAAACAGCAGAACTAACAACCTTAGAAAACAGATCAACCTTCATTAGCTATAATTTTGCACACTTGAATTGTCTTGGATATTCTTATTCTGCATTACCACGGCTGTTTCTTTGCAATGTGCATATGTGTGTGTAGTTGCACACGCACTTTAGCTCATGAGTATAAATGTTACAGCCTGTATAACTTGATGCAAAGTATAGCCAAGGAAACTCAACGGGAAAACGCCCGAGTGTATAGAGACAAACGTACAGATGTGTGTGTATAATCGGTAATTCGGATTATTGTGCTTTAACGTTTGCCAATTTATCACAAAGTGATTGTTTTAGTGACCTTTTTGATTGAAAATCATAGAACTTATTTAAGCAGGCTCTAGATCATTAACTTTTCCATAACTCCATAACTTTTCTAAAACAAAACACGCACAACACCACAAAGGAGGCTGGTTGACAGTATAGCTATTTCATGAATACCAATTCAATCTTCAGCTGTCTTCGCCTGTTCTTAGTGTGTTGGCAGAAGGTACCTCATGACAGTCATAGCAGTTCTGTGGGAATCCCAAAATAAATTTATTTTGTGTGTACTTGCGGTTGTTTTTCAATACCAGCTTTGCCAAGAGCGTGGAGAGTTAAAGAAGAGGGGTGAGGTCGCGATGTCCACGTGACAGGCTAGGTTAGAGATGAAGTTTGGGATGCGTCTGTCGCAATGGATTTATGTGTGCAGCGATCTTCAGATGATGCCTCAGATCTCCATACACCAATCTGCGAGCAGCCAATAGTTTAATGAATTAAATTAATCCAACCGACCTCAATTGGGCGACAACTTATCTGCAAATAAGCTGTGTCCTGTGTCCGTCGCCAAAATGTTGGCCGCTTTCTCTGCCAGGTAAATTGGGATAGCTGGATCTTAACTTGATCCTTTCAAATTCTTCACATTCCAGAGTTGGTGCCAGGTGTGAAGGAAAATGCGTCGCTTCACTTAACAATGATTATTTTATTCGTGGCTTCATGCCGATGTTCGCTCTGTGGCTGTTCTAAGCTTACTGACTAAGTGATAGTTTGCAAAGGTCTAATAAAGCCAAGAGAGTAATGAATAGGATAACAAGAGAGAATACAATAAGAACAAGCCTGGCGTTGCCAGCCTGTGGTAAATTCATATAATAAGGATAAGCAAATTAAAGAAAATTAATCGAAATAGATATAAATTCAAAAGTAAACAACTAAACTCGGAGAAGAAACAAAGTACCACCATGGGTGGCACCCACTTCCCAACTACTTCCCACTCACATCCCACCCACTGACCATCCACTTTTTACCCACTCCCCGCCAACTTCTCACCCACATCCCACCTTCTTCCCGCCCACATCAAACTCAAGTCCCAGCCATTTCCCGGCCACATCCCAACCACTTACCACCAACTTCCCACCCACTTACTCTCCCACATCCCACAAAATAGTATCATTTTCCGGCCATTTTCCCCGTGTGCAAAATTTTCCGAAATCGGGAAAACAAATGTCGAATTATTAAGCCCACTATCCTAAGTTTCAACTAAATAAATAAAATATTTTCCCATACAAACTTTTCCGACTTTTCCGGGTGGAATTTTTCAAACCCTGTCCAAATTTCAGCCTCCTATCTCTTACCGTTTGGGCTGTGCGAAGATTGGAAATCAGTCAGTCAGTCAGGACAAACTCTTTTATAGATATAGAGATATGTATAGACTAGTGCGATTCAAAACTATTAACTAAAAATACTTTTATTCAAAAAACAATACATGTAGATGCTCCAACGTGTGCTCAAAACCAGCCAAAAATTTATGGAGTGGCCAAACAAGAGGATGCTAAAGTAAAGTGCGTGGTTGATGCTAACCCACACGATGTGGATTTTACTTGGACTTTTAATAACTCTGCTGAAAGTATTGATGTGGCAACAAATCATATAGTTCGTTCGGGTAAGTAACACTGAGTCAAAAAATTTGTTTGATTCCTGAGAATTTAAATCATGCGATTTGGGGCCACCATTCATGAAAAACTGAAAAATGGGCTTAATTATCAGAATTATCGATGTGCGATTTGCAGTTAATGATTGATATGCAGTTGATAATTGTCGATCTTACCAGCTGAATGCAGTGATTGCCAATAGCGATTGCTAAATTCGACAATCATGATTGCTGAAAAGAAATCGAACAAAAAATATGATTGGATACCGATTGCAGGGTCAGAATACCTTTGTTCAAGCATTCACATGTAATTTTCTATTTATTATCCGTAAAGGCCGGGTTTCAGATGACATAATTGTAGCAAGCACACCCCATGTGGTACATAAGTACCCACATACCCAAGGGCGTAGCCAGGGGGGGCAGGGAGGGGCAGCTGCCCCCCCCCCCTTAATCACAGATTTTGCCCTGGAAAATGCACTTTTTCAACTATAAATTAAATTTTTCGCCATTATTTGAATATTGATTTTCATTTCATATCAAATGCGTCATGATCTAATTAATTAATGTTGAAAAATATAATTAATGAAATTTTTAACAAACGTTCGGACACAGCTGCCCCCACCTTTTCGGAAAGCTGGCTACGCCCTTGCACATACCCTATGCGGTATATAACCCCATACCCCATGCTGAACATACTCGCATATTCCATTCAGTACATATATCACACATACTATTAGCTTTACTTTTCAGCTTTAAAGGGCATAGCCGGATAAGCCTGGGAAAACTGCCCCAGCAGATTTTTTATTATTTTGAATCAGGGATGGTAGCTATTATATAGGTGGGTATGTATGCCAAATTTCAAGTCAATAGGTCTTTTGGTTGAAGAGTAATCTGCAGTAATTCTAAAACATAAATATCGATATATCTGGTCTCACATCACGATTTACCATGAACTGTTGATTGAATATTGAAAAGATTTAACACAGTTATCCTTTATAAAATTCTGGAATTTTTACTCTTATTCCTTTGGTCCAAAAACCGTGGTCAAAATTTTCCAAATTTAAAATGACCACTTTCCAGTTTTGACAATACCATGGAATTTTTACAGTTCATGTGTCCTCTAACCATCTAATTATTTAAAAAAACTCAGATTTTTAAGAGTGGTGAAACAAGGTCAAATTAAGAAAAAACATAAAAATTTAAATATTTTAGCATTTAATTTTGTTTAAGTCTTCATCACTATCTTCGTTTATAACGGTACATTCACCAGTTGTCTTAAATATATTTGTCAGCATCTCGGCAGGCTTAACGATTCTTGACTTGAACCTTGCATAATAAGCTAGTTTTTCGAACACGACTTAAATAATCTGACTGCATTCTGTGGCTTTAGTACTGTTTCAAAATCAGAAATTGCCGAATTGCTCAATTTAAAAGTGGATAGTAAAACCCAAGTGGTTAGGTGATAAGCAACTTTAATATTTTACAGATATGTACGTTACGATTTGTCAAAAACTTATGTACATGCAAACATATATAATTAAAAATATAACTTCAAATACTTAAAAAATATAGGTCTTAACTAGGAGCCAACTGATGGCATCTTTACCTTCAATGAGAAATTCGACTGGTCGTACAAAGGCAGAGGCTTAAATACATTTTTAATTCAAAATGGGACTTGGCAAAAAGCAACAAAATAATTACTAAACTATTTTTAATAACCCCGCCGCAAGTGGTTTCTTAATTTGTAAAAGGAGTAGCAGCGGCTTTTCAACATAATTTATAACCAATCTGCACTTACCAAATTAATTCATACGGCAACTACTACAGAAAGGACCAAATTGTTGTGAAAAGTAGAGGACGATAAATTGGTGATCATTTGCGATCCGCCATCAAAAAAACACCAATAACATCTACCAAAAGAAATCATATTCAGACCAGAAGAACATTCCTTGTGCAATCCATTCACAATTTGCACCTTCAATGGTTATATTATTGACATGGCAGGCCCATATACTACCAATGTAAGCGACGAAACAATAATATAGCAGTTACTACATGATCAGAACGGACTTCAAATATTGCTCCACCCAGGAGTTGTTGTTGATTGATGGTTCAGAGATGCTGTTGCGGTTCTTGAAGGCAAAAGGTTCTGAAGGGAAAAAGAAATCAGCTACCGACCTTGGAAGCAAAACAATCCCGGACTGTCATCAAAATTAAGTAGGCATTTGAAGCTGTGCTCGGAATTTTAAAACAACTGTACCAGCTTCTTTGTCGAAAAGTTGACAATAAATTGCTGCAAAATAGAAATCCTGTGCAAGATAGCGTGCTATCAATCCAATCGATTTGGAAAGCTGCTATCGAGTGATCGTGTCATTTCGGATCATATCTCTTGTAGCGTCGTGGCACAGAAATTGTCATATCACATTTTGAATAAGTATGCACATAATGGCAAAACTCCTGACTGCATTATAAGGCACTATTGCAGTTGCCCTAATGGTATGCGAGCTGTTAACTGTTGTACGCATATACCTGCAGTTATTTTTTCCTTGATAATGCAACTTTCAAGTCAAGGATCATCAAGCCTGCCGAGATGCTGACAAATATATTTAAGACAACTGGTTAATGAACCATTATAAACGAAGATAGTGATGAAGACTTAAACAAAATTAAATACTAAAATTATTAAATTTACATGTTTTTTATTAATTTGACCTTGTTGCACCACTCTTAAAAATCTGAGTTTTTTAAAATAATTAGATGGTTAGAGGACACATGAACTGTAAAAATTCCATGGTATTGTCAAAACTGGAAAGTGGTCATTTTAAATTTGGAAAATTTTGACCACGGTTTTTGGACCAAAGGAATAAGAGTAAAAATTCCAGAATTTTATAACGGATAACTGTGTTAAATCTTTTTAATATTCAATCAACAGTTCATGGTAAATCGCGATGTGAGACCAGATATATCGATATTTATGTTTTAGCATTTCTGCAGATTACTCGTCAACCAAAAGACCTATTGACTTAAAATTTGGCATACATACCCTCCTATATAATATCTACCATCCCTGATTCAAAATATTCAAAAATCTACTGGGGCAGTTTTCCCAGGCTTATCCGGCTATGCCCTTTAAGCAAGCACTGAAACTATATTTTATATATGAATTTTGCAATTTAAAAGTAAGGGGCTTGGACAGATCGTTCGTGGAATAGCCTTATGATACATTTTTATTATTATTATCTTTAAACAACATTTTATTAATGGATCATTAACAAATGTACACATAAACTTTATATAGTCGTATATGGGTAATTATTTCTGATGATAGTTCCTATTTATTTTCATAGTCTCCAAAAATTTAAATTTTTTTGTCAGGTTGATACCGCAGATTTCAACGATTTTTAATAGATTTTTCAGAATTTTACCATTGTGGGATGCAAAGATATAACGATTCTTTATAATAGTTAAAGTTGATTATAACTAAACATTTGTTAGGCCAAAAAATAAATAAAAATTTTCAAAATATATTGTTTTTCCCTTACTTTGTGGTAAAAATATTTGTGATGGTTAAACTGGAGGAAGAAACCGCCGAAACTTAAGAAAAAAAATTTAAGTCGCGGTTTGTGAAAAAAGGCCATTTTGAGATTTTTAAAAAAAAACAGTTATTGCATAATTGCGAATCATGGGATAAGTTTTTGGTTTATTATTTTGTGAAATTAATCGTAGTAATCGTAATCTAGTATGAGATCATCTGTTAATTTTGAAATTATTTTTTAAGGGTACTGTATACCTTCAGGTGTCATTTTTAAAGGTTTACAATAAACACTACTTTACAGTCAAAGGACCTATTTCTACTGAAAGCTTTTTTTAGTGTAGTTTGGAATGGTGATCTTAAAAATCGATTTCAAAAATTTTTTCGTTTTTGAAATATTAATTTTTTTTTATTTTTTTGGTAGGTGCACTTAAATTTTATCCCAAATCTCACTTCATAATTGTCAGATAGATTCAATCAAAATATGAATCGAAAGATAATTGAACTGCCAGTAATTGCGCAAAACACTATTTAAAAATCGGTTTTGAATACGATAATCAAAAAAATTTCTAAATTGTTTTTTTGCTAGATAACGCGAGAATTTCACTTTTGAACGCATGGAAATAATGTAATAAAATGTAAAAAACTTTTTTATTTTTTCTACTTAAAAGTCGCACTTCTACGAAGAAAAACAGATAACGATGATTAAAATCTATGAACAAACAGATCTGTGAGCAATGTAGTGTATTAAAAACATAGGCCCATGTTTGCAAACAAATTTTTGATTATATGAAGGTAAAACTAAAAACGAGGACTTGTTAAGAATTGATGTAATTCTGATGTGAACTAGGACCTTTTTGAATCGGTCAATAAACAGCGAAGTTATGGGGTTTAAAAGTCAAAATTTCGTAAATCGACTTTTTTTCACCCTATTGGTTTTGTTAATGTAAAATTGGCTTACAGCTCCTTGAACGGGGCCAAGCCAAGCTTCTCTCAATCTCTTGGCGTGTGTGCCTTAAATTTTTCGCACAAGAGAAAGGGACCTACAGTTTAACGCCGGATCCGAACGGCAAAGTTTGAGAATTTGCTTTTCATGGCTAGTTACTTCACAGCTGGCGCCAATAGCTGCTGAAGGTGACCGTATGTGTAAAAGCTATTTCCTAAAGAATGAAAAAAACTTTTATTATTAGATGTTCAGAGGCGGAATCGAACCCACGACCTCCCGCCCAGCAGTCCAGCACACTAACCACTAGGCCACATACGGCCTATTGGTTTTAGGTCCGTTATTTTTCGACTGATCAAAAATATCATAGTTCACACCAGAATGGTAGGTATTACAAATATTTAAAAAAAAATTGTAAATCGGTCAACAGTTACTCTTTAAATTTTTGGAACCATTTGGAAAAAAGTGGTTCCGAGATAATCGCATTTTAAGTTTTAACAACTGTTTTCAATGATATGAATATAATTTTTAATAGATTTCAAACGGAGACTTCATGCATTTGGTTGTTCGATTTCACCGAAAAAAAATGATCAAAATCGGTTAAACAGTTCTCAAGAAACTTTGGTCAATGTGAGCCAAGACTTGATAAAAAATAAAATCTCCAAAAATATCCAAATAAAATTTTTTTTAAATTTTGTTTTTCTAAAAGTGTGCACATTTTATAAATATTTTTTGAAGTTTTCGACAAAAAAACTAAAAAGCTTAAAATTTCTAGAATACGAAGGTAGATGAAAAAATGTTCTTATTAAAGGGTCGAGAAAAATAATTTTTTTTTGTTTATTTCTCTAAAACAGAGTTTCGGATCTGCTTGAAAGTTTTTCATGTTTATAAGATCCTAATAGAACGTTTAAGCATATAAAAAAAATGAAAAAAATTATTCTGAAGGTATACAGGTATAAGATCCTAATGGAATGTTTAAGCATATAAAAAAACGAGAGCGTAAGTTAAAGTCGGCTCTAACCGACTTTGATATACCCGTTACTCATAAAAATGTTTAACAGTGTTCCTGCGTTCCTTAGGGTGACCATCCAAAAAGTATGCAACATTTTTCGTTTTTGCTCATAACGAATCGTCTATCTTCAAAACTGTAGGAGATATAACGTTTTTTCCAAATTGCGGAGGCGGGAGGGGGCGTGGCCAAAATTTGAAATAAACTTGATCAGCGTGCAGATAAAAGAAGCATTTGTTCCATACATGTAAGGAGGTACTACACTCGAGTGCCACCTCTATGCAGTGGCGCCAAGGAGACGGACGGTTGGCAGAGAGAGAGACGTGCAACGAGAAGCAGAGCATCAGTCGTTGAGAGTCAGTCGCAAAAGTTGTACACGCGTAGCTGCTAATCTTAAAGTTGAATATTAATTATCCTTTTCTTTGTATTTTTCCCATTCGGGTTATTATTTTAATAAACATTTAATCACTGGATATTCATAATCCTACATTTGGGGGCTCGCCGGGCCTGAATGCGTGAAAAATTATGAGAAACGGAAAAAAAGTTGAAAGCAAGTGAAAAAGTTGAACAGTTGTCGCAGAGTTAGAATTTGGATATTGCTAATTTGGCTAAAGTTGAAGCCGCAAAGTTGTAAAGTTGAACAGTGGACAGTTTGCAATATTTCATTTCGGTTCTGCAAAGAAGTTTCGAGAAAAAATAAGACGCAGAAAGTGAAGCAGATTACACACATATACACACGCGCGTGTATATACAAACAAAAAAAAAGAAGCGAGTAGAGACGGAACAGTTGATTTGCGCGGTTGCGATCGCGTCATCGTTTTTATTTGAAAACAACGAGTGTGCCAAAATATGGGAAGAACAGCGCGTACGCCAGGGAAGGACGGAAAAAAGCAGAATAAAATCAGTGATGAAGACAAAAATGAACACGAAAAAGAAAAAGTTCAGTCGACTGAGGATTTATTGAGGCTGCCGATAGAGCCAAGCAGTGTGGTTGAAAGTGCACAAAACAACAATAATATGGCGGACAAAATCGAGCAAATAATTCAGCTGCTGGCGCTGAAATGTGAAATTGACGATAGGCGGGAAAATAAAGTACAAATATCAGTGGACAATTTTGAAAAAGTCGTCAGTGATTTTGATGGATATTGTGTGCCAGTCCGTAAGTGGTTTGAAAACTTTGAAGGTAATGCTACGGCATATGGATTAACAGATGAGCAGAAGTATGTGCAGGCAAGAGGCAAAATGTGTGGAGCTGCCAGATTGTTTTTGGATGGTGAATGTGTAAATGATTTTGTTGAGCTAAAAGAAATGTTAATGGACGAGTTTGAAACCATTCAAAATAGTGCGGATGTGCATAAAAAACTCAGTGAGAGGAAAAAACTTAAAAGCGAGTCGTTTCACGAGTATATACTTCATATGAAGAAGCTGGCCAACGCTGGTGACCTCGAAGAAGCAGCTGTGTTGAGACACATAGTCAATGGGCTCCAAATAAAAAGTGAATTTAAAGTCGCCATGTATCGCTGCAAAACATTTAAGTCGCTCAGAGAGGAGTATGAGTTGTTTGTACTAGTTAACCAAACGGGAGAAAAATACTATGAGAAAAATGCAGTTACCAAAAATTCAAATGTGCGCGGGCCTGTTGTAAAGAAAAAAGAATTTTGTTTTAATTGTGGCTCAGAAGAGCACAAGCGAAAAGATTGTTCCGCGCAAACTAAATGTTTTCAGTGTAACGAAAATGGACATATTTCACGAAATTGCCCACAAAAATCAGACAATGTTCGCGTGGTTGTAGACAATGGTCGTCTAAAAACAATCAATATAAACGAAGTCGCTGTTAAAAGCCTTGTCGATACAGGCTCTGATGTGTCGATCATAGACGAAAGTGTGCTGAAAAAATTGGGTAATGTACGATTGCTCCAGAGTGTTTCTACATTGCGAGGTTTGGGAAATAAGCGTACCAAGCCAACTGGTAGTTTTAACGCCCACGTAAAAGTTGACGGTATGGAAGTCGACCACAAATTTTTGGTTGTTCCAAAGGGCACAATGGATTGTAATGCCATTATTGGGTTTGATTTCATATCAAAGTTTCGCTTATCAGCTGGACCAGATGGGTTCACATTTTCGTGTTTGGGAGAAAAATCAGAGACCGAAAAAGATATTTTCTATAATATGTTAAACGTCGTGGAGTATGTAGGCAGCATTGAAGCTACGCCAGAATATCAGAAAGAAGTCGAAGAGTTAATTAAAAGCAGTTATCAGCAGCCAGAAGAACTTAAAAAGTGTCCCATTGAGCTTCAAATTGTCCCGGATGGTGTAGTCAAGCCATTTCGCCAGTCTCCAAGTCGCTTGTCCCCAAAAGAAGCTGAAGCTGTAAAAGAGCAGGTCGAAGAATGGTTAAAGAAGGGTATTGTGCGAAAATCGACATCACATGTGGCTAGCAAGGTTGTAGTAGCCAAAAAGAAAGATCAAACTTTGAGAGTATGCGTTGACTTCAGATTTCTTAATAGCATGGTGTTAAAAGATCGCTTTCCCGTGCCATTAATAGAAGATGTGCTCGAGAGGTTGCAAGCTGCCCAGTGGTTCACTGTTATGGACCTTAAAAACGGCTTTTTTCATGTTCCGGTGGAAGAGAAGAGCAAGGTTTACACTGCTTTTATAACTCGTGAAGGTCTGTTCGAGTTTAACAAAGCGCCATTTGGTTTTCAAAACTCACCAGCTGCATTCATGAGATTTGTCAACCATATTTTTCAACATTTGATCAATGAGGATATTATGCAATTATATATGGATGATATAATTGTTTATGCTGCATCACCTGAGGAATGTTTGCTGAAAACCGGGCAGGTTTTGTCCACAGCCGCCATGTATGGGTTGGAAATAAATTGGAAGAAGTGCAGTTTTTTGATGAGGCGCATTGTTTTTCTTGGTCATGTGATTGAAGGCGGAAAAATTTGGCCCGGAAAAGAGAAAACAGTAGCTGTCAGTCGATTCCCAACACCAAAAAATGTTAAAGCTGTTCAAGCGTTTTTGAGATTAACCGGGTTTTTTAGAAAGTTTATACCAGGTTATGCTCAGATGGCTCTACCGCTAACAAATCTGTTAAAGAGGGACGTGCAGTTTGTATTTGGTCCTGAAGAAATGAACGCTCTACAGAGATTAAAGGAGATGTTGACTTGTGAGCCTGTGTTACATGTCTATGACCGAGAAGCTCCCACCGAACTCCATACAGACGCTTCAAAAGATGGTTACGGAGCTGTTCTCTTACAGTCGTTCGATGGTAGGCTGCACCCAGTCTACTTTTGGAGTAAAAAGACATCGGAGGCTGAATCAAAGCTACACAGCTACATACTGGAGGTTAAGGCTGCGTTTTTGGCGTTGAAAAAGTTTAGGCACTATTTGCTGGGTGTTCACTTTAAATTAGTCACCGACTGTATCGCCTTCAAGCAGACGATTACCAAACAAGACGTACCGAGGGAAGTAGCGCAATGGATATTATATCTCCAAGACTTCAGCTTTGAAATGGAACATCGTAGAGCCGAAAAAATGAAGCACGTTGATTATCTCAGCCGCTACCCGCAGGATGTGATCCTTGTCACATCAGAAGTTTCAAACCGATTGAAGAGAGCGCAGCAGAAGGATGAACACATCAAGACTGTGGTCGAAATACTACAACACAAGCCGTATAAAGACTACAAACTAAAAGGTGGACTGCTGTACAAGAGTGTATCTGGAAACGAGTTGTTGGTTGTTCCAAAAATAATGGAACGCGAGGTCATCCAAGAAGCACACGATATGGGTCATTTTGCGGTAAAGAAGACCATGCACAGCATTCAGCAGCAGTTCTGGATCCCTCATCTAGAAATGAAAGTTTCAAAATGCATAGCAAACTGTATACGCTGTATTATGCACAACAAAAAGCTGGGCAAGCAAGAAGGGTTCCTCAGTTGCA
This sequence comes from Lordiphosa clarofinis, assembly GCA_018904275.1. NCBI lineage: Eukaryota > Metazoa > Arthropoda > Insecta > Diptera > Drosophilidae > Lordiphosa > Lordiphosa clarofinis. Next base: position 97,359 of record JAEIGQ010000265.1, read on the forward strand.
TCGAAAAAGGGGAAACACCACTACATACGCTGCATGTCGACCACTTGGGGCCGATGGATGCAACTTCAAAACAATATAATTTTATCCTGGCGATGGTTGACGGTTTCTCAAAGTTTGTGTGGCTGTTCACTACCAAGTCGACTGGTCAAGAAGAGGTCATAAGAGAGCTGAGGGATTGGTCGAGCGTGTTCGGATTTCCAAAACGGATTGTAAGCGACAGAGGTGTTGCATTCACGTCGAATAATTTCGCAGAGTTCCTCGCCACAAACAACGTTGAACATGTTTGGTCCACTACAGGAGTGGCTAGAGGCAACGGACAAATAGAACGAGTAAACAGGTCGATTTTGTCTATAATATCGAAGCTGTCAGCAGAAGCACCGTCGAAATGGTATAAGCATGTGCCACAAGTTCAGATGGCCATTAACTCGCACATGCATTCATCCACTAAATCGTCGCCATTTGAAGTTATGTTTGGCACCAAGATGTATACCAAACCTGAGGATCGTCTTTTGGAAGTTTTGAATCAAGAACTGGTGGCTGAATATGATGAGGAGCGGCAGAAGTTGTGTGAAGAAGCCAAACGAAACATACAAGAAGCGCAACAGGTATACAAACGCAATTATGACAAGAAACGCCGAGCTGATCACATATACGTCGTGGGCGATTTGGTTGCAATAAAGAGAACGCAGTTTGTTGCTGGACGCAAGTTAGCTAGCACATTTCTCGGGCCGTACGAGGTTACTACGGTTAAAAGAAATGGTCGTTACGAAGTCAAAAAGGTAGCATCAGACTCAGAAGGTCCACAAGTTACGAGCACAAGTTGTGATAACATGAAACTGTGGAAATTTATTGCCGAAAACGAAGACCTTTTATCATCCGGGTCGGATGAGGAATATCAGGATGGTCAAATGTAAGGAGGTACTACACTCGAGTGCCACCTCTATGCAGTGGCGCCAAGGAGACGGACGGTTGGCAGAGAGAGAGACGTGCAACGAGAAGCAGAGCATCAGTCGTTGAGAGTCAGTCGCAAAAGTTGTACACGCGTAGCTGCTAATCTTAAAGTTGAATATTAATTATCCTTTTCTTTGTATTTTTCCCATTCGGGTTATTATTTTAATAAACATTTAATCACTGGATATTCATAATCCTACATACATGTCAAACCTGTATCTCTTACCATCTCTGAGATCTAGGTGTTCATACAGACAGACGGACGGACGGACAGACGGACATATCTATATCGACTCGGCTGTTGATGCTGATCAAGAATATATATCTGCCTGTTACATACATTTGCACGACTTTAGTATACCCTTTTTACTCTACGAGTAACGGGTATAAAAAGAGAACAAATTTTCTGAAGGTATACAGTACCCTAAGCCGATTTCACATCTTCTACATAGAGCTATCTGTCACATGAACTAACAAATAGCAGTGTAAAATCTATGACGATCAGCTCCAAAATTAAATATGTGGTTACCATCAACGAGAAACTCACTCTCCTAAATTTGTAGTCTTCTAATCGCTATTGGAGAAGAGTTATGAGGGCGGAAAGATAAATAAAAAAAGTCGTTTATCTTAAGAACCGCTCAACCAATTTGGATGGGTTTAATATGACGATCAGCTCCAAAATTAAATTTTGGAAAATGTTGTAAGTCTTCTCATCGCTATTGGGAACAATTATCGGAAAGATAAAAAAAGTCGTTTATCTTAGACCGCTCAACCAATTTGATGGGTTTAATATATGTTGTAAGTGTTTTGACAACATTTTTATTGCCAATTCTTTGGCCCAAAATTTTTTTTTTAATTTTCAAATAATTCTTTTACGGTGTTAGCCTTTTGCGACACCGACAGTCTTTTGCTGGTTTTTTCATCAAGAGGTCCCTAACAACATATAATTTTTGCAATTGGTAATAAAAATGTGGAAAAATAATTTTCTGAATTCTATGGGGAACACTTATAACATATTTTTAACACATTCAAATCGGTTAAGCGGTTCTTAAGATGAACGAGTTTTTTGTTTTACCTTTCCGCCCTCATAACTCTACTCCAATAGCGATTAGAAGACTAAAAATTTAGGAGTGTGAGTTTCTCATTGATGGTAACAACATATTTTATTTTGGTGCTGATCGGAGTGGGGGCAGTTTTTGTATGCTTATTCTGCTATGCCCTTTGAATTATAATTTAAAAATCCATCATAAAACAAATAAATATATATATTTATGTATATATTTAATCAATCACATTTCAAATATTCATGTGAAACCAATAGTTCTATAGAAATTTTTTGTTATAATCAACGAGGACGTTGATTTCTTTTCGGCTGGAAGCAGTGACATATTCTTATCAGCTTTATAATATGTTACATGTTTATTATCATTTTTGCAGCGCGCGAGTATGCCATATTTCTGTTACATATTTATTAAGCTTTTGTAAGATGTTGTTGAAGTTTTAAGCATAGCAGAAACAAGTTCTAGCTGGTTATTGGTTCAAATATTGTAACCAAGTCCCGTTGCGAATGAGGAACTAAGAGCTAGCATCAGACGATCTCCCGCTTGGAGTAATTTCCATATCTTTCAGCAGCCTCTGCTGAGGTTCAATTCGTGCAGATTGTACATTTTGTAATTAGTCTAAGTTTAACTCTCAAGCGAGACACAAAATTATTTACGTTTTATAAATAAGAGTTGTAAACTTCCATTGCACCGTTTTATTTGGGATATACAATTGGTCCTTATTCTTGAGTATCCGCGGAAAGTTTACTCTGGTGTGGAAGAACTGAAAGACTCCGGATCATTAATCCCAATTATCGAAATCCTTCCGTGATGAACGCTCCAAAAGAATTGACATCTTATATAGGTTCATTAGTTGTTTGGAACATCCGTTACATCAAACCTTTGGGACTTGGCTTCAACCTTATGCCTAGAGTCCTCAAGTTATTTCATTGGCTCTGTATAGTCTTCCCCAGTCGGAGAAATATTTCGTGTTGATTATTGGCTCCAGAGACGAATTGTCGATGAAGAATACGTTATTCCCAGTGCACATTGGGCGGAATGGCCTTATTTTTGGCATAAAGTCCAAAATTATTTTTTAATATTTTCATAATTTTTTTATTATTTTCGTTAAATAAATGCCTACCCTTAATAAAAAGATTAGAAAAAAAATTTTTTTTTACCCGTCCCTGGATTTTGGCAGCGCGTTGAATCAGCTGTTTGCGCAAGGCTAGTTATGCCTTGTATGTGTTGGAAATTTTATAAATGTTTGACTATTAGTCATTCTTACAAGATTATATATAACTGCATTTTGAAATATGCAAAATATTCATTAAGGTATGTAAAATATAGTGTAGAATGGTTAAATTTGAGATGCTTTTGTTTTGTGTTGTATTTAATGTATTGTTGGAACATATTTCATGTAGAACCTAGCCTCAATAATTGTGTTTCGTGAAGCAGATCTAGCAAGATTACGCCGTATTGCTGAAAGTGCTAATGTAGAAGTGTGTGTTATTGTTAACATTTATATAGAGCTGACAACTTAAGCGCATATTTGCGCAATTTCGAAATATTTTGACAGATTCAGACAAGGTCGATATTCGTTGTGTCAGTCACGCAAATTTCCAAAAGAGGCTATCGCGTTTTTGGAGTCACCCCCATTTGAGGTAGCAGACGGAACAGCAGATGATGACAACGAGTTTGAAGTTAAAGAACATTTTGCATTTGAGTTAGAAGTAGATAATGTATAAAAATAAAATAAAACAATAAAAAAAAAATAACATAAATTAAAAAATAAATTAACGGTAAAAAAATTAATTCGAAATTAACTAATAATATAAATAGCACATATATGAAGTTTCAACTTTCTGTCTCTAATTTTGGAGTTTATGCCAAAAAATCGGCATTTCCGCCCACTGTGCAGTGGTCCGGAATAACTCTCAACACAAATTTTCTAAGTGTTTCTCACTGAGATAAACACAAAAATCATAAAAATCAAAAAAATCAGTGCAGAGCGAGTCTCGATAGAGCACACTGCACCTGCTTCACCCAGCTGGCGCCGTGCGTCGATACGCATCATTTTCCATTTGGTTGAGAGTGGAGTTTGTCTGGCATTATTACAATTTTTGGTCCTTTTTAGTATATTTCAGCGATAAAATAATTTGTCTTACGCAAAAAGTGGTTTGAAGCATTCTGTATGACTTTGACCTTATTCTTTACCATTGGTCATCCATGGTATTTTTCGCGGTTGAGTATTCTCATAATCATGGCTATGTAGTTATGTGATATATTAAGGAGTGATATATACAGCTCGCATTTCTGTGTGAATTCGCATTTCTTCGAGGTGTGAGCGACATTTTTCAATGACTGTTATTTGCTTTCACATTGTTGATTGAGTGTAGTCACTTGTGGTTTTGAAAAGAAGTTTCTTAAGCACTTAGCGGTCTTATCACCATGGAGGGCTGTGAACTGCGCTTACGCATTGATTCTTATATAATTTTCCAGCGCTTTCTACCCACAAGGTGAAACTTCCTTTACAAATTTCTTGTAATGACCTCTGCCGAGCACTGTGCTATAACCGCGGTAAGAAACTACTTTACAGAAATTAACTCTGTTTAATTTTAGGCACTTATCGCTGTGAGTGAAAGTCAGTGTTGAAAATGCCAGTTCCATAGACTTTGAATGAAAAAACACTTATATTTTTCTCACAATAATAAGTGTTATTGAATAACACATAACGGAAAAAATCTGAAAATAAGTGTTTCTCACTGAGATAAACACTTACACTCGAAAAATAAGTCACATTCACTGAGTTAATCACTTATACTCAAAAAAAATCACTCTATTTATTTGAGAGATATTTCAAAGTGTTTTAAAATAACAGGGTTATTTTACAACACTTTTATTTTGAGTGAGATATTCCGGACCTCTGGTTATTCCTAACCTTGGTATTGTTGGGTGGACCCATTTCGTTGCAGCTTGGGCACTCTGACTTCTCGATAGCAGGAATTCTGGCCCTCCAAACCATTTATCGGCAATATTTAGGCTGGATGGTTTCGTTGCATAGTCTGCGGGGTTAAGATGTGTTGGCATCCAGTTCCATTGGTTGATGTCACTGTGTTCGAATATTTCACCTACGCAATGGGACCCATCCGAAGCCACTAAGACTGTCTTAGAATTCTACCAGTGCCAGTTCGAATTTGTACAGAGATAGTCAGGTAGGTTTTCATCCCAGTCGACTTTGCTCCGCCAGACATCTTGAATTTTATAGTGAAGCACGAAATGAATCCCATACATAAGTACTTGCAGTAGTTTGCGCTTTGTTGGTGCAGTATCATCTTCGAAAGCATTTCGTTTTAGCCAAGCAAATTTCAATATGAACTTGAAATCATCTGATTCTGGGATCCAGTACAGGCCAAGCACCTTCTCGGTGGCAGTAATTTTAACTACTTTGGGGGAGGTTGATTCGCTGTCTAGCTCGTACAAGATTTTTTTTGAATTCGATGACCAATTGCGTATTTGAAAGCCGCCAGCTGCATGAATACTTCTGACTTGGGTCGCGATCTCAGCTACTTCTTTGTCATCTTTGCCACTGTAGATAAAGTCGTCCACATAGTGGTAATCCTTGACTGCCTGTGCCGCCATTGAAAACTGTTGTTGGAACTTTGGCGCAGTTGATACCAAACGTAAGCGCCTCTATAGCGTATACGCTTGGCTGCCGGGCCTCATCGCTTGGCTCGTCGTTTGGGTCCCACCAAAGGAACCTCTGGTCGGGCATGTCTGCTGGTCTCACTCGGATCTGGTGGAACATTTCGGCAATGTCGCTGCAGATTGTCACTCTTTCCACTCGAAATGAGAATAATAGGTCCAGCAATGGGTTCTACAGATGTGGTCCGCTGTGTATGAAGTCGCTTAGGGCCTCTAACCGGTTTGTTAGAGTTGCTGGTGACGAAGATACTGTAGCGAATCTAGGACCTGACTCCGGATTCGGTACTCAGGGCAACGTTCCGGAGTTATCGATCAACGATAACAGGCGAGTCTCGTGGCTTAGCAATTGATATTGCTCTCTCTAGTTTTTCTGCCCGGCAATCGAACACGTTTTTGTTCACCCAATTGAATTTAAATAAGCTAAAGAATAAAGGAATTTGTTAACTGAGTTAACACCACGGACTTATTTCTTGCTGTTGGTACTTGCTGTATATTGGCTGAGCTCTGCCAAGTCGCTGGCGCGCCTGGACTGCCCTACGTGTGTTTTCTCCCTCACCAAAAAAGAAGGTTTCGCTCGGCCAGCCGGCATCAAGTGATCTCGGTGTCAAGTGGACACTAAAATTCGCTACATTGGTGTCAGGTGTGGGGTCAAATCGATCGGGTTTGCGAAAACTCCAACCACGATGACCAAGAAAACATCTCGCAGGGGGCAGGCCGCTCCTAACAGCGAAAAAGACGCGACCTCGCAACAGCAGCAAATATATGCAGCCCTTAAGAAAATTGAACAGCTGACAACGACGTTGAACAACAGCCAACAGAATATGGAACACCTGTTGGAGCAGAAGTTTGAGCAAAAGCTTGCGCAATCGTGTGCGTCGTTCGAACGTACACCCAAAAAAATTTGTATCAATATCAATTTGAAACACGTGTTTGACATTGAAACTGAAACTAGTATCATTTTTTTGGTATCAATGTTATCCTTAAAAGTACTGCATTAAAACTTGGAATATTAATTTAATGCGCAGAAGTATCAATTTGAAAATAAAAATTTTTTTTAAGTTCGACATTTCGAAGAATGCATGAATTGTATAAGAAAGCTGGCCAAATGTTGCAGCTGGCGATGCTTGACCTGTCAAATTTAATTATTTAATTTATGTGCAAACAATTCAATAATAGGCTAATCACACTAAGCACATCGAATATCCAACATCTTGAGTTTAAATCAGTGGCTGCAAAATACACATGGTCATTTTGGCATCGCGTGTGTGTGTGTGAGCTACGCTTTTGCACTTGTTTGTTGTTGCAAAAGAGTGCAGTGTAAGCTCGTATAGAAATGGAATCGTGTCGAACTCTTAACCTTAATAACCATTAGCTCTGCCAACATTTTAAAGATTTTGTCGTGTAAAAATGTTAAGAGGGTCGATGATAGTAACATGCTACAAATCGGGCAAATTTCGCCTTGGTAAATATTATTGACTCAGGATTTTAAATGCTAGATGTACTCAGTATGATAAGGCTATAAAAGTAAACGCTATGGAAGACGACGTGATGAAGATATATAAATGGATTTCAAATGGAGCTCACTAACAAGGAAGGTTTAAGCAGCTAAGTATTAATGTTGCTGTGGTCGTTTTTTACAAACAGCCACAATGCTGCGGTGCCTGATTCAGCGCTTTGCATGTTAGCGCACAACGCGAGAGGTATCAAACGAAGACAGCTGCTGTAGAGGCGTTTTTTGCGTTTTTTCTTCAGAGTCTCCTTCAGAGCGCCACATGTAAGGGTTCCAGGAAATGGCACGTCAGTACAGTGATTTTAAAAATACAACAATCGCGTGGAGTTGAGACATGCAGTGGGAGACCAATGTTTCTCCATAGCGAGATGTCCACACTTGACAAATTCAATTTATTAGAGTAAATGAATTTAAAATACATTTAAAATAATGAATAAAATTAAAATAAAAAAAAAATGTTATCAAAATGTTTTTTTTATTAATTTTAATGACAGTTTGTAATGAACTGAAATTATCCTACAAACTTGATAAGAAATAATATTAAATTGATAAAAGCTAGTTTCAAAATGATACTAAAAGTTTGTTAATTGAAGTGTCAAATTAATAAGACATAGTGTCAAATTGATACTAATAAAGTAATACAAAAAAGTGTCAACCAGATACACGGTAGTATCAATTTGAAATCCTCGAAGTATCATCTTAATACTTTCGAAGATATAAATTTGATACTTGGAGTATTATAGAGAATTCGATACTCAATAGTTTCAAATTGATGTCTAAATTGTGTCACAGTGATGACAACTTTTTTTTGAGTGTACGATGCTAGTTGTGCGAGATAGTCGGCCGTGTACTACCGTTCCAGAAGCAAGTACAGGGGCCGCAATGCACGCAAATGGAGACGGGCTTGCGTTCAGTACACCACGTATGGCAGGTGGGGCAACCACAGCCCCAGCATGGCCCTCCACAGATGGTACGACTCAACGTCAAGGTGAGGGCGTGAACTCTTTGACGTGCCACACCCCTTTGGCACCTGATTCACAGAGCATCCACCCAGCGGCCGCCCCAACTATGCCGGCCAATCACCCACTGATCGTTAGCCAAACAAACCAGAAGCCAGCAGCAGAAGGCGGGACACACTCGGTGGCCCCCCCAAATATGGCGGCTTGCATCCACCATTGGAAGTCGCCGGACATGGAACAACCGCCGGCATACGATGGCACCAGGCCATGGGCACAATTTCAGCTCCTTTTGGATGGCATGGCTGTCGATCGTCAGTAGTCAGAGTCGAAAAAGTGCCGAATGTTATACGGGTGTCAGTGTGTTCCTATAAAGCGCTAACAACAGTCGTGAGAGGCCATTTCACTGTAGGTGCTCATACGGGATACCATTGGTTTCATAACCGCACGCAAGGCCCCAGGGAATCGTTTGAGGATTTTGCCACGGACCAAGAGTGCCTGGGTAGAGTGGTGTTTGCTAGGCTGCCGCCAGCGACGTACAACAACATCCTGGTTCAGAGGTTTATCGATGGTATCCGGGAGACGAATTATCAAGTCCCGATCCTCTCCAGCAACCCGAGCACTCTTGCAGAAGCCCTTGGGATGGCTATCGCATTGATTCACAATGCCGCCGACGCCCAGCCGGCACCGTGCTATCTGTGACTGCAACAACGGCCGAATCACAACCGAGATCACCAAAAAGAAATGGACGAAACTCTCCCCAAAATACTACGCAGAGCGCTGGGCAGTTTCCTAGCCCTGCAAATCCTTCGGAAAACTAAATCGCGCCAGCCTTCCGGGGTGGAGGTTGGCCACAAACTACAGCACCCCATGCGAGTTACCAGTCGCGTCACTCGCCCCAAATAACAAGGGTACGAAACTAACAACGACCACAGAACCTACCCTGGATAGATCTCACTGCACGACTCTGGCCCCAGACCCACGAGCCTGCGCACCACCAATGTTGTCAGTGCCCCTGCCACCTGTTCTAAGAACGGATCATCAGCGACGAAAGCCGACCACAACCACATTGTTGGCCCCCGACTCCTCCGAGCATTCCGCCCTGAGCCTGCCGCCACCCGAGCAGCCGAGCGACGGATCTTGTCCTCCTTCCCAAGAAGCAGAGGCCGTCCTCGCCATGCTATTCCGCGAACAGCGGCACCCAGAGATTTCTGATGAGCCAGCGGCTCCACAGTCCCTGGACGTGTTTCCGATTTCGGAGGAGGACGCTCCACAATGGAACGCCCAGCGTGGGACCACCGCTCCGCCTGTCAAAGCTACGTATAAACTCGCAACTTACGGTGACCAGCACCTACACTGTTTCCTCTTTTTACAGCAACGTTTGGTTCGCCTAATCGTGGACACAGGCGCTTCCGTGTCGCTGCTGAACCGCAGAGACCTCAAGGAATCTGTGCCCGTCACCCCTTGTGAGGAGACGCTACAAGGCCCTTCCTCGGAGCAATTTGTGGCCACAGCCAGAGCCACTGTAAACGTGGATGTTGCTGGCCGGAGACTTCAGCAGAACTTTTTAATGGTGCAAGGCGAGACCCCCAGTCTATTGGGTCTTGACTTTCGTTTGCCCCATGAAGCCAACGTGGATCTCAAGACGCTGGAAATGAGATTCGCTTGGGGATCGACACGGCTGCATGCCGCCAAAACAGAAATTCTCAACCTTCTGTATACTACGGCCGGCGTCAGCATCCCACCCCATAATGACACTCACGTTCAATTTAGATGTGAGGCACAAGAACCGAGATCCATCGCTATGCTGGAACGAGGATGCCATTCTCAACTACCAACGGATTTGGTGTTGGGCAGTGGTCTTCTAGATACAACGCGTGGCACCGCCACCCTACGCGTGCTTAACCTCAGCGCGCAAACACATCAGCTTCCCGCACTGTCAATCCTGGGCCAGTTGGAATCGGTAGAAGTGCTTCCACCCACCACTGAGAGTACGGAGGGCATTGATTGGGATGCGCTGGCACCCCTAGACCTACCCGCAGACCTTCGTTTCAAGTTTTTACAACTGCTACGAGGGCACAAACAGGTTTTTTCACAATACGATGGCGATACAGGGCGCACCCGCCTGACCAAACACACAATCGACACGGGCCAGGCGCGTCCTATTAAGCAGCCTTCTCGTCGACTCGCACTCTCAAAAAAAGCCGAGGTTGCGCGACTGATCGCCGACATGGAGTCACGAGGAGTAATTCGGCACTCTACAAGCCCTTGGGCCGCACCTGTAGTCCTGGTGCGAAAAAAGGATGGTTCCACACGATTCTGCGTGGATTATCGCAGACTCAACGAAGTCACCGTAAAGGACTCCTACCCTCTTCCCAAGATAGACGAAATTTTGACGATGCTGCTCGGCTCTCGCTATTTCTCGACCATGGACCTACAGAGCGGATACTGGCAAGTGGAGATGGAGGAGGGAGCTCGGCCTTAAACCGCATTTACGTGCGAGGCGGGCTTGTATGAATTTAATGTCATGCCCTTTGGCCTAACGTACGCCCCCGCCACCTTTGAGCGACTAATGGATGGTCTCTTTGGCGGCGTGGCCTTTAAATCGGCGCTGGTTTATCTCGATGACATCATCGTCCACTCCCGCACGGCCGAGGAGCATATGTCCCACCTGCAGGAGGTTTTTGAACGCCTGACCCAAGCTAGACTGAAGCTAAGTCCGCATAAGTGCCACTTTTTCCGCACGGAAGTAACCTACCTAGGCCATATTGTGAGCCAAGCAGGATTAAAGGCGTGCCCACAAAAAATAAACAAGGTGTTTGACAGGCCACAACCTCGATGCCAAAAGGATGTACGATCATTTCTCGGGTTGTGCTCCTATTACCGAAAATTCATCCCAGGATTCGCGACTATAGCACGACCCCTTCATGAACTGACCGAAGCTAGACGTGTGTTCAATTGGTCCTCGGCCGCTCAAAAAGCTTTTGACCTTCTTAAGGCCAAGCTGACAGAGGCCCCTATCCTCACCTTTCCGGATCCCGACGGCTCGTTTATTCTCGACACCGACGCGTCGAATCATGGTGCGGGGCGGTTCTTAGTCAAGTTCAGCATGGACAGGAACGGGTCCTGGAGTACTACAGCAAGACTTTTAGTCCCGCGGAACGCAACTATTGCGTCACCAGGAGGGAGTTGAGAGCCGCCGTCCTGACCATAAAACATTTTCATCATTATTTGTTTGGCCGGAGATTTTTGCTGCGCACGGACCACGCCTCCCTCAAATGGCTATACAACTTCAAGGAGCCAGAAGGCCAAGTCGCAAGATGGATCGAGCGCCTCCAACAATATGACATGGAGATTCGCCACCGCAGTGGCCCCAACATGGAAACGCCGACGGCCTATCAAGCCGACCCTGCGGCGAGTGTCGCATATGCGAGCGCGCTGAACAAAATGATCACCAAGGCGTCATGTTCCTGCAAATTCATGCTGACGACTTTACGAAACGTCAGATGGAGGACCCCACTCTAAGGCACCTTTTCCGTTGGGTAATGGATGGAAAGCGGCCTCCGAAGTGCGAGATTTGGGACGAAGGACCCGAAACGAAAGCATACTGGCACTTGTTCGACCGCCTGGCAATATCGAATGGCGTTTTAACCCTTAAGGATAAGGAAGATAACGGCGTGACCCTGGTGCCACTTTCTTTACGGGAAGAGACGCTCCGCGGTGTGCACAATTCTACCACAGGAGGCCACTTTGGAGTAAAGAAAACATTGGCCAAGGCCAAAAAGCGCTACTACTGGGTTGGTCAAACCGCGGACGTGGCATTATGGTGCGCTCGATGCCCCCAATGCGGCGCTCGCAAAGGCCCTTCCAAACGCACGGTAGGTCGTCTGCAACCTACGTCCATCGGGGCACCTTTTGAAAGAATTGCTATCGACATCCTGGGTCCTTTACCTACGACCTCGCGTGGAAATCGGTACATCGCTGTGGTGATGTGCTATTTTACCAAATGGCCCGAATGCCTGGCCCTCCCCAACCAGACAGCCGAGACAGTAGCCCGCGCACTCGTCCAAGAAGTTTTCTGCCGATTTGGCGCACCTTTCGTGCTTCACTCCGACCAAGGACAGAATTTCGAATCTGAAGTGTTCCAAGCCTGCCTTCGATTACTGGACGTGGAAAAAACTCGAACTACACCACTACACCCACAATCAGTCGGCATGGTTGAGCGATTCAATCGGACGCTCCTCGACTATCTGGCAAAATTCGTGTCACTGGATCAACGTGACTGGGACCAGATATTGCCCTTAGCCTTATGGGCCTACCGGTCCGCACCACATGAAGCTACGGGGTTTTCGCCGGCCCAGCTGATGTTGGGTCGTGAGCTTCTTTTACCCACGGAACTGATGTATGGCCGGCCGTCAACACCACCGGAGAACTATCCGGCCTTTGTCGAACAGCTGCAAGAAGGACTTCGTCAGACTCATCAAGCAGCCCGCAAACATTTACAGGCTGCTGCATCCGTCAATAAAGTGCGCTATGACCTCCGCTCTCACCCGTTCGAGCTTGCAGTGGGTGCTCAAGTGTGGTTGTACGCCCCCATTCGCAGAGTGGGCCGATGTCCAAAACTGCAGTCGGATTGGGTCGGCCCTGCAACAGTTGTACGCCGACACTCGGACCTGGTTTACGAGGTCAGCCTGCCCGGAAAAAGGTCTACCAAAACGGTTCACGTAAACCGGCTGGCCCACTATCACGAGCCTTCGCCCACCCTACTCGACCAGGAGGCTCGAGTCCGAGAAGGGGGTAATGTAGCGAATCTAGGACCTGACTCCGGATTCGGTACTCAGGGCAACGTTCCGGAGTTATCGATCAACGATAACAGGCGAGTCTCGTGGCTTAGCAATTGATATCGCTCTCTCTACTTTTTCTGCCCGGCAAGCGAACACGTTTTTGTTCACCCAATTGAATTTAAATAAGCTGAAGAATAAAGGAATTTGTTAACTGAGTTAACACCACGGACTTATTTCTTGCTGTTGGTACTTGCTGTATATTGGCTGAGCTCTGCCAAGTCGTTGGCGCGCCTGGACTGCCCTACGTGTGTTTTCTCCCTCACCAAAAAAGAAGGTTTCGCTCGGCCAGCCGGCATCAAGTGATCTCGGTGTCAAGTGGACACTAAAATTCGCTACAATACCATACCCGTTTGTTTGGTTCTGCTATTTCCGCAGGAGTAAGTTTACGGGCATAATTCTTTTGAACAAGATTCTCCACTTCCTTCTTAGTTTGCTCCCTAAGCTCAGTATGCTTCGAGAATTTTCTCTGTAAGCACGTCAGACGTCTAAGTGCACCCTGATAGCTGTCGGGCTGCGCGACTTCAGCATATTCATACCTGCCGTTCCTAAAAACGGCTGTGAATTCGAGACTGGCTAACGCTTTGGAGTCTTCCGTCTATGATATCTTCTTTTCTGGGGTCGCGTCTAATTAAAACGCCAGTCATGCGGACTTGCATTGTTGTAGCTGCAGTCGCACCTGTGTATACTAAAATGTCCGATTGTGGACTCGTGCGTTGAGCAGCTGTGTAGCGTCCAGCTCAGACGCGTTTGGACGCTATTGGTTGACGCGTATTTTGAGCGGCACGGCTAGGTGTTAGTTATTTGCGCCGATGAGAATGGTGGGACGCGCATCAGTGTATGACGGTTTAGGGAACCCCGCCAGGTACGGGACCTCCCAGTGTGAACATTGGCTACGCTCAGTGTGGCCCGCTCTGATGCGTCTTCAATGTTTGTCGTATCATCTGTCCATCTTAGGCATGGTGATTGGTGGACAACTTTAAGGTTGAGCTGCTTAAAGACCTTTTTGTCGATGAGAGTTACGGATGAGCTCTCATCTAGAAATGCATAAGTATTAATTACTATCAGCCATGCTCCCATTTTCGCTTTCGCAAAAATTTAACGATTTGGTCTCTTAATCGCAAAAGTAGGTGCTCCGAAATTCGCAAATCGCAAGATTTCGCCGATTTAAAACTGGCGACGTATGAGTCCGTGAAATGAAAAGTAAATGGGAAATGTCACTAGAGAACTGCCTTCCTATGAATTAATTATTTTAATATTCTGTGACTATTTGAAATGGTTTTGTTGGACTGCCTTATACAATTTGGATTAAACTATTGTCTTAAGCTATTTTTTTCCTAACCCTCCCAAATTTGCGCATACAGCACAACAGACTTTGACAACAACAAATTTCGATTTGGCTGGGGCGATAACCGATAAATTTATCGATACTGTTATTTCTGCTGTAGCTATACGAATTAGGAATGAAACACAATCGATAACAAAAGGTTGCGAATTTGGGAGCACTTAAAATTAAATTCGTACGAATTTGTTGAAATCGCAAATCGCAAAAGTAAGTGAAAGCCGGAGCACAGCGGTATATTTTGATTCAGCATGCGAACTGGATCAATACGAAAATTTATTTGGTCCGCATCTCGATTGGTATGGATGTGCCCGCTCTCCGGCTTTGGCACATTTGGAACCTGCGTTAGCCCATACGAGTCGCTCGACGTCGCGACTACAGTTGATTGCTGCTCTTCATGAATTTGGGGGTGGTGTCGCTTGTGGCAGCCCTGGGTGTCGCACACTTTTTTTACTTTGGCACTTTTGGCGGTGACTGTTAGTAGGGTTGTCGAATATTTCAAAAATATCTATATCGATATTTTTGGCGATATTGAAAAAGTATCATTTCGATATAAATATTTTGGTGTCAAAAGCATATCGATATTTTCGATATTTTTCAATAAAAACCCGGATCTTAACTATGAACAGGTCTTTTAAAGTAATTGAGGAGTCATTTGACGCGTAATAAGGACTACAATCAGACTGCGCTTAAAAAAATTGATTTAATATATAATTAATAAATTAACATAAGATATTTATTTTTTATTTCATTTTTATATCTCACACAATGAGCTGTTACCGTCAGATAGGCCCTGTTAAAATTGGTAATGGTAATGGCATCGCAGGTGAAAGCAAGCTATAGATTTGCTGAAAGTCCTGTTTCACTTTATCCTTACAAATATTATACTTTTCTTTAATCAATTCTGACAAAGACGCGATCATAAACTTTTCTGTTTTTACATATCAAAATAAATAACCACTTGTCGTTGCCAAGTTAGAGGTGGGGATGGATTGAGTGTACTATATAAAAATACACACACAAAAAATTTTAATTTCTTAGTTTCCATATTTACTTTAAAAGTCTTTCTCCTTTATCGCATCCACTACTAATGTCTGCTTTGGTTGATTTTTGAGCATCTTCATGCTTGGCTTTTAAGTGCGCTTTTATATGTGTTGAGTTTCCCATGGTCCCAAAGACTTTATTGCATTGTTTGCACTGCGATTTCTATGCATCAACTTTGATTAAATAACTTTTAAACATTTTGTCTTTAATGTCCAGAGCATGGAGCAATTAGAATTAGAGAGAACGTTTGCTCTGCCTCTCAATTTAGCCCAAAAAGATACCCAAATAGTTACTTTAAAGTGACACTAGGAAATGACTGTGGTTAGAGCGAGACGACCATAACCCAAATGTATCCAGAGAGAGCGAACAGCTGACCAAAAAGTATCTAGAGAGCGTAAATGAGAGCGAACAGCTGACAATTTTCTGACAGAAGCGGTGTCGACTGAGCAACGTTCCTCTCTAATTCTAATTGCTCCATGTCCAGAGCACAAAAAAACAGTCATTCGCTAAAACAAATATATCACCGAAAAATATCCCCAAAAAATATTCGATATCCGATATATCGCCTTCGAAAAATATGCGATAATGATATTCGTCATTTTGGGCAAAAATATCGATATTTCGATATATAGATAATATTTTCGACAACCCTACTGTTCAGGAACATCGATCCA
The DNA here is from genome assembly GCA_018904275.1 of Lordiphosa clarofinis. Classification (NCBI taxonomy): domain Eukaryota; kingdom Metazoa; phylum Arthropoda; class Insecta; order Diptera; family Drosophilidae; genus Lordiphosa; species Lordiphosa clarofinis. Next base: position 113,422 of record JAEIGQ010000265.1, read on the forward strand.
GAGACATCGATTTAAACTCCAGGCAGTTTTGCATTTGGTGCCCTGTCTTGCCGCATGAGATGCACTTTGCCCCTTTGGAAAGTGCTTTACGGTCCGTTGTGTGGTGATGTAGGCTCCCGCCCTTTCCATGGTCGAGCGGCTGTGATACCTAGCTGGCTGCTTCGGCGATCTTGTATATACACTGGCTAAACGCCTCCAAAGATGGTGCATTAGCAGCTTCAGATGTGTGGACAGCTTTTCCACTAGCTTTTGCACGAGGATTGGGTTCTTCTGGTAGCTGGTTAGCTCACATGACTTCATCGTTGGATAGATGTTTCGTACGCAAAGTGCGTATTCGATAAGCGGCTCTAGATTACCCTTGGGTGGGAACAGTTGCCTCGTCTTCTCCAACAGCATGCAGAATATGTTCAGGTCGCCCGAAACACATGCGCAGAGTTTTGCATGATTTCGGGAGCCATTGCAGGCAGAAACAGTTTGCTTTGGACCGTTTCTTGTGGTTTCCCTCTCAGGCTTGCTCGCAGCCGCATATGACATTCCGCGTGTGCAAAACCGGCGATTTCTGTACAAGTTTGAAAGCTGCTATAAAATAGTGGCCAGTTTTCTAGATTGCTATCGAAAATAGGCAAATCTCTCGGAATCGCTTGCCTCGCAGCTAGTTGTGCGTCACTTGGAGTCTGTGTGGCGGCTGGTGCACTTGTATTTAAATTTTGCTCCGCTTGCAGGTTATGTGCTGCAGAGTTGGCAACTCTGCTCAACTGTTGAAGAGCTGTTGTAAGCCAGGGCTGCATATGCGGTGCGCTTAATTCTGATTGTTCACATGTTGTTGGCAGCGTGTGTGTGGTTGAGGTTGGGTACGTTGGGTGATCCCCTCTTGGCGCCATATGTATTGGCCTACCTTTGTAACTCCACTTGTTTCCTACCTTCAGTGCACATAGTTGTGGTTGTTGTCGTCGTAGGTATGAAAGCAGCTGCATTGTTAGTGCTCGCTTGTGGCGCACATGGTGTTTTCTGCTTCGATGTAGACGGTGCTGTGTCTTCCATGTATTTTGATTTTGATATTTTTGTCGTTGCGACTGGATAACTGGAAATGGTGTCTCATAGGGTGCTTTTAGCGGTGGTTTGACTGTGTCATCTCGCAGGCATACATGGGAGCATGTTTTGAGATATTTTTGCACAAACACATTCGTTACCGTGTGAGGTCATGTACTTACAGGCTTCAATTGATCCATAGTTGTGCGTAGAATTTGATGAAATCGCTTTGTATATACTTGGATTTTCGAAAAATTCTCCTTAAAGTTTTAAGGTGGTTCCGTATATCATTTCTGCGGGTGATGCGTTGAGATCTTCTTTAAGCGTTGCTCTCAAACCAAGTAAAACAATGGGAAGGCTGTCAATCCAGTTGGTACTAGTGTGACACTTAATGGCGCTCTTCATCGTCCTGTGCATTCGTTCGACGATGCCGTTGGCTTGCGAATAACATGCTGTTGTACGAAGGTGTTTTGATCTTGTCAAATGAGTGAGCTCTTGAAATAATTTAGACTCAAATTGTCTGCATTGATCGGTCGTGATAAAGTCCGGCATGCCATAGTTTGCGATCCAACCATGTAGAACTGCTTTCGCTACCAATTCCGCCGTCATATCTGTTATAGGGATCGCGGCTGGCCATCGCGAAAATCGGTCGATGCATGTTAGACAGTACCTGTTATTATATGATGATGGTAGAGGACCAATTAAATAGATATTAATGTGTTCGAAGCGTTGGTCTGGAATTTCGAGTTTTTTTAAGGGCGGCATTGTTATGTCTGCTTACCATGCGAGCGATGTCCCTTTCATGTCCTTCCAGATGAATTGTTCGGTGATAAGCTTCACTGTGGCTCGCTTGTCTGGGTGCGATAGTTGTGTATGGAGTTGAAGACTTTGCCGCGGTAGCTGTGTGTAATGTACGGACGGATGCGTTTTGATGAGATATCACAGTACAGTGGAGAGCTGGTACCCTTGAGCTGAATTTCTTTGAGCATTAACTAGGACTTTTGTATTAGATCCTGCAACTCGGGGTCAGTTTGTTAAGGGTACTGTATACCTTCAGAAAATTTTTTTTTTTTTTTTATTTGCTTAAACGTTCTATTAGGATCTTATAAACATCCTGCAAAACTTTCAAGCTGATCCGAAACTCAGTTTTAAAGGTTTAAACAAAAACAATTATTTTTTCCGACCCTTTTATATGAAAATTATTTTTATCTACCCTCGTATTTTTAGAAATTCGTATTTTTTTCCCTCTTTTGGTCAAAAACTTTATAAATATTTATAAAATGTCCGATATTATGGAAAAAAAAATTTTGAAAAAAAAATTTTACTTGAAAATTTTTGGAGATTTTATTTTTTACCATGTCTGGACGCACTTTGACTCAAATTTCTGTAGAACTGCTTAACCAATTTTGATAATCTCTTTTTTCGGTGAAAGTTAACACCCAAATGCACCAAATCCGGTTTATACATTTATTTAAAATAATTTTTATTTCATCGAAAAGAGATGTCGAAACTTTAAATGCGTCTATCTCGGAACCACTTTTTCCAAAATGGTTGCAAAGATTTAAAGAGTACCTGTTGACCGATTTTCAAATTCTTCCCCTTAAATTGCTCCTAATACCCGCCATTCTGGTGTGAACTAGGATATTTTTGATCGGTCAACAAATAACGAAGCTAGGACCAATACAGTGGGAAAAAATAGTCGATTTTCGAAATTTTGACTTTGAAACCCCATAACTCCGCCGATTATTGACCGATCCAAAATATCCTAGTTCTCACCAGAATTACACCAATTCTTAACAAAACCCCGTCTTCAGTTTTAAATTCAGATCATCCGTTCTCAAAAAATTTTTGCAACCATGGGCCTATGTTTTAAATTTTTGGTTAACTTTGAACAGAAATACAACAACAACCGTAGGTACAACAACAACAACAAAAATTACTAAATTTAGTTTGACCGATTACCTATCCAATGAAAAAACCCGCTTCTTAATACCACTTATAGTTTTTGAGTAATCTATTTTTTTGTAAACCTTTAAAAAATGACACCTGAAGGTATACAGTACCCTTAATGAAAAGACAGTTAGTCAAAATCAATTTGATCATCAATAAAAATGGCTTCGATCCCTGAAAGTGTATCTGCTACAATATTGTTTTTGCCTTCAATATGCTGGATATCGGTTGTATACTAATATAGCTAAGCTGACAAGTTCGCTTAGGCGTGGTTTTATCTGGATTCTGCTGAAATGCAAAGGTAAGCGGTTTATGGTTGGTGAAAACCCTGGAAGTGCGCCCTTCGATCATGTGAGAGAAATATTTTACAGCCTGAAAATTTTGCTAGTAATTCGCGATCGTAAGAGCTTTGATTCGTTTGTGGCTCAGACATGCGTTCGGAATAGAAACCGAGCGGCTTCGTTGTTCCGTTTGTAGGCTATTTTGAAGCGTCCCCAACACAAAAATTGCTTGCGTCCACGTGAAGGATGAGTAAAACATTTGCTGATGGGTGCTAGATCTGTTATGCTCTGCTCGAACATTTGATTAGCTAAGGTATCCCATAGGATCGGTGTTTTATGCTTTTTTTGTTGCCTTCAATGAGCTTTTGCAGCTGTCCTTGTATGAAGGCAGCGTTTGGTAAACAGCGCCAGTATACGTTTAGCATTGCTAAAACACTTTTTAGTTCGGGTGCAACTGTAGGTTTCTTAAAATCTGTGATGGCTCAAACTCAATCTATCGTAGGTGTTATGCCTTATTTGGTTATGTGGTCACCGAGAAAATCTCTCTGCAATTGAGCAAAATTACATTTCGCGTAGCCCGTGTTGACGGAGTCTGTCAAAGACGATTTTTACATCCTCGTAATGCTGTTTAGCATTCTGCGATGCTATACAAATATCATCAATGTATACTATAACAAAGTCTAAGTCTCTAAATATGTGGTCCATGAAGCGTTGAAATGTCTGACTTCAGCTGCATAAACCGAATGTCATTACATTGAATTCATTCAAGCCACATGGTGTGGTACCGCTGTCTTGCTGCGATGCTCTGGTGCAATTGGGATGATAAGCGAGCTCAATATCGATTGTGGTGAATATAGACTTGCGGTTGAATTTATACGAAAAATCATGAATGACCATGAAGACGCCTGTAAACTCCGCATGGTCGCCATTCAATTGCCTTTTTTTTTTTTTTTTTGGTGCCATGTGTAAAGGACTGGCCCACTGGCTGCTGCAGGGACTGCATATTCCTTGTTTTAACATGTAGTCAAATTCTTGCTTGGCTACCGCAAGTTTCTCTGGATTTAAGCGACAAGCTTTTGATACTACTGGTTGTTCTTTCGTGTATAGGTAATGTTGTACAGAAGATTTCAAATCCTTTGGTGAGTACTTACATGGCTGCGTAAGGTCGCTGTATTCGCGTAGAACCGTTTCAAAACTATTGGAATACCCATCGCATATAAGGTTCTGTCCCGCATTATTTGTGAACGTCTAAAGCCGCTTATTGATACACTGATTGGACCTTATCAGTGTGGCTTTAGACCTGGTAAATCCACCACAGACCAGATCTTTACACTACGACAAATCCTGGAGAAGACCAATGAAAGAGGCATCAAAACGCAGCACCTATTTGTTTATTATAAATCAGCCTTCGACACGCCGGTGCCAACATGCCAACAGAACCGGCGCATTTATTCATAAAGATCTAATGCTACTTGCATATGCCGATGATATTGACATTATCGGCAAAACTGAACGAACAGTAAGCAAGGCTTTTGCAGAGATTGAGAGGACAAGACGAACAGCGGACAGAAAGTCCTTGCGACTTGGACAATCTGTTACAATGGGAGAGTACAACTTTAAAGTTGTGGAGGATTTTGTCTACCTCGGAACGACGATAACCAGCGACAACAACATCAGTCTGAAAGTCCGACGCAGAATCACTATTGCAAACCGATGCTACTACGGGCTAAGTAGGGAGCTCAAGAGCAGAGACCTCAAACGAACAACAAAAATAGCCCTAAACAAGTCGCTTATGATCCCAGTCCTGCAAAATGGCGCAGAAGCGTGGACAATGACAGCAGCGGATGAAGCGGCGATTGGCGTGTTTGAACGAAAAATTCTTCGGAGGATTTATGGACCTTTAGAAGTCGGCGATAATTTCCGCATTCGAAAAAATGACGAACTGTATGAGCTCTGTACACCTGTCTGGACACCTGTCTGGTCAAGCGCATAAAGCAACATCGGCTGCGCTGGCTAGGACATGTCGCCAGACTGAAGCTACAGCAAAAAAAGCGTATAAATTGAAGACGGCTGACTATGGAGGCGGCAAAAAGGGAAGACCACCACTAAGATGGGAAGACCAGGTGCGGGAAAACATTGCCAAGCTTGGTGTGACAAACTGGTGCCAGCTCGCACAGAACAAAAGCGAATGGAGAGCGTTAGTCGCAGAGGCCCAGACCGTCAAACGGTTGTGATGGCCAATAAAGAAGATGGTCCAATGGAAACGTTCATTACGGACATGGGTACTGAATATAAAATTTCATCAATCACAGACTTATGTAAACACATGTAAATTAACAATATACATTCAACAGCTCACCATCACCAAATTTATGGAACAATCGAGCGCAGTCATCAAACATTTATCGAATACATCCGTTCTTATATTTCGATCGACAAAAATGACTGGGACATATGGTTGAATTATTTCACCTAGTGTTTCAATACAACCTCGTCAGTAGCACACGACTACTGTCCATATGAACTTGCTTTCGGAAGGCCACAGAGACAATTCATTAACTTAAAAAATAAAGATATGATAGATTCTCTATATAATATAGATGATTATGCTAAAGAATAAAAATTAGATTAGAAGAAGCCTATAAAAGAGCTAGAATTATTTAAGATAAGATAAAGCAAAAGCGAAAAACGCTTTATAATAAGAAACGAACGGTTTTCTTTTAAAAGTTGGAGATTTTGTTTTATTAAGAAACGAAACCGGGCTTAAATTAAATAACAACTATGTTGGTCCTTATAAAGTAAAAAAATAGAGGCCAGCTAACTTCGGCTCGACCGAAGTTTATATACTCTTGGAGCTCGATATATGCCTGACAGTTTGTATATCAGATATACTATATAGTTGTCCGATTTCAAAAAGTTTTGGTGAAAATATGTAAAATCATTGAAAACTTATAAATACAAGCGTTGGGAGCGATAACGTTGAAAACAAAAAAGATTTTCTCACTAAGACTTTTTCAGACCTAACTTTTGTATGGCAGCTATACTATATAGTTGTCCGATTTCAAAAAGTTTTGGTGAAATTATGTGAAATCATTGAAAACTTATAAATACGAGCGTTGGGAGCGATAACATTGAAAACAAAAAAGTTTTTCTCACTAAGACTTTTTTTCAGACCTAACTTTTGTATGGCAGCTATACTATATAGTTGACCGATTTCAAAAAGTTTTGGTGAAATTATGTGAAATCATTAAAAACTTATAAATACGAGCGTTGGGAGCGATAGAACTAAAAACAAAAAAGTTTTTCCCACTAAAACTAGTTTTTCAACCGATCGTTCCTATGGCAGCTATATGCTATAGTCATCCGATCCGGCCGGTTCCGACAAATGTGCATCATATTTGTACCAAAAGACTTCGTGCAAAGTTTGGTTAAGATAGCTTTAAAACTGACGGAGGAGATAGCATAGATAGCATAGGACAGACGGACGGACGAACAGACGGACGGATAGACGGCATGGCTATATCAACTCAGCTCGTCATGCTGATCAAGAATATATATACTTTATGTGGTCGGAGATGACTCCTTCCCTGCGTTACAAACATCCGCACAATTTCAATATACCCTCTCCAAGGGTATAAAAAATAGATGATGGAGAAATAAAAAATATTTATTTATATATGAAGAATATTATTATTTCGATATGAATGAATGAATAAATAAATGAAAAAAAATATTTTAAAAAACACAAAACTTATTAAAAACCAATTTTTTTTATATATACAACATACAAAACAAAAAAAAAACAAAAAGGGTTATCACACAAAAAAAAAATCTATTCCCATCAATAAATATTAAGCATACTATTTTTATATACACCATTACACTATTTTAGAATAACTTTATAAATATACGTTATTCTATTTAAAAGGGAAGGTGTTGCGTGCACATGCTTTGACTTTAAAGTAAATTCAATTTATTTAGGGATGTATGTATTTGTTCTTTACAATGACTTAACAGTCGTCTGTCGGCAAAAGATTGTAGATAATTAGTGCGTTTTATTTCTTACAATTTTTATATAGAATGAGTGTTTACTTAATTAAAATTATTTAAAAGAAATGATCAGTATCTTAACGCATTTTTAAAAAGTTTATTAGTTGATCCCAGTTTGGCCCATTTAATATATTTATAATCTCATTCTCCCTTAGTACAGTCTTCCCTAGATGCTGTACCCTAAACTCTCTACAAACCGGGAGGCGTCCAAGAAAATGGCTAAAAGTCTCCTTTTCGTTTAAATTGCACATTGTGCAAAGTCCCGATTGGGTCGGCGAAAATCCATCGCCATTCAGTTTCAAGAGACCACATCATCTCATCTGCAATATAAATGGTTCCATTGGTATATTCCAGAAATTTATTGATACGGCGCGTAGTTGCTGCTGCCTGCTCGTAATACTCTCAGACTGCCTCAGCTTTTAATCGGTTTACCAGTTCGTTACACCCGAAGCTCCATGACTCTTTAGTTCCATTTTCCAATTCAAAATCGCGGCCTTCTCTTAGGATGTTTAACCGCTTTGCCCAGAAAGCGTTTATTTGGATGATGTACGTGGAAAGCTTTCGTGGTAATTTATGCTCTTGGAAATAAAATAAGGTTTTCCGAATATAGTTTAAGTGGGTCATGAGTGTAAAAAAGTGGTAGTCTTCCATGCCAAGCTCGATCGCCAATCCGTAATTTGTCTGGCAGCCTTAAAATCCTTTTAAAAAAGTATCGCTGAAGTCTGTCTACCTCTTCAAAATGATGTGATCTCCATATTTGTACACCGCAAGGAATAACTTCCATTTGGAGATTAGGGGTACTCTTTGATTGCAAAAATAATTTTTCCATGTACTGTTAACACAGTTTTTCGCTGACCTCTTTTGCTGCTCAACATGTTTTGTGAATGATAAGGTTTGTGTAAATAACACTCCCAGTTAGGTGAACTCTAAAACAATCGGTATTGGTTCCGAATTGTAAGTCCATTTCTCATTTTGAGACAGCCGGGCACCTTTTCAAAATACCATCATTTTTGACTTACTGGTCACCTACACAATCCACTTTTTGCAGTACTGTTCGAGCTTGTTGATCATTCGTTGCATCATATCGACATCGTCTGCTAACACAACGATATAGTCTGCATACAAAAGTACTCGAAGGTTAATATCACCGATCCATAGTCCTCCTTTAATTTCATCATGTAGATCGTTTAGGAATAATATGAACAACAATGGGGAAAGAAGACATCCTTGTTTTACGCTTGTGTGTGTGCGGAAAGATTTTGACAACTCACTCCTAGTCCACACTGAAGAAGATGTATTGAAATATACATTTGCAGGAGATTTTGTACTTTTGATGAAATACCCAGTTAATGTAATTTATAGAAATGTAGTTACCGTGGTACTCTGTCAAACGCTGCCGTAAAATCTACGAAATAAATATATAATTTTTCTTTTCAATCAGTTTAAGATGTACTGCCGCTGCCAGGATGTAGACTTTGTCCGAAGTAGAGTACTCAGACCGGAAACCTGCTTGATACTCACAAATAAGCTTTTCTCGTTGCGTCCCGTGTGTTAATCTGTTGGCAATTATACCAATCAGTAATTTGGCCACACAGTTCATGAAAGCTATTCCTCTATAGTTGCAATCCTCATGCTGCAGCCTTTTTTGTGAATCGGGAAGATTACAGTTTCTACAAACCAGAGCTCGCAAAATATGGTCAACCAAATTTTTCTATACTGTCTGCTCACCGAAATGACAGGAAAAAATTTAACAGAGTAGCTCACTCTCTGAACAGAACACTAGATTTTGATTTTCTAGTGTTTTCTGTCTCATAGTAATCGATGAGAGAAACACACGAAGCTGTCTGACCATAACAGTTTGATGGGGAGAGTTTCGTTCGGGTGTCAGCAGCTGAGCATAAGCAACTGAGCAAATCAAGCAAAGTGTCCGAGCAAAGTGTCTTTTCTATTGTTGTGTTACACACTCACTTGGCCTACTAGGATTAAAATAAGTTTGAAAATATACCATATTCGATGTATAATAATTTAAATTCTTATTTTTAAGCAATTAGTAGCTGGATCATCCCTAACTTTTTCACGACAATCTCAGTCTTCAACAACGTATATTTAATTATTTGCAAATTAATTCCTTGGACTGATTTATTTAGTCTGGTCGCCAAAACAATTTAAAGCGATATGAGCTTGCGTGCAACAATAACCTTTATATCCTCTTTTATGGACAGCCCTTTCAATCGTACATGATCCATAATTCTCGAAACTATTGGAGCCATTTGCAGAGCATTTATGTATTTATTTTGATTATAGTTTCACAAAACTCATTAAGGCTTATAGTAAAAAGGGCCTGCCGTCGTGTATACAACTTTCACGTTTCTGAGTATGCAACTTTTTTTTTTAAGGGTGGAAAGGGTGGCAGCGGAGGGGCTTGGTTCACTTTTTTACTCATAAATTGAGAACCGTTCATCCGATCTTTATCATTTATTCGACAAATCGATTCATTTTGCTAATTACTTACTATCTCTAGAAGGTACAAATCGTCTATCTTCAAAACTGTAGGAGATATAACGTTTTTTCCAAAATGCGGGGGCGTGGCTAAAATTGTAAGCAAACTTGATTTGCGTGCAGATAAAAGAAGCATTTGTCCCATACATGTCAAACCTTTATCTCTTACCATCTCTGAGATCTAGGTGTTCATACAGACGGACGTACAGACGGTCAGACGGACATGAAGGCTCAGGAAAATGTATAATTCTTAATGCCATTATAGGCTAATTAACAACAATCAGCTGCGTTGATGTATTGTTTTGCCTTTTACAAAAGCACACATACATGCATAAATACTTATAGTTTACTGAGTCACACACATGCTTGTAAGACACTTTCGACAAATTCTGAGCAGCAAAGTGTCCCAAGGAAACACATGAGCAAAGCAAGCTAAAAAAATCTCTCATTGATTGAGCAAAGAGCACTTTGTGAATAGTCAGAGGTGAGATGTCATTTCGTTACACTAGTTTAAAGTGTCTCAGAGTGACTGTATTTTATCTGACAGCCTGTGAAAAGGGAGCATTTTTTGGGAGCTCTGCTACAAACGCATTATCAACTTCACCCGTTACTAACATTCGGTTATATACACCGACAAATTCCTCCTGGAATGATTCCGTGGAATATATCAGGTGCTCATAGGGGACTCTGTCAGCCCCTGGCGCTTTACTTGGTTTCGCTTTACGTAAAGCATTCTTGACCTCATGTTTAGTAATTGGCGCATCCAAGTCAGTATTCCCAATAAGAATCGGCACATATTCTTTGCTATTCGCTAGTTGGGATTCAAAAGGGTTTGGAAGTGATGCGCAAATTTTACTGCAGATACATCTGTTCTTGGAACGTACTGTTGGTTATTAATCTCCTTAGCGAGTTTCCACCATTGCTTGCTATCTTTGCAAGTGTTTATCTTCTCCACCAACCTCTTGCTATATTCATCCTTACTTATGTGACTTATACACTTCAGTCGCTGGCTCAAGCGCAGTGTCTGCAAATCCTACTTTTATGTTTAAGAGATAATCTACACACGCACACATACCAATGCATGCACCCGCCGCTTACTCAAAAGATATTAATGGTTAATTTAATGCAGGCGACAGCAGTCGCAATTGGAGTTTGAAGTAAGAAAGACGAAAGATCAGAAGCAGATATCGTTGTGGCACTGATTTCGATTATGTTTTTTTTATATACTGTTTAAACATCGAAAAAAAACCTTTAATTACTTATGTCTTAAACACATTAACAACTTCATGGCGACTACCTCACACGTGCATATAGGTTAGGTTAGGTTGCGATGGCTGAGAGCGACGAGCCGCTCTCCCACTTAGGCCACTTTGGGCCCATTGCGATGCCATATTTATTCCCTATTAACCCTTTTTAATACTGAGGTGGGTCCTCGTTACTGAACCATTGTGTGGACAGAATAAATTTGAGTAGAGCTGGGATCTCTAGCCCGGATGTCTCCGAGAGGTTGAGTAGCAGAGGTTGACCAAGTGTCCTGAGTCTCCTTCTACTCAAGGCGGGGCAATGGCACAAAAGGTGTTGTACCGATTCCTCCTCTTCTTCGTGTCCGCAACTTCTGCAAAAGTCGTGGTAAATGACGCCTAGGCGTTCTGCGTGTCTGCCAATGAGACAGTGACCTGTAAGGGTCCCTACCAGAAGTGCTATGTGGTTTCTTCTGTGACGTAAAAGTGTGTTAGTACGTTTTTGGTCGAATGTTGGCCACGTAAGCCTCGCTACTGCACAGGAGGAAAGGGTTTTCCACCGATTCGTAGCGAGACGAAGTGTTTCAGCTTTAGTGTGAAGCTTATATGTCGCCATAGGAATCCCTATCGTGCTCCTCTCTGAAAGGAGCTCGATGGTGGTACCTATTCTGGCCAGTTTGTCCGCACACTCATTACCTTCTATGTTGCGATGTCCAGGCACCCATATAAGGTGTATACTGAAATGCCGTGCGATCTCATTCAGAGATGAGCGACATTCCGTAAGTGTTTTAGCATTGTTGGTGTGTGAGTCAAGTGCTTTAAGGGCGGCTTGACTATCTGAGTATATAAATACATTTCCTTCCTTGACCGTGAGTGTGCTAAGGTAGGTGGCAGCTTCCTGCATAGCTACCACTTCCGCTTGGTACACACTACAGTGGTCAGGAAGGCGGAACGATAAGTTCAAATCTAGGTTGGGAGAGAAAACTCCCCCTCCTACTTTTTCGTCGAGCTTAGAACCATTGGTGTAGATGTTAATGGCGTTAGCTCTGCTGTGGGGCAGGTTGTCCCAATCGTTTCGGCTTGGGATATAGACGTCGTAACATTTGTCGAACGTCGTTTGTGGTATACAGTAGTCTGTAATTAATGGTATACCCGTTTGGTCTTCGAGTATGGAGGCGTGTCCCGAATTGCCCCTGTTCCAGGTATCGGATTCTCGTAGTCTTAAGGCTGTTGTGGTAGCCATTTGCTTAGCTACGAGGTCTAGTGGTAGAAGGCGAAGAATAGTATTTAACGCTTCCGTTGGTGTCGTTCGGAGAGCGCCGCTAATACAAATTTCCGCACTTCTCTGTACTTTGTGCTGATTGTTCAGGGCTGATTGTTTCCCGAGTGCTGGCCACCATACTAGAGCTCCGTAGAGTAGTATGGGGCGTATTACGGCTCTGTAAAGCCAATGTACAATGGATGGGGAAAAACCCCAGCAATGGTTGCCTTTTTTATACGTTCATTTATGTTGTCATTCCAAAGTAGTTTCTTATCTAGAATGACACCCAAGTATTTGGCATTGTCACCAAATACGAGGCTTACTCCGTTGATTTTAGGCGGGATAGGATCAGGAATTTTGTACTTTCGGGTGAAAAGCACTAATTCCGTGTGCATCTATAACTCTCTCGAGAGTTTTATGGAGAAACGAGGATAGGCTGATTGGCCTATAATCGTTTGGTTTCACATGTGAAGCTTTGCCAGCTTTCGGTATGAATATTACTTTAGTTTCTCTCCACCTAGTGGGGATGCAGTTGACCTTAAGTTAAGGGAGCATTCAGGGAAGTGAGTGCTTAGCAGAACTCTTAGAGATTCTTCGCTCGAGTCGGTCCAGGTTCCGTCTGTTTTTTGTAAGAGTCCTGGCGGGGTTGGTGAGCTAGCCAGGATCTTTCTGAGCCGTGATGCATCAGAAGTAGATTCAATATTGCTACAGTAATGTGTCCAGGAGGAGCGTTTTGCCCTCCTTCTAGCTTTCTTATAAGTACCTAGCTTTTGTTTATATAACTCCCAAGAGGTTGTTTGGTCGTTATATTTGGCTACGTTAAATGTATGACGACATTCTTTTCGGAGCTTATCCAGCTCCGCAGACCACCAAGGTGGTTTGAATCTGGATTTAATTTTTCTAGGGGGGCAGGCCCTATTGAACGAGTCCGTATACGCGAAGGTTAGCATATCGACAAGCTCATCTATCTGTTTTTCCGTACTTGGTGTGTATGGTGGGGACGATCCAAGCTTTTTAGAGAGAAGTTTGTTGTGTACTTCCCAATTGGTCTTTTTTGGGTTCTGTATCCGTATGGGTGATGGACACTTATTTGTTAGTACAATCTCTATGTATCGATGATCAGAGAAGGAGTGCTCTGGAAGCACCTTCCATGAGATCAATTGGTCACAGAGGTCTTCAGAGATGAGGGTTATATCTAAAACCTCTCTTCTATTTTTGATAATAAAGGTGGGGTCGTTCCCTTTATTGGCAATATGCAAATCTGTCTGTAATAGGTAGTTATACAGTGATTCACCGCGCTTATTTATATCTGTACTGCCCCATTGTGTGTGGTGTGCGTTGGCATCGCCACCTAAAATAAGGCTTGTGTGAGTGTGACTCTTGCTTCCAGTTAGGTCCCGGAATATTTTTGGTGGTGGGGGCTCTCAGTGTCATGAGCCAAGTAAAAGGAGGCCAGCCTGATTGTGGAACTCCCCAGCTCCAGGCTGACTGTAGTGATGTCACCATTACTAAATTGAGGAAGAAATAGAGTTTTAAAATGTATTTTGGTTAAAGTACATGTACGAATTTTTCCCTTGCCCTTGGTATGGTAAAGGTTGTATTTGGGTGTCCGTAAGCCATTGATTCTGTCACCAGAAATCCATGGCTCTTGAACAAAAACAATATCTACTTCGCCTGAGGTAAGGATTTAGCCATTTGAACCTCCAGACACCCACTTCACACAAATCCCCATCATTTACCTTTGCTTCCGTTTGGGTGAAACTGAAAACAGAGCGAAACGGTGGGCACTCGAACTAAAGTGAGGTTCCGGCTGTAAATCGGCCAAAATCAAAATTATAGTCTGTAGCTAAAAAAGTGTCAGCACTAATTGTTTGTCAGCACTAACAGCTTTGGAGGTAAACGTAGAACGTAATGAATTGACGTAAAACGTAATGTGGCGCGTACGTCGTCAAACAAAACCACTAAATTTATACTTAAACATAAACAAATGGATATTGGTTCAAATTTTAATGATTCACAAAAACTTGCGTGAAAACTCCTTGTGATGCACTGTGGGGGTGGGAGGATCACTGAGTGGGTGGACACAGGTGTGGCACCTGACTGCTGGCGGCACCTGACTTCGGGCGGCTGCTGGCGCCAACCAATTTATTTTGCAGATCGCCGGCAAATGTACAGGGCAAAACACTCGTCACTTAGCAAAACGCTTGACAATATTTTTTGGTGTCAACCGAACGAGTTTACACTAATTATTTTAATTTTTTCGCGGAGCGCCAAAATCAAAACAAACCGCACGATCAGTGTGACCAGGTCTTCCCACGTGCATATAAAAAAATCAGAAATTGAAACAGTTCTAATTAACAATAATCTCACATCTTCATTTAATATGGTTCTAAACCCAAAAAGATTGCTAAGAAAGGTAGACATATTGGAATGGTGGGAAAAAATTCAACAATATTTCCAGATCTCATAACCGTAACCCAAACCCGAAATAGAATAAAGTTAATAAGCGTCACCAGTACCGTAACCGATATTCCACAACCGTAATATAACCGTAACCGGATATAAGAGATCTGCCAAAACAGTAACCGTAACACAATCCGTTATTCGTTCGGGTTTTAATCCCTGCATTTAATATAACACTTTGAAAATATCGATTTATTTGATATTATTGATATTATTATTTTTCTTTTTTTCCAAAAAAGGTAATGCTCTGCCCCAAAATAACCTTTTTTCCCCAAAAAAAGGTAATACTCTGCCCCTTTTTTTTCCCAAAATAGGTAATACTCTGCCCCAAAATAAAAATATATAGTCTATATTAAGCAATCATAACAATATTTCTCATTAGATTCAAGTTTAGTATGTATTATACATATATAATACTTTTAGTTCCAATGTTTGGATTTAAGAAACTTTAAAAACACGCGTTGCGTTAAATGTAAATCCATTCTGGGTCTTAATACAACCTTCCGAAATTTTCTCATCGGCCTGGGATTCTCGCAACCGGTCCATTAATGCTGGGCTGCGCTTGAAATGCATCACAATTTTCTTCACTTTGTCCAAAATGTTGGAAAATTTCGAAATCTTCTTTACTGTGTCATCTAACAATAAAAGGATTAAATGCGCAAAGCAAGGAACCTGTTTCCCATTTCCAAGCTTGCTTGTTTTTTTGAGGTGCGACGCCAAATTGGTCATGTTACCGCTTGTTTTAATTAATTTTTCGCACAAATTACACTTGACTGTTCCTTTTTTATGTCGCTGTATTAGATTTTATCAAGTTTGAACTCGTTTTTCTCGTTGCGTCTCATAAATGCGTTTGCGCTCGCTACCCAGATCATAAAGTGATCAACGACAAATGTCATGAAATATCCCAACAAAATATCGCATATTCGATATTTGGACCAAAAAAATATCACGATATAAATATATCAGTTTTACCATATAATATAATTATATATTTTCGACAACCCTATTTAAAACAAAACTAATGTAAATAATAAAATATCATTGCACTCAATAAAAAGCTGCACTATTCCCCTTTATTTAAAAGTTAACTGCTTAAGATTTTTTGTTCACTATTCGTAAAGTTAGGAATTTTAAAGATGCACTCAAAAACGACATCAATTTTTTGTCGCGTGATAAGTCCCTTGATTTTAATTAAGAAAATTTAAATCGTAAAATCGACTGACCCTACATTTTTTTTTTATTTCCTTGATATATACACAATTTGTGGCAATATCACTCTTAGGAGGAGCATAGGGCGAAAACAAAATTCTTCCAACGATTTCTGTCTGCTGCCAGGTGTCCTAGTTCGTTCCAGCTCAATCTGGTTTCTGCATGGATTGTGCGCATCCAAGTCTGCCGGGGTCGACCTCTCTGCCGGCTGCCTTGTGGGTTCCATTGTAGAGCCATCTTCGCGATGTTTTCATCTTCCCTTCGTAAGGTGTGTTCAATCCAGCTCCATTTACGTCTCTTTATCTCTGTCGCGATGGGTTCGTTTCCAGAATACTCCAGAAGGTTTTCATTTGTGATTGTGAGAGGCCAAAATATACGGCAAATTATTCTTAAACACTTGTTCACAAAGGTTTGTAGTTTTCCGCTTATATAATAAGAGACCAGCCAGGTCTCTGAGCCATATAGTAACACTGACTTTACGCTAGTATTAAATATACGCAGTTTTGTTTTCAGCGATATGAAACGGGAGTGCCACTCCCGGTGTAGCTTTCAAAAGGCGTTTCTAGCTTTGGAAATGCGTGCTTCCACATCTATCATTGCATCGGGTATTGGGGGTTTTCGTCTGCATCAGCTTAGTCTTCGAGATGTTGATTTTGAGGCCAGCTGCGGGGGCATTTCGTTCGAGAGCCCTAAGCTTTGCTGAGAATCCTTACAGTGTATGAATCAAAAAGCAGATGTCGTCAGCGTAGTCCAGGTCACATAGACTTTGGTTGATTCACCACTGGATACCGTTCCGCGCCTCGTTATTTGTGCGTTTGAAGACTTCGTCGAGGACAACTATAAACAGGAGAGGTGACAGAACGCATCCTTGCCGCACGCTGTTGTTTACGGCAAAGCTAGCGCTGTTACTGCCTTTCCAGCGAACGGCTTGACTTGCGTCTTCATATAACGCCGTTATCAGCTTTATGATACCGTACGGCATACCGCAGTTGTGAAGAGAGCTCCATATGGCCTCGCTTTCGATGGTGTCAAATGCTCACTCGAAATCCACAAACAGTAAATAGAGTGGACACCTCCATTCCGTGGACTGCTCCACAATTATGCGCAAGGTGTTAAATATGGTCCACACAGGATCGGTTGGGTCTGAAACCATTTTGCTCTCGGGCGGTATGTTGTCCTTAGTGTGGCGTTGTGGCCGTATGTGGCCCAGTGGTTAGTGTGCTGGACTGCTGGGCGGGAGGTCGTGGGTTCGATCCCGGCTCTGAACATCTAATAATAAAAGTTTTTTTCTTTCTTTAGAAAAAAGCTTTTACACATACGGTCACCTTCACCAGCTACTGGCGCCAGCTGTGAAGTAACTAGCCATGAAAAAGCAAATTCTCAAACTTTGCCGTTCGGATCCGGCGTTAAACTGTAGGTCCCTTTCTCTTGTGCGAAAAATTTAAAGCACACACGCCAAGAGATCGTGAGAAGCTTGGCTTGGCCCCGTTGTAGGAGCTGTATAGCCAACATTTACATTTTACTTGCTAACTTCTTGATGGCTTTGTAGACACCACGAAGATTGCCACTCCTCGCACATTGTTCCGCTTGGTTGGCTTTTTTTTCAGCGAAGGAACATTTGTCCTTCTTTACTTGACGATGCATTTCATTATATGCATTTCGTAGGCGATCACGGTCATGGGAAGAGGAGGCGTTAAGATGGGATTTCAGTTGCCTTCGTTCCTCAATGTGTTGCCATGTCGTGTCGCTTATCCAAGGTTTGCGTCTGCATTGATGGCGTCCCAGGGTGGAATCTGCAGCTTGCTGACATGCCTTCATTACTTGCTACCAGGTAGGTTGGGTTTCCAGAGAGTCTATGTTTGCAGTTAGTGTCCTCTGATAGTGTTCGGCTGTATTTGGGTTTCTTAGGTTCTCTAAGTTTACGGTCTGTGCTTGACGCCTCGCACCTTTGATTCCTTCGGGCCTCAGGCGGATTTGGCCCAGTACCAGGTTGTGGTCGCTGGAAATGTCTGCACTCTGCACGTGCGGACGTCTAGTAAGGAGTTGTGGTACCGTCTACTTATTAAAATGTGGTCAATCTGTGCTGGTTAGCGCCTAGTTCAATTAGACGTTCGCCGTTATTGTTTTTAAAGCATGCCGACCCATAACGTTTCCGTTGAAGTCGCCAAGAACCATGATAATGTCACCTTTCGGGGCTGAGCTTTGGTATCATCGGAGTCTGGTTCAGTGGGAGCGTAGCATTGTATGAATGTGATATTACGGAAGCAGGTTCTAAATCTGTCAGTGATTATCCATTCTGATATTGGTGCGTACCCTATTAGGGCGCGTTTGGTATTTTTGGCTATTACTATGCCAACTCCGCAACTAGCGCTTTTCTGAGTTGCCGCTATAGATATAGCAATGACCGTCGAGCGTTGTGACTTCGCCATTACTCTCCGATAGGCCTAATATATTAATATTGTATCGGACCATTTCTCTGCAGGCTTGAGCAAGCTTTGAGGATTCAGACAGGGAGCGCACATTCCATGTACCAAATCGAGTCAGTTGTTTGAAGCGTAGGGTCGTCATCGTTGAACGGTTGTTGTTGTATCCGAGGCTTGTTTCCGTTTCTTGAGTGAGTTAGTTTTTTACGGTCGCGTCACTGGCCCAACGCAACCTAGTTAATGTCTAAGGAATGACATGTGACTTTTATTTAAGAGAGTAAGTTCTCTCCGCCCGAGTTACAATTAGCCAGGATCTCTGTAAGACAGATACCCTGTTTCTAGACGCCCCCGCGGAGAGGATGTAATCGCACTACCACCAGTACACACAGTTAACGGCACTTACACCGGAGTGTGACATGTTATCCCCCTGTGTGCCTGACGGCTGACGGCCTTTGCACCAAATATAGTGCTACCAAAATTCTACCAAAAAATAAAAACAAAATCAAAAATTATTTTTGTTTTCTATATTTGTCCGCACTTTAAAGGCGTACAAATGTCGCGTTCGCGACTGCGGAAAGGCCCATATTCTTTTCGAATTAGTTTGTTTTTGCTAACAAATAAATTGAAAATATTCTTTACCTATATGAAAGGCGTACGATTGTTTGAATTTTGAAAGTGGTGTCCTAAAACGAAGGGCCTACACAGAGGGATAAAACCGAGAACATTGGACTTAAAAAGAGCACAATCGTTACAAAAAAGACTGCATGAACGGGTTTTCCCATTTGTAGTAGAATGTTCTCACTTCATGATCAATAATTTGAGAACGCAATCACTCAAATTGAGTTGATATTGTTGTCAAGAACATTTTAAACTCACCTGGGGATAAAAATTTGATTGCACTTGGAACAGGTGTGGGCGGTTCCTCACATTTGGGTGGAATTGGAAACGGGGACATACCTCTTTTGATTGGAAGTGAAGGGAGGCAAAACTCCTGGATATGCGTGCCTGCTGCTTCTCCCTCCACCCATATATTCCACACACTTCTCCTCAGTCTCCTAGTCTCATTTAAGTTTTACAGAAAAATTGGAACAGAACTTGACGGGGATTTGAGCCCGGTACCTTACGCACTCAACGTATGGAAGACGCACTAGACAATTTAGTTGTTGAACAGTTTTGCAGATGCACGTCTAGAGGGCTACTTATGCTTTGTTGAGCAGATTAGAGAAATATTAAAGAGAGAGCCAACTCGCTCTCACTTGCACTTTCTGCTGTATATCTGCTGAAAACCGGTTTTGTTGTTGTTGAAAGCAAATATTATTCGATTAAGAACAACTTTACTCATCCCTAAAAAAGTTTATTACATTTGTTCTCACCTTTTTTTCTGAGCACGTTTTTTCCTCTCTGTAGTCCTCCTCCTATAAATAAGCATGGTAAATGTAATTTTGATGTCCTTCCTCTGCAAAAATTTGGGAATAATTTTTGTATATGGACCGCGTATTATGAAGAATTTACTTGCACAAACTAATTGGGGGTCATTCATGGTTTCTTTTTAAATGAAATGAACCCCCGCACCCCTCCCCCCATCGTATGCCACTGTTATGAGTAACTATGAAACGGGGGAAATGCTTCTGTATAGCCAATATGTCACAAGTTCTTTCACCAAATTAATGAAAGTTAGAAGCACACACGCCATGAGATTAAGAGAGCCTCGGTAAATCTATGTTAAAGCCAAATATTAATTTATCCTCGGTTCGTACGAAGGCGATGGAGGTTCTTCGTAATGCGGAGACTCTCCGCAGGCTTGCGGCGCTTGTATTAAGATCGTAGTGGAGTGCACCTGCATAAGAGTCACGCATCCGTCGTACACGTTGGCATGGTTTTCCTCGGTGAAAAAAACCGAGTGAAGCGCTGGCGGTAGTATGGTTTTTGGCCGCCCCTATAAACAATTGCTTTTCAACTCAAACTTCACTTCGTCAGCAGTTCCCTTGTTTTTTCGAACATAACATCAAAAGATGTTTAAATTTAATCACATTGGCGACGTGAGCACAAGCTTATAATATCTGAAGTTCTGGTGTCTGAAATGTCCTTCTGTGCGTCAGTATTGGAGCATTGCCAGCAATAAAAACTGGCAGATAGATAATAAACTCAGTATTCAAATCACCCGCATTAGTTATGAGTAGTGATGCCTTTTATGGTGTCCTGCTGTGTCTATCAGTTTAATGTTCTAAAAACGTAATACAGCAATTCAATTCAGAAAATCTTCCTTTTTTACATTATCTTGCGAAAGTACCGTTTATTTTTTAGCAGAATGTGTGAGTCCCTGAAGAAACTATTCCAAGCATATATCAGATATTCTTGAAAAATAACCTAAACTTAATAAATGCCTAAATCAATGCGTTTATAGCGTACATTGGGTTGCCAGAAACATCGGCGCAGATAATGGGGGCTGGATCCGCTACTGCCTTAATGGTATTGAAAAATATGCAACAGAACTTTCATAATTAGTGCATATGTTTAACTATGTTTATGTTAAGACGCATCCAATAAATATCCGACAAAAACAATGGTTTGTGTCAGATTTATTAGGTTAATTTGACAAAAGCCAATTTCGACACCATTGGCATTACTTGTAGCGCGTGACAGGTTTTTCTCAGTTACACTGATATGTACATTATCCGAGAGGCTTCATAAAATCAGCAACTAATGCTTAGTGCGTCCTACAAAAATTCTAGAACGATAGAAATTCATAGCCCGAAAAAGTCGTAGTAGCCAGGACCTAAAATTAAACACACCTCTCTTAACACATGTGTATCCAAGTATCCTTATATCAGAATTTAAGAATCTTCTATGGCCATAAAGATTGTAATCAAGTGTTATCAATCGTCTTCTCAATCCCATTCTGTTTTTTCAATTAAAGTGTCGTTTAATATATTATATTAATTTAATATGCTACATTACAAATATTACATTTCAGGGACTACATCCATCGTAACTTACACCCCTATCACTGAGCTGGACTACGGTACACTTTTATGCGTGGCATCAAATAAAATCGGAAAACAGCGAGTTCCTTGCGTATTTCATATAATTGCTGCAGGTAAGCTACTATACTGGCTTGTTAACAACAAACTTTTTTATTAAAATTTTAATATCGAGACAAGCTATCATGTCGTTCAATCGTCTTTATTTATGGTTCCCGCTTCGGAACATCTTATATAAAAAAAGTTAAAAATTCGGTCAAGCCAGACTGTAAAATATTCTGCGACAGTGTATGCTCAGGCCCGACTGACTGACATATGTATCGGAATGAGGAGGGACGGGAAAGAGTGGAGACCCAGCGGCGCAAATCGGCATTACATAATAGATTACTAATACGTTACTTTGCCTTCAGTGTGAAGGAAATAATACCATACAATCTGCATTACTTTGCCATGTGCATGGCCGCTTTGTAAACGGGGTGCTCACATCCTGCAGAGCCGAACTGTCATCGGACTCCCATTACGAATGTGTACATAATTTTTAAAAATTGTAATGCTGGATGTTCGCAGTCTGCACACACAATTTACACATCGTCTGCTTTGCCGTAAAGCACTTGTAATACGATTCAATATACTAAAGATGGTAAATTATTCTGGTGGGTAATACACTTGTTATACGATGCACTGTCTTTCCCCTCCCACTTCATTTTTTTTTTTTTTTTTGTTAAACTGCTCGACAGCATTTTCCCCCATTGGACCAAACCAACTTTTTCTGAAGTAAATTGGCCCGCTGATCACGAAATCGCCATAAAACCAAAATCTATCGACGCGTTATTGAGATGTTATCGATAAACCGTTTTTTCGATTTTTCAAAAAGTTACCCCCACTTAAACTCTCATTACTTTTTTGTTTTTCACACGATTTTAAAGATCTAAACAAATTTAAAAAGACAAAACTTGACCAAACAGTTTGTTCTCGGAAAAGAGCTGGGTCGTGTGCTTTTAACGCTATGGGCTCAAATGGAGAAAAAAATGTGTTTTTTTTTTGCCAAATTTGAAAATTTATCGAAATTAAAACGCTTGTAGTTTCATAAGTATACAAACCTGTTATGTTTTTTTAATTGGACAGTAAAAACTATTCAATTTACTTTAAAACAAGCCAATACATAAATCGGACATAAAGTGGAGTTTTCAAGAATTTTTTTGTGAAAATAGGCAAAAATATAGTTTCATTCAAGGGGCGTTTTTTTCCAGCTTTAAATGTGTGATTTTAATAATATGGCTTAAAATAGACTAATAACATTTTATTTTAAAATCTTTTAAAATAAACTCCACCACTTTTTCCTTAGAGGACGTGAATACATTTTATCAGCACTTGTCCAACATGGAAAAAAGCTACAATGGTTAAAACCTGATGAGACCGTCTACTGCTGGACGCTAATCTCCGAAGACAATGTGCCCTATATGAGAAAATCAAACACGATTTCATTTCCAACTTCTATTTCTGTAAATAAAATATAGACAATGTTGAATAATGTAGCACATTCAATGCTAATTTTAATATATTACATCCTATTCTTTATTTTTATTGCACTTAAATAGAGAATAAGACACTAGTTAATACACTTTGAGAAAGACATTTCCATAATCGATATCATTGTAAATCTTGCTAACAGACGATTCGGTGGGAATTATGATCTTTATTTCTTGTTAAATAGACCAAAACTTTCGATAGGCAAAAGGAACAATCAGTTAGATAATTGTTCTACTCCATCTAATGTCCTGGGACAATCAAAGGCATCCGTATTTTTTTTCTTTGACAGAGAGGTTGAGGTTTAGGCGGCCACCACAGCCCATCAATCAAGAATTTGGTTTATGACCCTTGATAGAGGTTGATATTTAACCTATTTATCTAAATTTTCACAAGCATTGTTTCGTTAAAGATGGACTTTTTATAGGTATATTTTTGAAAGTTGCTTTTTTAGGCATTTTTTACCAACTTAAACCATTGATATCTTAAAAACTTGACGAGCTAAAATAATTTTGAAATTGACTTTTTCTCAGCTTGATAGCCTCCAGTATCAACCTCAATGGCCAAATATTGAGGTTGAGAGTCTACAAGGAACGCATACAGCCGCAAAAAGTGGTGGTCTATATTTTGAAAGTGTTAAAAATAAAATTTTATTAATTTTGCAAACAAATTTAATACATATTAGAATAATTCTATGACTGAGCTTTTTAAAACCACTCACTAGAAGTCAGAAAAATCAGTCACAGCGGTATTTGAAAATAACTAAATTTTTGCCTATTTTCACAAAAAAATTCTTGAAAACTCCACTTTATGTCCGATTTCTGTATTTGTTTTAAAGTAAATTGAATAGTTTTTACTGTCCAATTAAAAAAACATAACAATTTGGTATAATTATGAAACTACAAGCGTTTTAATTTCGATAAATTTTCTAATTTGGCAGAAAAAAAAATTTTTTTCTCCATTTGAGCCCATAGCGAACCCATAGCTCTTTTTTTGTCCGAAAACAAACTGTTTGGTCAAGTTTTGTCTTTTTAAATTTTTTTAGATCATTAACATCGTGTGAAAAACAAAAAAGTTATGAGAGTTTAAGTGGGGGTAACTTTTTGAAAAATCGAAAAAACGGTTTATCGATAATATCTCGATAACGCGTCGATAGATTTTGTTTTTATGGCGATTTTCGTGATCAGCGGGCCAATTTACTTTAGAAAAAGTTGGTTTGGTCCAATGGGGGAAAATCGACTCTGATTTTGTCGAGCAGTGTTATAGGGGGGAATGCATTGAAAACCTCAAAGTGTGGGGCTTGGAGTTCCTTACCCACTAAAACCAAAAGTATTACTTCACAAGGGGTAGATGGCATGAAAGCCTCAACTAGATCCATATCTAGGATTTGTATATATATTGCGCTGTCTTTCAGCGCGACGCAAGGATGATTTCTGCGGAAATGGTGCAAATTGCATTCCAGTTGTTTTGCGAGCTATGAAGGATATGGGTCATTCTTTTATAAACCGAACAGCAAAAAAATTTTTTATTTTTCATTTTAATAAAAAATAATCCGAAATTAGATCTCGACATGCCCACCAAAACGTAATTTGCGGTTTTGCACAAAAATTTTTTGTTAATTTTATAAACAATTTCAAAAATCGCCAAAAACGAAAAAATGAAAACAAGGGTTTTTTAAAAACGCGATATCTTAGGTTTGGTTTATCCGACAGGTCTCAAGTCGATATCGATGAAGTGAATTTTACTGTATCTACTCAAATTATAATTTTATAGACTTTTAAATTATTTAATAATATTAAGTAAATGTTGCTAAAAATTATATATAATTTTTTCTCAGTGTTAACCACCATGTTATAGCTTCTGAGGATATACATTTAAATGCTCTAAGCATAACTTAAATTTTGTAAAACTATAATTTGAGTAGATACAGTAAAATTCTTTCCATCGATATCAACTTGAGACCTGTCGGATAAACCAAACCTAAGATATCGCGTTTTTAAAAAACCCTTGTTTTCATTTTTTCGTTTTTGGCGATTTTTGAAATTGTTTATAAAATTAACAAAAAATTTTTGTGCAAAACCGCAAATTACGTTTTGGTGGGCATGTCGAGATCTAATTTCGGATTTTTTTTTATTATAATGAAAAATAAAAAATTTTTTTGCTGTTCGGTTTATAAAAGAATGACCCATATCCATCAAGTCAACGACTGTGAATGATTTCCCAATGTCTATACTTAGCTCTTCCCGTTCTGCAGAAAATTTCGGACAGACAAAAAAGACATGCTCTGCGTCTTCTATGGATCGCGCTCCGTCTCGTGCTTAAACCTGTAAAGATAGGATTTAAAGCATCCGTGTTCCGTCAGTAGCTGTGTCAAATAGAAGTCAATTTGTCCGTGTTTTCTACCCACCCACGGCCGAATGTCCGCTATCAGTCTCTTTGTCCAGCTGCCGTTGCTGGTAGACATCCACCTCATTTGCCACTGTGTCATTGTAGCCTCCCGTCGCGACTCATCTGTAGGAGGGCTTCTACTTTATGTCGCCAGTAGGTCGAGAGGGGCCATTCCAGCGAGAGTTAGTGCTGCGTCCTCTGACACTGTTCGGAAACCACTAATCACTCGGAGGGCACATCTTCTGTACGCGCCTTTGCATCCACGGCTGTTAGAAGGGACCGCCATTGCAGGGGCCCATATTGGCGATGCATACAGGATGTTGACCTGACCACATTGCAGATCAGCCATTTGCTTCGCTGTTGAGGTCCGCCAATGTTCACCTTTATGCCGGTTAATGCGTTAATGGCTTTAACAGCCTTCTCTTCTACGTACTCCAAGTGGCTTTTAAAGCTGAGTCTATGGTCTAACATTACACCCACGTACTTTATGGCCTCTTTCGATCTTATCAGTTGCATTCCGACTCTCACACTAGCAGTTTTTATGCGTTGTCTACTGCTTATGAGGACAGACTCGGTTTTGTGGAGAGCCAAGCTTAGCCCATTTGCGTCGAGCCATTTGGTGACTTGTACTACAGTCTCAGTGGTTTTAGCCTTTACGTCAATTAGGTTTTTAGCCACAGCCGTGATGGCGATGTCGTCTGCGAAATCTATGATTTTCACTCCTGCCGGCGTGTTTAGGCGGAGGACTCTGTCATACATTACGTTCCACAACATCGGCCCTATAACCGAGCCCAGTGGAACGACGCCTGTGACCCGATGTGTCTTCCGCCCTTCCCACGTATCATACAGCAGTGTTCGGTTTGCAAAATAAGTGGCCACCAGCTGCACTAGGTATTTGGGTATGCGGAGCCTTGGTCCAGCTAGCAGAGTTAAAGGCATTTCTGAAGTCTAATGTTGTGACCAGGCAGTACTTTTTTGTGTCTCCTTGCCATCTTTTCCCAGCAGTGGCATCACGGGCTATCTTCACTGCCGTTGAAATGGCATCAATCGTGCTGCGTCCCTTTCTGAAGCCGAACTGATAGTCTGAGAGGCCGTGTCTGGTCAAAAGATCGTTCTCAAGGCGATTGCAAATTATTCTCTCGAAAAGAGGCAAGCAATGTTTCAGCCTGGTGCTTGGCCTTTAGGTCCAATGGTCTTCTCCAGCATCGCTTCATCGCCCGTTGATACCGTCTTCTCGATCTGTGGCAGTCCATGCGATAGTGCTCGATTTCTTGACTCCACCAATGTACAGGTTTGTTTTTGTTTCCGCCTCATTTTTTGCGTGCCATTGCTGCGTCGCAAGCTTTCTCCATTGCCTGAGCCAGTCAGATTGCGCGCTGTTCTGCTGTTTCTTTGATTTGGAAGCCGTTTATCATTGCCAGTAGTGATGCTGCATCAATGGACTTATCGCGCCATCCGGTGTGCACTGGCTGTTTGATGTGTTGCCTTCGCTGGGATCCGATGTTGCTCACCATGGCTTAGTGGTCGCTATAGGTGTACTCGTCGGAGACCTCCCATTTCATATTTCTCGCAAGGCACGGGCTGGCGAATGTGAGATCTATTGTTGATCCCCGTCCTGCCTTTAAGTAGGTCTGTTTCGCTCCAATGTTCAGCAATACTACGTTGAGGGACGCGAAAGCATCCAGTAGGATAGTTCCTCGGGCGTTTGTCCCACTGCTTCCCCAATCTACCGCCCATGCATTGAAGTCGACAGCTATGACGGTCGGCGCATGGCTGCGCGAATCAGTCGCGATATCATCAATTATTCGCTCGAACTCATCGAGCTGGATGCTGGGGGCTATGTAACAGCTATACCAGTATATGTCTCCGCACCTGGCTCGCTGAGCTATAGAGGTGTTCTTCCACAGCTCCAGATCGCTGCTCCATACGTTTGGTTTTGGATCCAAACGCTGTCCGACATGACTTGGTATGTCTCGAATTTAAGTGCCACGTCTATTCCTTTGACTCGCACTGTTTAAGTGACAAGGTCTTGGGCCGCTTTGGAGTAATTCAGATTAAGTTGGACCCCATTTGAGGGTGTTGTGCCCGATTTTCTTTGCCCCGTTCTTCACACAGAGGATGCACGCAGGTTTTTTGCTGCAGCTTTTTGAGGCATGGTTTGTGCCTCCGCAATTGAAGCATTGTTTCAATGCATCATGTGCGCTTCTGCACCTAGACGCTAAATAATGTAAAATGTAAAATTGGCTGTACAGCTCCTCCAATGGGGCCAAGCCAAGCTTCTCTCACCTAGACGCTATGTGTCCAAAATCGAGGCACTTAAAGCATCTTCTTAGGATGATTTTCTGCCGCACACTGCATACTGCCCATCCTATGCGTATTTTCGCCTTTGCTAGCAGTTTATCTGCTACCTCTTTGGAGAGAAGCATACTGGCCGTCTGGGTACCTATGTATGATTTGCATAACTTGGGGACTGCTTCTACCGGAATATCTCCCTTAATATTGGCAAACACTGCCTCTAGCACTTCTTCGCCAGTGGTCCATTCGGATTTATCCCTCACCTCGATGGAGACCTTATCAGAGATCGCTTTTTCTCCCATCGCTTTTTCCACTGTATTGCATAACATTGCGGTTGCTACATCGCCTGCTTTGCTCATTTGCATGAGTAGTTCTTCGTCAGCTGTACGTCTTATTTCGCATACCTTATCCCTGTAAGCCAGGAGAGCTTGGTCAGACTAAGCTGCCTTGAGAACCTCCGCATATGAGGCTGGGTCTTTGCATTTTACAATGAGTGCATCCTGGTCTATTGCCTTTCTCTGGGGGTTTCCTCGACCTAGGTTTGGCTTTCTGCCAGCTTGAGGCCCGCACCTCCGTCGCCGCCTGTTTACAAACCTGCTAAAATGGCTGCTGCACTGGGTTTAGCCTTACTCATGTAGCAGATGTCATCTGTCTCAGAGAGCCATTGCTTATTTGTAATACACACATGCCTAATTTGTGTGAGTGTGATACAATTCTTGCAGTTCGGATAAAATATTTACTGTGATACGTTAAATTTAAAATATGCCGTTGGACTCTCATGGTTACTCTCTCTTGCGCTCTTAGCAAAACAGCAACTATTATCTGAGCGCCACAGTTCCGTTACTTTTCTCTGGCTACGTATTTATGTCTGTACATTTTTGGCTGCTAGCTTTGTGAAATACCAACTTCTTTTTTTTAAATACGGTCAATATTTTTAAGCTATCGATGTGTTTAGCATGAGCCATAAAATTTAAATTAATTGGATAAGGCTTTTAGCTAATTGTTTTTATTTTCTTTTTTGTACAAAAAAAAACACACACATACTCGCAAACAGCACATTCTGTCACTCAAAGAGTGGTTCACTCTCTCTCACGCTCTAAGCAAAATAGCTTATCATGTAATGTGCTCCACACCCTTTTGGCGTTTTTACCGATTTCGCGGTGAAATTTTCCAATTTTTTTTTCTTATTGCGCACTTGCATAACTAACATAACTATGCCAAATCTTAGTTCTGTAGGATAAGCATTTTTGGCTGTGGGTTGATAGTATGTCATTCTGTCAGTCAGTTAGGCCTACAGATTTATAAGTATAGATTGTACTTGTAGCGTAAGGATGTCTTGCAAATAAATCAAACAAACAAACAAATATACACATATTTTTGATCAGCTTGACGAGCTGAGTCGATTAAGCTTTGTCCGTCCGTTTATGTGTTCGTCTATCCGTCTGTCTGTTTCTACTCAAACTAGTCCCTCAATTTTGAAGCTATCGAGCTAAATTTTGCACAGATTCCTTTTTGACTGCACGCTGCTAATATGTCGTAACCGCAGGGATCGGATGACTACTGCTTGTGGCTGCCAAAGAAACGATTGGTCGGAAATGGGTTTTAGTGAGAAAAACTTTTTATACCCGATACTCGTAGAGTAAAAAGGGTATACTATCAGGCAGAAGGAATCATTTCCGACCATATAAAGTATATATGGGATATTCCATATCAACTCGGCCAGCCCACTTTTTTTATTTCAAAAAAATTTTTAATGGCTATTATTTTAAAGTACTATACATAGATGAAAATACCCCAAAAAAATTTTCCCCTACCCTCAATAGTTCTTAAGATAAACCGGGTACAAACGAAATTGAAAAAAAATCATAACTTTTGAACGGTGTATCGGATTTACTCGAACCAAAGACGGTTTTTTGTTATTTTCTCGTGAACTTTTCGATAAAAATGTGAGACTTCAACCAAAGCCATCGGAAGTATTTTTTTCCTTAAAAAAAATTAGTATTTTGTACTTTTCTCCGCGTGGGCCAATCTGTATTTCATCCAAATATTTTTTACCAGAAAGAGCATATTTTTATGTACATTTCACAATTTATTTCAAGATGGAAGACAGCCTGAGAGCGCAGAAATAATTTTTTTTGTAGGTTTTTGTTTTTTTGGTTTGACTGTTTTTTCAAAAATTACGACCTAAAAATGAACAATTAATCAAATTTCTGTTTAATTTTGTTCACCGAGCTATAAAACTTGTATTACCCATGTAAAAAGTTCAAATTCTGATCAAAGAAAAATAACAAAAGAAGAAATATCAAAAATTCAACTTCAGCTGATGCAATAATTGACGTCGTTGCTTAAGCCAGAAGGCCATTTCTACTAGTCAATCCAACCGTAGCTTGTCGTTTGGATGAATGTCAAAATTTTCCTGGCGTTGAATCACTGTCACTTGAACTAAAAAAGCTCCTGTCCAGTGCTGTGATTGAGACTGTGCAATATCGAGTGTGGCAGAGCACGGACAAATGCACCTTACAAACTCAAATACATCCGACGAATGAATTTGTCGATCTACTTGGTGAACGATTGAAAGAATTGAAACCACATCATTATATCGCGAAAGAACAGTCTGCTTTTGTGAAACAGAAGAAGGAAAGTTTGGCTAAAAGCGAGTTGCTGGTTCACTGTGATTTCTCTGAAAATTACGCGTTTGTGGCTCAAGATGCTGCTCAATCGTTCCACTACAATAACGATCAGTGCACAGTCCATCCAGTGGTCTATTATTATCGTGAGCAAAATGAGATCCTGCATAAGAGTTTGGTAGTTCTGTCCGATAGTCTTGTTCATGATACGGCTGCTTTTCATTTAATACAGAAGACTATGGTGGAACACGTGATAAAGATATGGAATGGCGTTGAAAAAATCATCTATGTCACAGACGGGGCGGCACAACATTATAAAAATCGTTTCCTAATGGCGAATCTTTTAAATAATGAACGTGATTTCGGCTTGAAAGCTGAGGCATGGGTACATGGGTCAAATTGTACAGGAACTAACAGTCAAATTTTAGTATTTTGTGCCTAGTATTAATACCGAAACCGAAACCGATAAAATTTTTATACCCGTTACTCGTAGAGTAAAAAGGGTATACTAAAGTCGTGCAAATGTATGTAACAGGCATAAAGAATCATTTCCGACCATATAAAGTATATATATT
Organism: Lordiphosa clarofinis; assembly: GCA_018904275.1. Taxonomy (NCBI): domain Eukaryota; kingdom Metazoa; phylum Arthropoda; class Insecta; order Diptera; family Drosophilidae; genus Lordiphosa; species Lordiphosa clarofinis. The sequence goes on from JAEIGQ010000265.1 coordinate 144,221, forward strand.
CTTGATCAGCATCAACAGCCGAATCGATATAGACTTGTCCGTCTGTCTGTATGAACACCTAGATCTCAGAGACTAGAAGAGCTAGAGCCACCAAACTTAAAATGTAGACTTTCATTTATTTATTTATTAGGTCGACAAAAAAGGCTGTCAATAAAATTACAAATACGTTTTAAAAAAACCTTAACAACTTTGAAAGCCTAACAAAGAAAAACTAACAAAATTACAGAATAACTAATAACGACTCTGACACGAGGGGAGAATTTTATTTGCCCGTCCGGCCAGCTATGCCCCGATTCACAGCCAATTGTAGTCAAAGACGTTATTAGAGCTACAAAAAAAACTTAAACGATATAGAGATAGAGAAGAGAAAAAAAAAACCAAAACCTAAATAGGAGCATAGGAAAAAAATAATAATAATAAACTAATAAAACTAAAACAAATCAGATATGAAGAGAACAAATTTAAGAAAAAAAAATATACTATCTAAAAGTGATAATTAAAACTAACTAAAAATAAAACTTAAAATTAAATAACCAGAAATCTCTGACCCGGTGGGGAAAGATATTTTAGCAAGTCCGGCAAGCTATGCCCCTACTCACAGCTTGGAGTGGTCAGAGATTTCCCTTAAGATAATTATAGAGAGATGTTTTTAGAGAGAAGAGAGAGAGATCTGTTGAGAGCAAGTGATAGAGATCGTTATAATTTTGACATTAGACTCGAAATCGATTGTGCTTTGCATAATCAGTTGTGCATCTAGGCAATATTAAAGGAGAATAGTTTCTGGTTGGCCTAGAAGGAACGGAGAATCTACATCACCAATAATTAGTTTATGAAGAAAACAAACACCTAATACTGTTCTACCGTATGTGGCCTAGTGGTTAGTGTGCTGGACTGCTAGGCGGGAGGTCGTGGGTTCGATCCCGCCTCTGAGCATCTAATAATAAAAGTTTTTTTCTTTCTTTAGAAAAATAGCTTTTACACATACGGTCACCTTCACCAGCTATTGGCGCCAGCTGTGAAGTAAGTAGCCATGAAAAAGCAAATTCTCAAACTTTGCCGTTCGGATCCGGCGTTAAACTGTAGGTCCCTTTCTCTTGTGCGAAAAATTTAAAGCACACACGCCAAGAGATTGAGAGAAGCTTGGCTGGCCCCGTTGGAGGGGCTGTAAAGCCAACATTTACAATAAGCAAGATTCTGTTAGAGTACGATGGCAGACGAAGGTTAGGGTCCCAATTTAAGCCCCGTAGGGCAAAAAGCAAGAATTGCTTCTGAACATATTCAATACGATCTATATGCTTTTTATACTGCGGACACCAGACGGACGAGCAGTATTCAAGTACAGGACGGACTAGAGCAGTGTATAAAAGCTTTGTGTTGTATGGATCATTAAACTCTTTCGACCAACGTTTAGTGAATCGGAGTACACCATTTGCTCTATTAACAATAGAGGAGATATGAGGATTGAAACTCAATTTGGGGTCAAAAAGAATTTCAAGATCAACGACTGTAGATATTCGTTCCAAGGGTTCATTGTCAGTCGTATAGGTAGCCAGCGAAGGCTTGCAACGATGGAAAGTCATGAACATGCACTTGGAGCAATTAAGGTGCAATTGATTAATCAGACACCAGGACTGCTAGGAGTTTAAGTCATCTTGCAATCTGATGGAATGCATCGGGTCGTTAAAAGATAAAATAAGTTTTACATCATCAGCGTACATAAGTATCCGAGAATTCGAAATTATTGGGGGGAGATCATTAATAAAAAGAGTAAAAAACAATGGGCCGAGGTGACTGCCTTGTGGCACACCTGAAGTGACAAAGACAGGCTTTGACGTTTTAGAGCGTAGCAGAACTTTTTGAGTTTTATCTTTCAAATACGACAAAATCAAAGTAGAAAAGGGGATGGAAATCCTAATCGATCAAGTTTAACGAGAAGAAGATCATGGTTCACAGAATCAAATGCTTTACTGAAGTCGGTGTAGATGACATTGTGAAGTAGTCCCCCCTACGTCACAATAAAATATCACTATAGGTTTAGACTAGGTTAAGCTTTAGGTTAAAATATAGTTATTAAGCAGGCCAGGAGCCAAAATACGCACGAAGCGGCAATAAATATTAATTTCAACCGTTAAACTAAACGGTCACTTGGTCCAGCGAGCGAACCGGTCCTAAGGGCTCGCGATCATTTTTGCCATAACGCGTAGCGAGTCATAGAGGGGCTAAAAAATCCCACACAAGCAGCTGGAGCAGCGAGCGTCACCGCAAAAAATTGGGCATTCAGTCGGCAGCGCTTGACACGGCCGGACCTACGCGGGTGTACAGAGGTGGCACACAGTGAGAAGAAAAGGTAAACGAAAAGGAGAGTGAACAGCGAGAGAGAGGGAGAGAGTAAGCAGAAATAAGTCGACGGAAAGGAAAAGGGAACAGCGGTGCAGCGAGGCCAATAAGGAAAGATTTGAAAAGAAGTGAATAAAGGATTTTGGATAAATAAATTTCTGTGACGCTGTGTCTTTTTCTTTCGATTTATTTGCCCTTTAGGCTCCTTGATCCCCCTGGAGACGCGGATTACTTCCCGCTCCATTGATAATAAGCAATTAATCGGAGTCGTGGATTACTTCCTGCTCTAATAACTCGTAGTTTGTTCAACGGAGACGTGGATCACTTCCCGTTCCAATAACCAGTAGCTCATCGTACAGAGTCGTGGGCCTAAAGCCCCACTAATCAAAAGGAAAGTTCGGTTCGAACTTCCGTGGTATAAGTTAACGGTTCGGGTCAAAAGGTCGTGCGAAGAGTGAAAGTATAAAACGGGCTACACGGACGGAGTGTAAAAGTGTTCAACGCAACGGCGAGCCAACGTTTCCTTCCCCAGTCGAGAACCTAAAATTCCCAAAATGCCGAACGATCCCGAGCAAAATGGCGGTGAGTACAACAAGGGGTTAAAAATAAAGAATCCTGGAGTGGGCGTACGCTGGATCTGTGTGGCCAATTAGCAAGAGGTCTTTTGGCGACTCAGAGCGGCTAACCTTCGGATAAATAAAAAGAAATGCTCGTTCTTCCGAAAGAAACTGGTGTATTTGGGGCATGTTATTGGTGGGGAGGGAGTCCAGACAGATCCTGCCAAGGTCGAAGCCATCAGTAATTTGCGCGCTCCATCCAATATCAAGGAACTCCGCCAGTGTTTGGGAATGTCGTCGTGGTACCGTCGCTTCGTCCCTAACTTCGCGACAATCGTACAACCGATGACCGCCCTGTTGAAAAAAGGTCGCTAGTGGGTATGAGGGAACGAACAGCAAGACGCGTTGGAGCAGCTCAAACACAAACCGATTTCGACCAGAAGTTTTCCCTTCAGACAGACGCTAGCGAAGTCGGACTGGGCGCGGTGTTGACTCAGGAAATTGAAGGGCAAGAGCGGGTCATTGCCTATGCGAGTCGACGCCTAAATAAGGCCAAGGAGAATTATACGACGACAGAAAAGGAATGTCTCGCGATCGTCTGGTCGATACGTAAGATGCGGTGTTACCTGGAGGGTTACAGGTTCGAGGTTATAACCGACCACATGGCCCTTAAGTGGCTAAATTCGATAGAGAGCCCCTCTGGACGGATCGCGCAATGGTCATTGGAGCTGCAACAGTTCCAATTCGATGTCAGTTATCGCCGAGGAAAGCTAAACGTAGTGGCTGACGCGTTGTCGAGGCAGCCATTGGAAGTTCTCCAGCAGGCATTAGAGAGCCCCCACATTGCAAATGGTTGGCTGGCATGATGACAAATGTACGAGAGAATCCAGAGAAATACGCCGACTACTCTATCGAAAACGGACAATTATACCGCCGGTTGGGGCACAGAGCTGACGACGTGGATTACTTCCCGTGGAAGCTCTGTGTCTCCATCGACCAGCGAGTTCGAGTCCTACGGGAAAGCCACGATGCTCCGACCGCGGGACACCTCGGAGTACTTAAAACGATAACGCGATTGATGCAACGGTACTACTGGCCGGGCATGTTCAGGGATGCGAGACGATACGTCAGGCAGTGTGAGTCATGCCAGAAATTCAAGACCCTACAGACCAAGCCCGCTGGTAAGATGCTGACTCGCCAGACCACAAGGCCGTTTGAAATCCTCTGTGCCGACTTTGTTGGCCCGTTACCCCGCTCAAGACATGGCAACACTATGTTGTTGGTATTCCACGACATTTTTTCGAAATGGGTCGAATTAGTCCCCTTGAGGAAGGCCACCACCGCCCACTTACAAAGGGCATTCAGAGAGAGCATACTCAGTCGCTTCGGAGTGCCGGGAAAGTTCGTCTGCGATAACGGTGCCCAGTTTGCTAGCAGGTCGTTTAAAGCTTTTCTTAAGTCCCTGGGGGTTGAGGGGCAATACACGGCTCCCTACAACCCCCACGAAAACCCCACAGAAAGGACGAACCGCACCGTTAAGACGATGATTGCTCAGTTCATCAAAGGAGACCAAAACACGTGGGACGAGAGTTGCCGGAGATATCATTGGCCATTAACACGAGTGTGTCCGACTCGACGGGATATTCGCCTGCTTTCCTCGTCCAAGGGCGAGAACCGAAGCTACCTGCTACACTATACGACGAACTGTCCCCCGAGATGCAGGACATACCCGAGGACCCCGTAAGAAAAGCGGCCCACTTGAGGGACATTTTCGAGATTGCACGCACCAATATGCAGCGGGCCGCCCAAGAGCAAGGTAGACACTACAGTTTGCGAAGAAGAGAATGGCGTCCATCTTTTGGCTCGTTAGTCCTGTTGCGCCAACACCTGTCATCGAAAGCTTCGGAAGGGTTCGCGGCCAGATTGTCTCCCAAGTTTGAAGGTCCGTATCGAGTCAAGAAATTCGTCTCCCCAAACATCGTACGCCTACAACGACCGGGAGAACGGAAGTGCCGGATGGCCAATATCGCACAGCTCAGACCATTCCACGCAGCAACGCCAGAGGGAGAGGATGACCCCGAACCAGATGACGCAGACCCAGAGGGTGAGAGGCGAGAGAATTAAGGTAGTCTTAAGTTCAAAGAATTGTATTAATAAGGCCATTTTGTAAGCTGCACCGATAGGTAGGTAGGGAGGTCCTTATGACATTCTAGCTTATAGTGAACTCTTACAGATGGAGGACTACGTGGAGATTATTAGCCTCAGCGACAGTTCGGACTACACGGAGCCGTTCGCCGACAAGTTAGCAGACGCTGCAGATGACCCCCTGGTCGCGGATGACCGGATGGGTGACCCTAGTCTAGAAGGGGAGGAGGTTGACCCTCGTTGTTGGTCAGAAGACAACTGGTCTTTTGGAAATGGAGAAGACAACGACGCAGAGGGCCCGCCATTCGTGGAAGATTTGCACGATGACCAAAGCGAAGAAGAGAGCTAGTTCGACCCTCGAGAACACCGGTATGCTCAGAGTGCCCCCGACCCGGAAGATGTTCCTTGGACCAGACGTGACCATCGCCGCAACCATCCTACATACGACGGAACGCCTCGCCCGGAAAGGCCACCAGTTCGTCAAACGGTGCACCACACGTAGTTACGCAGACGTGTACGACGGATACGTCGTGTTGCAGCGAGTAGAGGTCACGACAATCGTCCTGGAAGCCCCGGGAGCTAGAGGGGAAGCCCCGTACTACGAGGAACCACCATCGCCACCACCGGCTAGGTTTAACGAAGAGGCCCGGACGCACACTCCTGCAATTTTAGGACCAGATTCGGACGGCCGAGATACGCCCCCCCGGAAACGACCACGCGAATCCTGCGAAGCTCAACCGCTTCGCCCTAAGACTCCTGAAACCGTCGCCTCGTCGACGAATGTCGACCCAGAGGAACAACCCGAGATGATCGTAATATCCTCGTCGGCTCGGTCAACAGACGAACCCGCGAACGACGGCGAACCCTCGCCACTCACGCCACCGGGTGAGGGCCCTCCGACTCTCCCCCGAGGTTTCCCTGAGCTGGACGAACCACCAACGGCAGAGGCCACAGATACGCCAGGGCTGCACTCACCGAAGGACGCCGAGGAGTTGGGCCTACGGATGTTCGATCCGTCTGATGCGTCAGACGAGAGCGAGTTGGAGGACGAGAACAGCGGGGCACCCGTTTGCCCATGTGTGGCTGTTTGGATGTCCCCGGGATCAGAGGGGGAGGAGGAAGAGTCCCCGATGTTCCGCCGCCAATTCGTAACTGAGTCACGTTGGGAAGTAGACCCCCACAGCCGTTTTCCATGCGTGAGTCTCCGCCGTATTGGAGGTCGAGGACCCCCCCTAGACGAGGATGCCTTACGCAACGCCCTTCTTCGCCGGTTTGCCCTACCCCACCTGAAGCCTTGTCAGCTTGGGAGCAAGATTACATGGAACAGGTACTTTAAGACTTAGAAGGAATAGAGGACTTAGAGGGTAATGAATGGGAAGAAGGATTCGCCCAGCGTTTTGACGAATTGGTCGTACTGTGCGAAGAGGAGGCTGACCAAGCGCAAGTCCCTTTGCCGCCAGGATGGAGTATGACGAACGGAGCAGCGACTTTACCACGACAGGCCCTAGAAGATCTGTAGCCAATGACGGCCGCCAGCGTGAACCGAGGACGCCGCACCCGCTTCCGACTGGACAAAAAGAGGGTAACTTACATCATTAGGATTAAGGCGGATTGCTAAGTAACGATCGATCCTCGTGAAGAAAGGGGGGGGGGGGTGTGAAGTAGTCCCCCCTAAGTCACAATAAAATATCACTATAGGTTTAGACTAGGTTAAAATATAGTTATTAAGCAGGCCAGGAGCCAAAATACGCACGAAGCGGCAATAAATATTCATTTCAACCGTTAAACTAAACGGTCACTTGGTCCAGCGAGCGAACCGGTCCTAAGGGCTTGCGATCATTTTTGCCATAACGCGTGGCGATTCATAGAGGGGCTAAAAAATCCCACACAAGCAGCTGGAGCAGCGAGCGTCACCGCAAAAAATTGGGCATTCAGTCGGCAGCGCTTGACACGGCCGGACCTACGCGGGTGTACAGAGGTGGCACACAGTGAGAAGAAAAGGTAAACGAAAAGGAGAGTGAACAGCGAGAGAGAGGGAGAGAGTAAGCAGAAATAAGTCGACGGAAAGGAAAAGGGAACAGCGGTGCAGCGAGGCCAATAAGGAAAGATTTGAAAAGAAGTGAATAAAGGATTTTGGATAAATAAATTTCTGTGACGCTGTGTCTTTTTCTTTCGATTTATTTGCCCTTTAGGCTCCTTGATCCCCCTGGAGACGCGGATTACTTCCCGCTCCATTGATAATAAGCAATTAATCGGAGTCGTGGATTACTTCCTGCTCTAATAACTCGTAGTTTGTTCAACGGAGACGTGGATCACTTCCCGTTCCAATAACCAGTAGCTCATCGTACAGAGTCGTGGATTCCTTCCCGTTCTAATAACTCGTTGTTAGTTCAACGGAGACGTAGATTGCTTTCCGCTCCAATAACCAGTAGCTCATCGTACAGAGTCGTGGATCCCTTCCCGCTTTGTATCGTAGTCCGTTAATCAGAGTCGTGGATTCCTTCCCGCTCTTTTGCCCGTAGTTAACGAAACTGAGACGAGGATCTCTTCCCGCTCTTTTGCTCGTAGTCAACTAAACAGGGACGCGGATCCCTTCCCGCCCTTTTGCCCGTAGTTAACTAAGCAGAGATGAGGATCCCTTCCCGCTCTTTTGGCCGTAGTAACCTAAACGGGGACGTGGATTCCATCCCGCCCCATAGCCAGTAGTTAGCTATTCAGAGACGAGGATCCCTTCCCGTCCTGTTGGGGGAGATCGGTAAAACGGAGGCATAGAACCCTTCTCGACCCGATACGGGCGGAACAGAGCCGGACGTAAGGGAGTGGGACGGTATAGCCTCCTTTCCTCTATATCTCTTGGAATTTTTCTTGCCAAGATCCCTTAACCCTCAGCGTCTCAGACTTTCTCTATAAATATTCTTGTAAAAGACCCTAGGCGTGACTGAGATATATACCCCGGCCTAGGAGCTTCCTTACAACATCAGTTTGTTTTTTTTATAAAGAATCCATCGTTAACCATTGAGGTAAATTCAAATAAATTGGTCGCAGTTGACCGACGCTTTTTAAATCCATGCTGCAAAGGTGATAAAATCGATTAACAATAGTGCTGTAGGGAAGAGGGTAAAATCTGTTCAAATAATTTTGGAATAGCGGATGGTTTAGCTATTCCCCTATAATCTGATATTTCAGACTTCCCACCTTTTTTATGAAGAGGAATAATATAGGATTCCTTCCAAAGATTTGGAAAAATACCAGATTCTAACGATAGATTTAAAAGCTTAAGCAATGGATTGCACAAAGAAATACAACACTCTTTGAGCACACAACTAGGAATGTTGTCTGGCCCAGGGGAGTATGAAGATTTTAGCGATTTTAAATGAGAAAGTAAGGAGCTTTCGGAAATCGAGGGGGCAGTTAGCGGTGTTATAAGGATAAGAAGTATTAGTAAAGCGCGTAGAGGAATAAGTAGATTGAAAGAAGTTGGCGAACAGGTCAACGGCTGTGGAGTCATCGTTAGCCTTTTGGTCGCCCAGAAAAAAAGAAGAAGGTAAAGAAGAAGACCTACGTTTAGAGTTTACAAAGCTGTAGAATTGCTTAGGGTTCTCTGCGAATTGAATTTTGCATTGCACAAGATATTTCCTATAGCACTCAGAATTAAAAAGTGTAAAGTTCGATTTTGCAATTGAGTATTTAGAAAAGTCAACCGCAGAACCAGTTCTTTTATACTTTTTAAAGCATCTAGACTTAATATTTGTCAAATTAGAAAGTCTCGGACAGAACCAAGGAGGATTAACTGACGCGGGAGAAGCAACGCTATTAGGAATACAGATATATAAGAGAGAAATAATAGATTCATAGAAAAAGGTAGAAGCTAAGTCTAAATCAACCGCATCGTACAAAGGAGTCCAGTCTGTTGCACAAATAAGTTGTTCCTTTACGAAAACAACGACGAGGCTTATTAGAAATCATAACAATCGAAGAGATAGGTCCGAAAACTGAAATGGAGATTTCAAGAGTAGGATGGTAAATATCTTCGGGCAGTGATAGGGGGGCAGACCTAGAGACAACTACATTTGCGCTGTCAGAGACAAAAACGAGATCCAACAATTTATTTAAATTGTTCGGTACAGCGTTAATTTGAAAAAACGACATGTCCAACAGACTATCTAAAAAGTCATGTTGAGCTGATGGTACAAGATAAGCAGACCCATTAAAATTTGACCAAGTGATGTTTGGTAGGTTAAAATCACCGACAACAACCATTAAGTCAATGTCTCTTAATTGGGTAAAAACATCATTAATACAAGCTATATGTTGCATATAAACTTGATTATCAGAAGATGGAGGGATGTACGAGCAGGTAATAAATAAAGCGAATGTTAGAAAAGTTACCTTTACGGCAAAAAATTCCACATCCCTAAGCACATTATCATTGATCAGTTCTGATCGCAGACTGGATTTAACTGCGATCAGTACACCTCCACCTCTGCGAACAGGTCGATCATGTCGGTAGATAAAAAAAATCATTTGACAATATTTCAGAATCAGAGATTGTTTGATTTAACCAAGTCTCTGAAAATGCGCAGACCCCTAACATTCTGATAGGCAATATGAGGACAAACGGACGGAACATGATACAACTATATAAGGTAAGGTGCTCTCTGAGAGAGCTCTCTTTTCGGGACTTCAAATTTTCATTGTGTTGCTGTCTTTTGATTGAAAAGGTTGTGTGCGCACGCATTTTTTTTTTATTTTCCGACGGGACTTATTTATAATTTGTGAAAATGTCGAGCCAATACTGTTGCGTATGTGGATGTAAAGCAGTGCCGGCCCATAGCTACCCAGAATTGATGTCAGTCCTGGATTGATGCAAACGCGAGAAGAACTCTTGTTTGTGTAAATCGGTGAACACTGAATTGCAAGTAAGACGCCTGTAGTCTGGAGCCGAGGCGGCCAAATGGAGAGGACAGAAAATTGCGCTGGTGTTTGTAAACAAGAGAACTCCTTCCAGACTACAGTAGTATGTTTTGACTACAGGAAGGAAAGACGGCCGAACAACAACCCCAATCTACACCACAAATAAAAAACGAAAACGGCCAAACAAAAAAAACCACACAGTAGTTTAACTTGCAATGAAATTTTCACTGATTCACGCAACCATAAGTTCGGCTCGCATTTTGCTTAGAAACACGACTAACATCGGTTCGTGTGAGCTGTGGATCGCCGCCTCTGGTCTAAAGAGAGCTCTCATGGCCGGCAATGAAGTAAATCAGGGTTCCCCAAAAAGAGAGCCCGATTTTGTGGCTGTGTCTTTCTCCTGTCATATTGTTACGGCACTGCATTTTGGGCTGACGCCGGCTAGCAAGTCATTTCAGGGCGGGATCTTAACCCCAGATTGCTTCGCGAACAATCTCTACAAATTCAAATCTTCACTAGCAAAAACGGGCACAAATTCAAAAAAGCAAACAGTTATTGGCCAAACAATCAAAATTCAGAACAAATCTCCATCGAAGAAGCAGCGCCATTACCCGGCAAAAGTGTTCCTACCGGCAACGCTCCCAAGCAGCGATTTGGCTTTTTCAGCTGCCCTAACATAGGAGCCATTTGAAAAGTACCAAGCGAATGCCAATATTTAGTCATGTGTTTGTAATTCTGAGGGTGCTTTGCTTTTTGTTTTATTCTCTCTCTCTCTCTCGATATTAGCAAAAGCTGTTAGTCCTCGATAAACTCTGAAATCCATACCCTGCACTGCTTGACAAAATGAGAGTCGATTTTCCCCCATTGGACCAAACCAACTTTTTCAAAAGTAAATTGGCCCGCTGATCACGAAAATCGCCATGAAAACAAAATCTATTGACGCGTTATCGAGATATTATCGTTTTTTTCGATTTTTCAAAAAGTTACCCCCACTTAAACTCTCATAACTTTTTTGTTTTTCAAACGATGTTAATGATCTAAACAAATTTAAAAAGACACAATTTGACCAAACAGTTTGTTTTCGGACAAAAAAGAGCTGGGTCGTGTGCTTTTAACGCTATGGGCTCAAATGGAGAAAAACATTTTTTTTTTTTGCCAAATTTGAAAATTTTTCGTAATTAAAACGCTTGTAGTTTCATAATTATACCAAATTGTTATGTTTTTTTGATTGGACAGTAAAAACTATGCAATATATTTTAAAACAAGCCCTCAAATGCAGAAATCGGACATAAAGTGGAGTTTTCAAGAATTTTTTTGTGAAAATAGACAAAAATTTAGTTTTCATTCAAGGAGCGTTTTTTCGAACTTCAGATGTGTGTGATTTCAATAATATGGCTTAAACTAGACTAATAACTATTTGTTTTAAACTTTTTCAAAATAAACTCCACCACTTTTTAGTATACGTAAAAAAATTTTATCAGGACGTGTCCAACATGGAAAAAAGATACCATGGTTAAAGCCTGATGAGAACGTCTACTGCTGGACTCTAATCTCCGAAGACAATGTGCCCTATAATAGAAATTCAAACAGGGTTTCTTTTCCAACTTCTATTTCTGTAAATAAAAATAAAGACAATGTTGAATAATGTAGCACATTCAATGCAATTTTTAATATATTGCATCCTATTCTTTATTTTTATTGCACTTGAATAGAGAATAAGACACTAGTTAATACACTTTGAGAGAGACATTTCCATAATCAATATCATTGTAAATTGACATCTTGCTAACAAACGATTCGGTGGGAATTATGATCTTTATTTCTTGTTGAATAGACCGATACTTTCGATAGGCAAAAGGAACAATCAGTTAGATGATTGTTCTGCTCCCTCTAATGTACTGGGACAATCAATGGCATCCGTATTTTTTTTCTTTGACAGAGAGGTTGAGGTTTAGGCGGCCACCACAGCCCATCAATCAAGAATTTGGTTTATGACCCTTAATAGAGGAAAAATCAACCTATTTATCTAAATTTTAACAAGCATTATTTCGTTAAAGATGACTCTTTAATAGATAACTATTATTTTGAAAGTTGCTTTTACAGGCATTTTTTTACTAACTTTGACCATTGATATCTTAAAAACTTGAAGTGCTAGAATAATTTTTAAAATTCACTTTTTCTCAGCTTGAAAGTAGTAAGCCGAACAGTATCAACCTCAATGGCCCAATATTTGTTGAACTGTGTGTATTGTCTTGGTCTTATCCGAGATTCTACAAGGAACGCATACAGCCGCAAAAAGTGATGGTCTATATTTTGAAAGTGTTAAAAATAAAATTTTCTTAATTTTGAAACAAAATTTTATACATATTAGATTAATTCTATGACTGAGCTTATTAAAACCACTCACTAGAAGTCAGAAAAATCAGTCACAGCTGTATTTGAGTTTTCGCCTATTTTCACAAAAAAATTCTTGAAAACTCCACTTTATGTCCGATTTCTGTATTTGAGGGCTTATTTAAAATTAAATTGAATAGTTTTTACTGTCCAATTAAAAAACATAACAATTTTGTATAATTATAAAACTACAAGCGTTTTAATTTCGATAAATTTTTAAATTTGCCAAAAAAAAAACATTCTTTTTCTCCATTTGAGCCCATAGCGTTAAAAGCACTCGACCCAGCTCTTTTTTGTCCGAAAACAAACTGTTTGGTCAAACTTTGTCTTTTTAAATTTGTCTAGATCATTAACATCGTTTAAAAACCAAAAAAGTTATGAGAGTTTAAGTGGTGGTAACTTTTTGAAAAATCGAATAAATGGTTTATCAATAATATCTCCATATCGCGTCGATAGATTTTGTTTTCATGGCGATTTTCGAGATCAGCGGGCCTATTTACTTTAGAAAAAGTTGGTTTGGTCCAATGGGGAAAAATGCTGTCGAGCAGTGTTATATAATTGTATCATGGGACGGAACTAGTTTTTTGAAACCCTATTAGAATTAGATCCTACATTTGAGGATGTACTAGAAGAAGGTAAGCTAACGGGCATTGGCCTAACACAATTTCTTGGTCTAAACTCGTGAACAATCATATCTGGCAGCCAAAATTTTGGGTCACATATGATTGGAAATGCTTCAGATGGAACACTTATGTTGAAGGAAGCAACATCACGAGGTTGGGCAAAATTAAACTTTGTAATTAAAACACTTGCTGAGGTTTTGCTCGCGATATAAGCGGCAATTTTCTCGCAGGTAGTTTCAGGGGACAACCTTGACACGAAAACTTGCTTGCGTGGTGCAATCACAGTTAGAGGAGGAGGCTGAGATGGAACAGTAACACTGGCAACGGGTTCAACAGGTTCAGGAGGAGCAATTGGGGAATGAGCTAATCTATCTATTGGTGGTTTATTTAAAATATTTTCAGGAACTTTATTCCGGGAGGGAGGCAAGGGAGATAAATCAAACATAGTTCCTGGTGAAGCAGAAATTGAAATGGTTGGAGATAAGTCCAAGCATTGAGGTGAAACTGGCTGCGATGAAGTAGATTCGGCTGACTTGCCACCATCGCGAGGAGGCACTTCTAAAAACTGACGCTCCAAACGACGCGAGGGCGGCGATTTAAACTTAAAATTGACTAAGCAACTCACAACTCGCTAGTGATTTGCTTATTCAATTTATAAAAAATATTAAATTTGTTTTTCATATCATTGCTCATACGCGAGAAATTAAATTGAGTCTCAGTGCAGACAGGGCATGACCATCTTGTAGAACCGCAGTCTTTTTTAGACGAGTACATTTTGTCGAGGTGGTGGTTCAGAACTTCTAGTCATAGATCTTCTGGACCTAATGGGGGCGTATGTGGTCAGGGAAAGCTTCTGATCGGTTCAACCCGGCGAACCCAGAGTGATCCTGGCTTACTACGTCTCAAGTCGACTCACACCTCCTCGTGGTGACCACCGGAAGCAGTGGCAATTTTAAGGACCACGATTTGAGAATATGCACCTGGAATGTCCGCACCCTCAACAGAGATGGTGATGATATCGCCTTGGTGAAAGTCCTCAAAAAATATTCATCGGACGTTACCGCACTCCAGGAAATGCGATGGATTGGACATGGGAGCAAGATAATAACGCTACCAAAAGAGAAGACAGAACAGAAACCACCACCCCCTGGGAGATACACTACAGCGGGCATGTCTCCAAGCACGAGTTTGGGTGCGGCTTTGCAGTGAGTGATAGACTGCGTCGCTCTGTCATCAGCTTCACACCAGTTGATGAACGGCTAGCCGCGCTCAGACTTAAGGCAAAATATTTTAATATTAGCCTTATCTGTGCTCACGCGCCAACAGAAGACAAGGAAGGCACGATAAAAGATGAATTCTATGAGCGCCTGGAACAACTATACGAGCGCTGCCCCGACCACGACATAAAGATCGGCTAGGCGATTTTAACGCGAAAGTCGGGAGAGAAGGAGTTTTGGATCGACAGTCGGACGATTCAGCCTTCATGAAACAACCTCCGGTAACGGAGAGGCAATAGACTTCGCTGCTGGCCGGAACATGGTCATAAGTAGTACCAGATTTGAACACCTCGACATCCATAAGGCGACCTGGAAGTCCCCTGGTCAACGAACACGAAATCAGATTGATCACGTTGTGATCGACGGAAGGCATTCATCGAGTGTGCTAGACGTGCGTGCGATTCGAGGAGCCAACATAGACTCGGATCATTACCTGGTTGCAGCCAAGGTACGCACGCGGCTCAGTGTGGCACATGCCACACGCTCTGGCACACGTCGAAAGCTAAACGTCGAGAAGCTGCAATCACAAGGGACCTCTGAAGCCTACTCAGCTAAACTCGCCCAACTGCTCAGGGAAACCTCCCCATACCCTTCCGAATATGCGAACAGTGGCAGCGTATATCGCACTCCATGAGTACGGCTGCCAAGGAGATACTCGGTTACTCCGAGCCCCCTCGAAAGCGGTCTTGGTACGACGAGGAGTGCCGACGCGCTACTGCAGAGAAAAATGCTGCCTACAGGAGAACTCTGCAGTCGAGAGTAACGCGGGCTGCTAAAGAGCGATACCTGGAGAAAAAGAAAGAGGAGAAACGCCTTTTTAGAAGAAAAAGTTGGAGCAGGAAAGGCGAATGCGCGAGGAAGTCGAGATGTTATTCGGCATGAGTGAGACTCGAAAATTTTACCAAAAGATTAAGCAATTAACAGAAGGTTTCAAGCCCAGAGTCGCACAATGCAAAGACGAACAGGGGAATCTGGTCACAGATCCGCAAGTGGCGCTTAACAAATGGAGAAGTTACTTTTCCAACCTACTGGGAGGCGATGACGAACATGGTGCCGCCTCTAGAGAAGTAACGATGCCACCAATCGACAACATTGAGATAGACCCCCCGACCCAACAGGAAGTCTGTTTAGCCATACGAAGGCTAAAGAACAACAAGTCGCCAGGCGCTGATGAGTTGCCCGCTGAATTTTTCAAGGCTGGAGGCGATGAATTGGTAAGGTGCATGCACCAACTTCTGTGCCGTATATGGGTTGACGAAAGCATGCCTGACGATTGGAATCTAAGTGTTCTCTGTCCAATCTTTAAAAAAGGGGACCCTGCAGTTTGCGCCAACTACCGCGGGATCAGTCTCCTCCCCATCGCATATAAGGTTCTGTCCCGCATTATTTGTGAACGTCTAAAGCCGCTTGTTGATACACTGATTGGACCTTATCAGTGTGGCTTTAGACCTGGTAAGTCCACCACAGACCAGATATTCACATTGCGCCAAATTCTGGAGAAGACCTATGAGAGAAACATCGAAAATCACCATCTTTTATCGATTACAAAGCCGCTTTCGACACGCCGATAAGGTCAAGGTTTTTCGAAGCCTTGTCTACTTTAGGTATTCCAGCAAAGTACGTTCGACTTTGCATGATGACGTTGAGAAGCACTGAAAGCTCCGTCAAAATAGGAACGAACCTCTCCGAGCCTTTTGATACCAAAAGAGGTTTTAGGCAGGGTGACACCTTATCGTGTGACTTCTTTAATCTGCTGATGGAGTATATACTGCGCCAGTGCCCAAATGCCAACAGATCGGGCACCATCTTTAATAAAGATGTAATGCGACTCGCATATGCCGATGATATTGACATTATCGGCAAAACCGAACAGGCAGTAAGCAATGCGTTTTCAGAGATTGAGAAGCAGTCGGAGCTAATGGGTTTAGCGGTAAACGAGGACAAGACGAAGTACCTAGTGTCCTCGAAACAGAAGTACACACAAATTGGGCAATCTGTTGCAATGGGAGAGTACAACTTTAAAGTTGTAGAGGACTTTGTCTACCTTGGAACGATGATAACCGGCGACAACAACATCAGCCTGGAAATTCGAAGAAGAATCACGCTCGCAAACCGATGCTATTACGGGCTAAGTAGGGAGCTCAAGAGCAGAAACCTCAAGCGAAGAACAAAAATAGCGCTATATAAGTCGCTTATCATCCCAGTCCTGCAATACGGCGCAGAAGCATGGGCAATATCATCAGCGGATGAGGCGGCGATTGGCGTTTTCGAGCGAAAGATTCTTCGCAGGATTTATGGACCTTTGAAAGTTGGCGAGGACTTTCGCATCCGAAGGAATGACGAACTGTATAAGCTCTATGGGGATACTAGTCTGGTCAAGCGCATAAAGCAACAGCGGCTGCGCTGGCTGGGACATGTTACCCGTATGGATGATCAAGCTCCAGCAAAAATGGTCTACAAGAGGAATGCGAAAGAACTGGGACAAGGCAAGGTGGGACGACCACCTCTAAGGTGGGACGACCAGGTGCGGAAAGACATTTCTAAGCTTGGCGTGAAAAACTGGTGCCAGCTCGCACGGAGCAGAAGCGACTGGCGGACATTAGTTGCAGCGGCCGAGACCGTCAAACGGTTGTGATGCAAGCATCGGGCCAATAAAGAAGAAGAAAGACATTTTGTCGAGGTCACGCCCAGTTAAATTAGCACATTTAATATGCATCATGTTTTCGCACAACCAACAGTTTACAAACCTGAGTTGATCTGACTCAACTGCATCTTTGTATAAGCAAGACTTTTTGCAGCACGACATTATGCTAAATTTACCACAGGGGTTCAACACCAGTGAGAATATGAATTCTAAGCGCAAAACACAAACTTACTCTCAGAGCGGTGTAATAAAACAACAATCGTTCTAAGCTTTGTATGCAGAGAACCAACAACAATGCTGAAAGCGGCACACAAAGCAGAGTGGAAACGACGCTCAAAGAGAGTAAGCACAGACAAACACACACAAACCTGAGATGAGAGGAGGGTGGGGAACCGCCAAAAAATTAGATCAAGCGAGACCAAAATAAAAACAAAAACACAGGGCAGACGCCGCGTTATTAAAATTGGTTAATAATAGCGATTAAATGCACAAAACAGAATGCAACACACAAACCGACAATGGGTCAAATTAACACTGATATTTAAGTCGAATTTAGAGCAATATAGGCACAATAAACGACGCAATCAATCAGTCACATCTGTCTGCACACAGATCAAGTTTGTTTCAAATTATTGTCACGCCCACCCCCCGCCCCACAATAAAAAATGTTGAACAACATCCACATTTTTTAAGGTATCAAATTGATAACTTTAATTTATATAAGCAACTGTTCTAACTGTTCTAAAACAAGGCACGCACAACACCACAAAGGAGGCCGGCTGACTGTATAGCGCTAATTCATGAATTCCAATTCAATCTTCAGCAGTCTACCCCTGTCCTCAATGTGTTGGCAGAAGGTACCTCATGACAGAATTGTTATGATCGCATACACTCAAAGCCTTAGTGATTTTGGCGTTTGATGCTGATGTTGGATTTTGCTACAAGCCTGCCTTTGGGATTTCCAAGCGGTCATAGCAGTTCTGTCATGAGGTATCTTCTGCCAACACATTGAGGACAGGCTAAAGATTGAATTGGTATTTCTGAAACAGCGCCTGTGACGTTTGATTGAAATCACTTACTGTTGAATCTAGCTTTTTCAAATTTAAGCTTCGGCACAGATGTAAGCTTTGCTGTCTCGTTTTTATTATATATATTGAAATTTGATTATTATTTATATTTTGTCTTTAAAGGTCGTCCGGATCAAGTCCACAATTGTACTGTAATAAATATATCAATGTCGTCACTAACCCTAACATGCAATGACGGATTCAATGGAGGCTTGCCACAGTTTTTTATCCTAGAACTTCAAGATTCGTATACTCATGTAAGTTTTAATTTCTTTGAAACTGTATTTTATATATTTTTATTCAGGGTTTGGTCCTGAAGCATTAGCATTATTTTTTAATTACATTACATTTTGATGATACATAATTACATTTATGATACTTCAAAAAATTTTTATTTGGCATTTCAAATTTCATTTCCGATTATCGGAAAATTTATTTATTGAACTAATGAACTTAAAAAAAATTTTGAATTGGCATTGAAATAAAATATTGTCAATTTGTAATTTTGAGTTGAAATTGGAATAAAACAATTTCCATTCAAGATTCTGAATTGACATTATAATAAAATAATTTCAGTTCTGAATTGGCATTAAAATTAAATAATTTCAATTCCTTCTTTTGAAATATCATTGCAATGATATAATGTCAATTCAAAATACATGCATCTGAATTAGCACTGAAATATTTAGTAAATTTTAATTATAATTACTATGTATTTGTATTTTGAATTTGCAGTATTTCATTCCAATGCCAATTCAAAATATTTTAATCGGGATTTTAGTTTATAATGCCAATTTAATATGCTAAATATAAATTGAATGCCAATTAAAATAAGGCATCATCAACTAGCATAACCAATACGTAATGCTATTTGAATAAAATAATACCAGCGGCACAACCCTGTTTATAATGCCCATACAAAAAGCAGTCCCAAAAAAAAATTTTTTTTTGCACCTGCATTTTCTGGAAGCTTATAGAAGTATGAAGTATTTTTAAGATTTTTTTCAGATGTGTCGAAGGACGATTATAAGACGTTCGCATTTTCCCCAAAAATCGGAGTTTCTGAGTTTTTAAATCAACATTTTTAAAGAAAAATGTTAAAAGTTTACTTTTATCAGCATAAACCAGCAGCTTAAACTATGCTTTTGCACATTTAGGTTCCATTTTTTTCGACTGCTGAAGATTAAATTGGTATTCATGAAATAGCTATACTTCACTACTATACTATATGTTGTGCGTGTCTTGTTTTAGAAAAGTTATAGACAAAATCATAACCTAATGACCTAGAGCATGCTAAATGAGTTCTACAACTTTTAGGTGTTTTGCCTTAAATCTCCAGAGCAGAGGAATATCCCCGAAATATAACGCCATCGATATCGATTTCCGATATATCGCATCAGAAAATTGTGCGATAATGAAATTCGTAATTTTGGGCAAAAATATCGACATTTCGATACATCGGTAATATTTTTGACAACACTAGTTTAAAGACGACAGCAGAAATACAAGTGCGCTAGAGGGCTACAAATTGTAGCCTACAATAGTAACTTGTTTTAAAAATGTAGACTTAAAAACTAAGAAATTCGTGGTGAATGACCAACTTATAAGTAAAATTCAAAATCAATACGGAAACCGTATCGTTTGCGCGACCTCAAAACGTCTTTCGAAAAATCCGAAAAAAAATCTAACGATACTTTACTCTATAAGCTTTCAGAAAATCCAGGTGCACTATGAAAATAAAAAAAAAATATTTTTGTCGGGACACCCTACTACACAGTATAACACTAAAAAAGCCCAGCAGAAGACCCATAACTTATGATAAAAGACACCTTTGTAAGCATTACCTCATACCCAGTTCGCGCCTCGGTTCGCGTTTAACGGGTACTTTTGTACTTGCAACACACAACGACAACAATTTTAACTTAGTTTTTAATGGCTTAAGATAAAATTCTTCAAAAATCAGTAAATGTGTGGACAGGTTCTTTGGGAACTTAATATAGAAAATTTACTTCAATCGTGCAATTGGTTAAGATAGCTTCAGAAGGAGTTAAACCTTCATTATTGAATATATAAGAAAGCGCACGATGGATTTTTGTTTAAATCATTGTTTATGATGGTAATGGACGTGGCACTGGTCGTACAAATATCAGCGCAAGCTTCTCTCAATGTCTTGGCGTCCCGCACAGCAGGCCGTCAGACTAACCGCTGCGCCACACCCGGCCACAAAAATATGTATATAAGGACCCCGAAATTTTGCTCAGAAGAAGTGCATAACTCAATTCTAGTTTCAATACGACGAAAAAAAAAATATAACTTTGTATTGTGTGTTTGGTGTTTTATTATGGTGCGGCCAAAGCTCGCTGATTCTGCCTTATTTTAATTAATTTTCAACTTCGGACCAGCATATGCTGCAGAATGAGAGCAGCTCAAGAGTTTGAGATGACACATTTGGGATTTTTTGATATTGTGGACTGTCTGCAAGCCGAAGCCGTGTAATGCTTGATTGATGCACACGAGCATGCACGAAGCGTGATTATTTGATATATACTCGGCAAAATAACGGGCCTCACTGTATCGAAAACTCTGAAAATAGTTGTTTTTTTGAATGTCTAAGATATATTTTGTTTAATTTTGGAAACAAAGTTGAAAATTGTAAGACAACCTACTCTGTTTGCTATGAATCGAAATGTTATTAAGTTAAAAATGTTAAAAAACGAAAAATTTCTTCCAGCAATCATGGCATTTTATTAATCAACTGCTTCAATTATTCATCTCCATTCGATTTATTTAAATGCTTTGAATGCTTCATTTCAAGGAAAATTAGCATAACATTGTTAGATTTATTGGAGGTCCACTGTAAGGTGCTTTCCTGATCAGCTGCGAACTTTCAAAGTGAACATATGTTTTGCACGAGGCCTGCAAAGATTTGGCAGCATTTTATGGGTTTCGTTGGTTGAAAAAAACAAACCAATTGGAGTTTGTTGAGTCAATATCTTTTTTTTCATTCATATAAGGAATGTACTAAATAAAAATGATATCTTTGTGACCTGTCTTTTCATATGTTGCAAAATAGTTGTGGTAGAAGTAAGATGTTTTAGCAAATATGGTTTTGAAGCCTATACTGACATCTTTGAACCAGGGACCGAACAAATCACTCCTTTTTATATAAAAATCAGAACATAATAATTATTTATGATTTTTTATTCTCATAAGGTATTAATTACACTAGTTTACAAAATAATAAAAATTTCGCGATCCCGAACATTTGGTAGCAATTCCTTGTGTAAGTCCTTCCGCTGAGTCCAAAAATTCAATCCGCAAATTTTTTTATAGGGCCGTTTTCGAGAAATCGCGGAAAAGCTAGATTTCTGATTTGTAAAAAAAGTACCTTTAGAAAAATGCGTATATCTTTGTTACCGGTTCTTGCATTATGATCAGGTAATGCTTACTTGGAAGGTAATTGAACGCCCTATCATTCGTTGATACACCACTTCTGAATCCGGTGCTGGACTTCGGCGTTATAAAGGCTTTTATCGGCAACTTTGCATTAAAATCACTTTTTTAAAAAAAGCTGGATTTTAAGTGCAATTTTCACAAAGAAAAAAATTGTGTAAAATTTATTTTATAGCTGGTCACTAAAGATTTATCTATTAAAAATGCAAGGCCACATAACTCATTAAAATCCAATCAAGAATAAAGAAGTTATTGGCATTTTAGTAAAAAATGGCAGGTTTCAACTTCAAGCAAATTGACTAAGTTTGACTGTTTTATGTTCGTCGTAGGAGGCATAGGAAACATTCAAACTATTCTATTTAAGAGCTACTATGACCTAACAAATTTATTTTGTACCTGGTTATGTTTTTTTTGTGATTGACTTAGGTTGAATATTGAGTGCAAGACGTCAAATTGAATGCAAGAATGATCTTGGTTTGCTTGCGGGCATTACTTATTTTCGCCGCTAACAATTTCAATGACAAGGCATATAGAAAATCGATTATATATTGGATATTCATCTAAAAATGTTTATTAGTTTTGATTGTGTATCTAACACAGTTAACACTCAAAATAGCTTAGGAACGGGACCAATAAATTGTAAAACAAGAGGCCTCAGATAGCAACACCACATACCCAGTTTTTTTTTTTGATCACGTCTAGTTCGCGATTAATGGTGAAGGGACTCAACACATTTGTTATACCAAATTCCCGACTCCTATGGTCAAGCGGTTAGTACCGCCCTCAGAAGTCTAATTTAGAAAAAGGAATCTATGGAAAACCACTCGATAGAAGTTTTGATATTACGATAGGATGGAAAATTTCATTATTAAAAAGAATTTTGTCATATAAAACAAAAAAGTTATCTTCGGGCGGTGGTAAAGCTCATATAATGTACTCAAATGTCGTTGAAATTGTTAGCGGAATTGTAAATAAGTAATGCCCGCAAGCATACCAAGATCATCCATGCATTCAATTTGACGTCCTGCACTCAGTTTCCAACCTAAGTCAATCACAAAAAAAAATTAACCAGGTACAAAATAAATTTGTTAGGTCAAAGTAGCTCTTAAATAGAATTGTTTGAATTTTAACTATGCCTCCTGTGACGAACATAAAACAGTCAAACCAAGCCAATTTGGTTGAAGTTGAAACCTTCCATTTTTTACTAAAATGCCAATAACTTCTTTATTCTTGATCGGATTTTAATGAGTTATGTGGTGTTGTATTTTTAATAGATAAATCTTTAGTGACCAGCAATAAAATAAATTTTACACAATTTTTTTCGTGGTGAAAACCGCACTTAAAATCTAGCTTTTTAAATTTAATGCAAAGTTGCCAATAAAAGCCTTTATAACGCCGAAGTCCAGCACCGGATTAAGAAGTGGTGTACCAACGAATGATAGGGCGTTCAATTACCTTCCAAGAGAGCATTACCTTTTTATGATGAAAGACACGATACTGAAGATATACCAATTTTTCTGAAGGTACTTTTTTTACAAATCAAAAAACTAGCTTTTCCGCGATTTCTCGAAAACGGCCCCATTAAAAAATTTGCGAATTTGATTTTTGGACTCAGCAAATGGATTTACATATGAAATGACTGCCAGATGGTCGGGATCGGAAATGCTGTAAACTCCCATAGTCATTTTAAATGACTTTTTTACATAAAAATCTAAAATACCATTTATTAGTCGATTTTTAAATTTAAAAGTTATTGATGATGTTTGTTTCTGATTTTATTTTTATTATTCAAGCATTAGTAATAATTCCTGTATTTTTATACCCTTGGAGAGGGTATATTGAAATTGTCCAGATGTTTGTAACGCATAGAAGGAAGCATCTCCGACCACATAATGTATATATATTCTTGATCAGCATGACGAGCTGAGTTGATATAGCCATGTCCGTCTGTCCGTCTGTCCGTCCGTCTGTCCGTCCGTCTGTTTCTATGCTATCTCCTCCGTCAGTTTTAAAGCTATCGTAACCAAACTTTGCACGAAGTCTTTTAGTACAAATACGCTGCACATTTGTCGGAACCGGCCGGATCTGATGACTATAGCATATAGCTGCCATAGGAACGAAGGTTGAAAAACTAGTTTCAGTGAGAAAAACTTTTTTGTTTTCAATACTATCGCTCTCAACGCTTGTTTTTATCAGTTTTCAATGATTTCACATAATTTCACCAAGGCTTGTCGAAATCGGACAACTATATAGTATAGCTGCCATACAAAAGTTAGGTCTGAAAAAAAGTTTTAGTGAGAAAAACTTTTTTGTTTTCAATGATATCGCTCTTAACGCTCGTATTTATAAGTTTTCAATGATCTCACATAATTTCACCAGGGCTTGTCGAAATCGGACCACTATATAGTATAGCTGCCATACAAACTGTCAGGCATATTTCAAGCTCTAAGGGTATATAAACTTCGGTCGAGCCGAAGTTAGCTGGCCCTTTTTTTTTGTTTCAAATCAAATCAAACTAATTTGTCAGAGATTTTTTTGTTTGAAAATCACAAATAAAAATCCCAATTAGAAATCGTGTTCAAACACATTTCGATTTTCAATTACTACACTGTGGAACACTCAAAATTGCCTGGGACTGGGACCAATAAATTGTGAAACTAGAGGCATCTAGTAGCAACACCTCATACCCAGTTTTTGTGGAGCACGTCAAGTTCGCGTTTAATGGGCACATTTATACTAGCAACACAAAGCTACAACCTCTGTTGCTGGTTAAAAAAATATGAGAGCTAAAATTTTGGAAAATTCACCCAAGTTAGAGGGAGTCACCACCATTGTTATACCAAATTCCCGCATCCAATGGACAAGCGGTTAGTACCATGCCCATAGAGGTCTAACTTAGAAGGTGAAATTAATGGAAAACCACTCGATAGAATTGTATAAGATTTTAACTACATTGAGATACGGGCTAATAAAATGTGTACTTAAGAGATGGTAAAATGCATCGAAAAACCGCGATGGTGGGTACCACATTTGACAGCACCCATCATCGAGGCAATATAGGCCATAAACTAGAGATCAAAATAGACTGAATCGCGTTTTCAGTTTTACCAACGAAGCCTTGGTTCGCGGTTCTTAGGCATTTATATACTAGCAATTGCCTTCGAACAACATTGACCATTTAGGTGAAACCAGTTTCACCAAAATTATGGAATTAATCTTATGAGTAAAGTGCTTCAATACCAGCAGAAAAACAGATCGGATCATTTAAATACATCAGTTCAAGGGTCTTAGCGTATCGCGGTTTGCCCACCAAAGACATTTTTAAACTAAATTTTTGATTTTCTTAATGTAAATGACGACTTTTATTCATAGGATTTATTGCATAATTTTGGAGACGCTCTTGATACCCATATGGTCAATGTTGTTCTGAGGCAATTGCTTGTACAAAGATAGCCAAAGCCCGTGACTTAAGGGTCCGATGGTGAATCTACAAACGCAGTTCGGTCTATTTTGATCTCTAGTTTATGGCCTATATTGCCTCGTTGATGGGTGCTGTCAAATGTGGTACCCACCATCGCGGTTTTTCGATGCATGTTACCATCTCTTAAGTACATATTTTATTAGTCCGTATCTCAATATAGTTAAAATCTTATACAATTCTATCGAGTGGTTTTCCATTAATTCCACTTTCTAAGTTAGACCTCTATGGGCATGGTACTAACCGTTTATCCGTTGAAGGCGGGAATTTTATATTAGAATACTGGTGATTCCTTTCATCTTTGGTGAATTTTTTAAAATTTTAGCTTTCATCTTCTTTTAACCAGCAACAGAGGTTGTAGCTTTGTGTTGCTAGTATAAAAGTGCCCATTAAACGCGAACTTGACGTGCTCCAGAAAAACTGGGTATGAGGTGTTGCTACCTGATGCCTCTAGTTTCATAATTTATTGGTCCCAGTCCCAGGCAAAAAAAAAAGTTGAATTTTGTTCCACTGTGCTATACAAAGCAGGCAATAAAAATTTGTATATACCAAAGGGCCGCGATATCAGAGAAGCGCTTAAGCCAAGAAAATGGCAAAAACGCGTGAATCAAATTGAGAGCTTTTTCTGGCAGACTGCGCATATACACAGTAGTTTTGGGTTGCTCATGAGTGAGTGAACAAAATTGAGTTG
The DNA here is from genome assembly GCA_018904275.1 of Lordiphosa clarofinis. Classification (NCBI taxonomy): domain Eukaryota; kingdom Metazoa; phylum Arthropoda; class Insecta; order Diptera; family Drosophilidae; genus Lordiphosa; species Lordiphosa clarofinis. The sequence goes on from JAEIGQ010000265.1 coordinate 169,801, forward strand.
TTCTTTCAACTGAGCAAGCGAACATGTTCTTCTTCAATTGTTCATTTTTGTTCAGCGAGTCTTGTTCTGTCTATCTTGTTCACTCTGTCTTGCTCTGAGTTGTTCTCTTGTTCTGTTCTTGCTCTGTTGTTCTTTTGCTCAGAGGGTTGTTCTATCTGTCTCGCTCTGTGAGTTGTTCAGTTTTGTCTTGCTCTGCGTGGTATACCCTAACATCTGTTTAGTATCTAGTTCAGTGTGACCTGACTGTTGAATTAGTTCACTGTGTAGGCAACACACTCACACGTTCTCTTCGGATCTCATTCGCAGAATGCCATTTATTTCACAGAGTCTGACAATGTTAACTTACAGTACTATGCTAGCTTACAGTTACAGTGCTCTCTTATGTTAACGTACATTACAGTGAGGGTGTTCATACCATAGTGAGGGTACTCATGCCATACTACTACAATCGGCCAATCCTGACTTGAGAGCTCCTGATCTCTTAAAGTTAACTTAATATTTACTATTTTATACATAGTTTTTACGATTGACTTATGTAACATTACCGTGTTTGTTTTCGCGCCATGGTCGCATGTTGTCTGCAGCCCACACCCCTTTGTACGGTATTCTAGACAATTGGAACCCATCAACATCCTCCAACACGTACCTGTCATTTCGTAATATTCTAGATATTTTATACGGGCCTTTAAATTTCGGGATTAACTTTTTCGACACTCCTGCATGTGAGTCAAAATTTTTTACGACTACAAGATCGTTTTCTTTATATTTATGTGGTTCTTGTCGTTTTGAGTCAAAATACTGTTTGTTTGACAACTGCACTTTCTTTTGCTGTATGCTTGCCTTCTCTCTAACGTTCTCCAAATCTCTCGTCTGTTCTTTGTCTTCCAATTTGTCTAAACTTTCTCTCAAATCATCAACTAACTTCCCTCTCTGGGACATTCCGAATAGGACTTTACTAGGGTGTTGATTGATGGACCTGTGATTTGTGTTGTTTAAAGTAAACTCTACTGACTCAACCACTGTGTCCCAATATAAACCCCTTTCAGGTTCTGCCAACTTGGCGATCATAGGTCCAATGACTCTATTTATTCTTTCTACTTGTCCGTTTGCTTGGGGTGACCCAGTAGCAATTTTGATATGTTTAACTTCATTCTCTTCCAAGAAGTCTTCAAATTCTCTTGAAGTGAAGCAGCTACCCCTGTCGGAGACTATGCACTTTGGGCGGCTGTATGCACGGAAGTAATCTTTAAGTGCGACTACTGCTTCCTTAGAGTTAGTCGTTTTCGTTGTATAGAGTCTAACGAATTTCGTAAACGCGTCTACTATTACTAAAATGTGTTTTTTCGACCTACTTCTGTCAACGGGTCCATAATGGTCTATGTGTAAAACTTCGAACGGGGTGGAACCTTTTGGTATATTGTTTAAAAATCCTTCTGCCTTGCCACTTTTTGGTGAATAAGTGATGCACTTAAGGCAATTGTCAATGTGTCGTTTTGCTTTAACTTTCATTTTCGGAAACCAGTAGCTTTTTAAAATGACTTCTATCATTTTATCTGTACCAATGTGTCCAAGTTCGTCGTGGTATTTGTATAACACGTGGGCTTCCATTTCCTCTGGTACAAAGAATAAAAGAGTCTCGCCTCTATTTCTGTATATTACACCATTTCTCATCTCATAGTCTTTATGTTCTGAAACTTGTAAAAAATCTCGTAAGTCTTTCAATTTCTTATCTCTGTTCTGGCAAATTATCAAATTTTCTTCAAAGCTGTTTGAGTCAATCGTTAAAACATGAGTATTTCTGCTTAACGCATCTACATGTTGCATCCTGTTTCCCGCGCGGTGTTCTAAGGTATAATCGTAGTTTTCTAACTCTAACGCCCAGCGTGCTACTTTGCTGTTGATTAACTTTTTGCTAAGGGTCAGCGCCAAAGCATTACAATCTGTGACTATTTTAAACTTCAAGCCCTGCAAATAAATTCTAAAGCGTTGAAGAGCGTTTATAATAGCCAAGGTTTCTAGATCAAAACTGTCGTATTTTGATTCGGCTTCTGTTGTTCTCTTAGAGAAATAGAATATAGGGTGTAGTTTTCCGTCTTTCTTTTTCTGCATAAGGATTGCCCCATAACCAAGAGAACTCGCATCACAGTGTAGTTCAGTCACATCATTTGGGTTATATATTGCTAAAATTGGCGACTCCATTAAAAGTTGCTTGAGTTTCAACTCTTCTTTACCGAAACTAAATTTTCTGTCTTTTTTTAGGAAATCATACAAGGGCTTTGCTATGACCGAAAAGTTTTGTACAAAACGTCTAAAATAGGAACACAAACCTAAGAAACTTTGAACATCATGTGTTTTGGTCGGTACTGGGAATCCTTTCACAGCATCTAAACTTCTTTCGTCCGGTCTGACTCCACCTCCTGATATCCAATAGCCCAAATACCTTATTTCGGTTTGAAGAAATTCGCATTTGTCCAGTCTCAACTCTAAATTATTAGCCACCAACCTTTTGAACACTTCAACTAAAACTTCCAAGTGAGTTTCGACGTCTTTTGTGGCAATCATGATGTCATCTAAGTACAAAATGACTTTACCTTGCTTTATCATGTCGGAGAAAATTTTATTCACGAACCGTTGGAAAACTGAGGGTGCGTTACGAAGACCAAAAGGCATGCGCAGCCACTCATACTGTCCAATTGGCGTCGTGAACGATGTGTACTTGATTGAATCTTTGTGCATAAACACATGGAAAAATTCATTTTTTAAGTCAAGCTTTGTGAACCATTTCTTTACTGAAAGACTCTCTATTAGATCGTCTATAAGCGGTATGGGGTAATTATCTTTTACTGTCTGCTTATTTAAGGGTCTATAGTCCATGCACATTCTCAAATCACCGGTTTTTTTCTTGGCCAGAACGACTGCCGACACGTACTCTGACTCGCTTTCACGTATGTAACCCTTTGACAAGTACTCGTCTATCAAAATCTGCAATTGGTTTCTCTCAGCAAACGACAAACGTCTTGGAGGACAGCGAAAAGGTTTTGAGTTTTCTAAATTTATTTTCATTTCGCACTTTGTGTCGTGAATTTTAGGATTTGTGGATTATTTTTCAAAAATATTTTTCAATCTTTGGCAAACGTCGTAGCTGCAATTTTTCCCAATCGTGAGATTATAACTTTCGTTCGACTCTGGATATTCTAAAGGAAGTACGTTGCACACGTTGTCTAAATTTTCAATTTTCCCAAGGCTCGAACATTCATTAGAAGCTGTGTCACAATATAACTGGTTAGTTTTTGAAATATTGTTTTCAGAGGCAGCAGTTTCACATTCTATGTTTACGATTTTTGAGGAGTCATTTTTCAAACAATCTGTTATCAAGCAATCATTTTCTGAACAATCATTTTCCAATCTATCTCTTTTTGAACAATTATTTTCCAATCTATCTTTTTTTGAACAATCATTTTGCAATCTATCTTTTTTTGAACAATCATTTTCAAAGTTTAAGTTCGTTAAGCGATCATTATCAAAGCGATCAGTTCGTGAGCATTCGCTTTCTTTGGCAGCAGCACTACTATCATTTTCCAACAAAATTTCGCTTAAAAGTTTAAATTTGCAAACTTTCAAAAAATTTCTTCCCAGCACTACATTGTAACCCATTGACTCGTCTGCCACCATTAGTAATTCAAAATAATGTTTAACTTTATTAACGACAATGAAACATAATATTTGGCCATATATTTTTAATGGGCTGTTGTTCAAACCAACATAGTTCGCATTTACGAAACGTCTTGAAATTAACTTTAAGTCTTCAGAATTATGTTGTTTCAAAATGGATATTTTTATAAAGCTAATCGGGCTTCCGGAGTCAATTAGGCACTCTGTAATTAAAGGGTTATCACTCATTTGCTTAAAGTAGAGACTAAAATATTTTACATACTCATTATCAGCGTTCTTTCTCTGTGGGCAACTTGACACATGGTGCTCGACGCTTCCGCATCCATAGCAGGCGCCCCACTCTCGCTTTGACTTACGGCAGTTTGCCGCAAAGTGTCCCAAGGAGTTACAGTTGAAACATCTGTTTGCCCCACTAGCAGCGTTCGGATTTCCAGTCGAGTTAGTGCCACCAGGACCAGTGTTGGTAGCACCGACAGCCGCTGTGGCGCCGCTACGGCCAGTTGTTCGCATCATTTTGGTGAGCTTTACCTTTGCAAATGCCTGCAGTAGTTGAGTTGGCAGCGTGAAAGACTGCATATGTGCCTGTCTGCGTAAATGCTCGTCTGGGATCCCTTCGATGATATTGTCTACCAGTTCTTCGTCATCGATGTTCACCTGCGACGCCAACAACGATTTTGCCTTGAAATAGGTTGCAAAGTCCTCTTTGACTGTCCAAGTGCGATTTTCAAATTTGCGCCGTGCCATCAATTTGTTTTCTTTTGTCTCGAACTACGCGACAAGTAGTTTTAGCAGATCGTCAACTGGTATGGACAAATAGCATTCGTTCGAGTGAAGCCATAGTTGAGCTTCGTCCTTCAGCTTGGACAGCACCAGCATACGTGTTATGTTGTCGTCCAATTTATATATTTTTGCGATTGCTTTGAGTTGGGCAACCCAGTTGCTTGCAGCAATGTTGCTTACAGTGCTGCCATCGAATACTGGCAGCATATCCTTAACGACGCTTAGCAACATGTTGTTAGTGTTCGGCGACATGTTGCTTATGACTTTCGTAGTTTCCAACGAAGCTACAGTATTTTTGAGGCGCTCATTTTGCAGCTGAACCAAACTTAACTGAAGTTGTAGCTTTTCAATTTCGCTTAGACTCTGCATTTCTTCAGCACACTCTAGGTCTTTCCCAATGTTTAGCGAGTTTGCTTCTTTACGTACTTTTTCTTCGTGGTTGTACTTTCCCGCGCTCAAACCTTTAGCCGACGAGTCGCTGGCGCCACAAAATTTTTTACCATCCTCTACGCCGGCGTTGTTGTTGTCGTTCGCGCTCAAACCGTCAGCCGACGACCCGTTGGTGCTGTAGAATTTTTTTTTCGTCCCCTGCGCCGGCGTCGTTATTTTTGCATGCACCGTTTGTGTCGAAATCATTTGCCGGCACGCTGGCGTCGTCGAGAATTACAGCGGCTGCTGCGCAGTTGTTGTCGTTGTTGGTTAGCTGCTCAACACCGGTGACATTGATGTAGTTAAGATTGGTTTTCTCCAGATTTTTCTCCACCTTTGGTGTTTCATCATCACTGTCTGACCCAAGTGGACACTCGCCTCGTGCACCTACCGCTATTGCGCTTAGTCGTGCCGCCATATTGGCTTTTGTTCCGCTTTTGGAGAGTCCGAGGCGCCCCAACCAATTGCGTAGCTGTTGCGCTGTGAAATCGTCCACACCAATTGTCTGCATTTTAGTTAAATTTTATTTTTTTTTTTTTTTGTGTATAAATTGTTTTTTTAGGCGTTTGTTTTATCCCACTTCGGAAATTGTAGGCAACACACTCACACGTTCTCTTCGGATCTCATTCGCAGAATGCCATTTATTTCACAGAGTCTGACAATGTTAACTTACAGTACTATGCTAGCTTACAGTTACAGTGCACTCTTATGTTAACGTACATTACAGTGAGGGTGTTCATACCATAGTGAGGGTACTCATGCCATACTACTACAACTGTTTGTTGTCAATTTATGGCAACTCCGTATTAAGCAACCCCTTAAGTGTGGCAATCACGTCCGCTTTTTTAGTGAGAATGTCTTTAATCAGAAAGCAAGCCGATATTTGGAACCATTTCACCGCATTGGATAATAAAACGGCGAAATGTAAATGTGTTGTCCGGCAGAACAACAACGACAATTCTGCCCTTGTGGAAAGTGTCGAGCAATTCGGTCTTATAAGCCAACAAAGGATTGCTAGCTTTGTGTATAAGCCAGCCCTACATGTTGCCAAAAATACGCGACGAGCAAATGGCTAATATGACGAGCAAACTGAACTTGGCATCTGCATGATGATCGGGGGCCAAACAGCAATACACACACATACACTTGTAATCATCTGTTTTCTCTCTCTCGTTGATAACACAAGAACAACAGAACAAGAGCAAGTGAACAAGAACAAATGAACAAGAACAAGTGAACAAGAACAAATAAACAAGAACATGTGAACAAGAACAAGTGAACAAAAACAATTGAACAATGGAGCAAGTGAGCGATTTGAGTAAGTTGACTCACTTAAAAAAAAAGAACAACTGAACATGTTCAGCAAAAAGAACAACCTTTACCCAACACTAATACACAGCACACATGTAAAATAGCAGTCCACATTGCAATTTCCCACTTCCATTCACAGGTACGGCCGTTAAGCACACCGCACACGGCTCCTATCGTCATCGCAGCGATTTGACGTGCAAAATTTAAGTCGATTTGATGAAAAATTTGTACGAAAAATCGCTACGATACGATACGAGCCGTGCGGACCTACTTATCTCGGTGAGTTCTAGGGCTGGGGTGCACAAGCACATTCCGCAACTGCGCGGAAGAGATGGGTATACGCGCCAAGCACGCCATAAGGCATGCCATGCCCGTCACGCAAAGCATCTGACGTCGCTTTAGTGCAATTACAGCAGTTTCTTTGTTACTCCATTGCTAGTCTAAAATCCAAACTTTCACATTTTAATCCCCCTTAAAGCCCAGTCTTAAATTTACTTTGAATCAAATTCAAATTGGGATTTTTATCTGTGATTTTGAAATAAAAAATCTCGGACTTTTTTGGTTTGATTTGATTAGAAACGGAAAAAATCGAGAATAATTACTTATGCTTGAATAACACTGTGCAACAGTCAAAAAAACTACCAAGCTTCACTATGCGGAATCGATAGTGCCACCCGAACTGAGTAAGTCCCTCTCACCGTTTGGCTAGATTGGTAGCACTTTTTTTTTTATGGACCCTCAAAGTTTTTGAAATTGGGTGTGATAACAAAAAAAAGGTGTCATCAGATTTGGGCATACAGCTCATTCAGTTTTAGTGATAGCTGCAAACTGTCTTTGTAGCTGACAGTCCGCAGAATAAACTTTTCTTACGAAGGTTTTAAAAAAAATTTTGATTTCCGGGAGTTTTTCTTAAAAAACTTTTTTGAAAAATCGTATTTTTTTACTTTTTCGAGTATTTAGATTTAGATTTAGATTTATTAAGATTTACATCCTAGCACGAAAAGTAAATAAACTTATAAATATTGTGCTAGTCACAACAATAAAATAATACATTTGGCAAAAACAAAAACAAAAAACATTTGGCAAAAACATGACGGTAGAGAACAATAATTTAGTTATTATAACATTAAACATAATATAAGGAATAATCACATTAAGAAAATTATAGTTAAAATTAAGACATAATATTAAAGATTTAAACATTTTTTAGATGGATGGAATATATATAGCAATAGCTTAATTAGTACATTTTTTTTTTTTTTTTTTTTTTTTTTTATGTGGTGTTTAGGTGACTGGAAATTTTGGCCTTAAATAGAGATGCGCTAGTAATTGTTTTAAAGGAATGGGGTAGTTGGTTCCAGAGTCGAACGGCATGGATAATGAATTGTTTATCAGAACTTTTTAGCCTGGTCTTAGTACAAATTAGATTTTTTGTCCTTTGTGACGCACTAAAGCTTAACATAGAGAAAAGATAGGACGGTTCCTTAGTATAAATTATTTTGTGAAGCAAGATTAGGACCCTTAAGGATATGAACGATTTCAGTGTCAAATTAAATAATTGGTTTGCAAAATCAGTAATGGGATTCCTCGGTCTGATGTTGAAAACATACCTCGCAATATTATTAAAAAGGACATTCATTTTATTAAAGCTAAAAGCATCGCATTTTCCGAAGACTTCTACCCCATAAAACACTGAAGGGATCAAGTAAGCCTTGGCAATTAAGAGTCGGATTTTTTGAGGTAGATACGTCCTTGTCAAGTTAAGCTGTCGTAGCATTCCATAGGTTTTCCCAACTGCCCGGATTATATGATCGCCCCATGAGAGCGTTGTGCTAAATTTGAAACCAAGATTGACAGCTTGGTCAACATACTCGATGGGACAGTCATCAATTTTCAGAATAGAAAAATGTTCCGGGTTTAATTTCTTCTTGTGTATTATTAAACATTTAGATTTCGAAGGGTTAAGCCCAAGTCCATTTTCTTTCGCCCATTTGTTTATACATTGAATCTCGTTATTGCACACATTTATACAGTCACTAATTTGGCTTAACGGACTACTAACATACATTTGGACATCGTCTGCATACATGTGGACTTCACTATTTGACAATACACAAGGGAGATCATTCACATAAATGGTGAATAACAATGGGCCAAGGACAGAACCTTGCGGGACACCTCGCTTGGTCGGAAGAAAACATGAAAAATCAGATGACGTAACAACAGCTTGACGACGATTAATTAGGTATGAGGACAGAAGCTTAACCGAGGTATCTGAAAAATTGTATAGTTTAGATAATTTAGTGCAGAGGATGTCATGATTCACGGTGTCAAAAGCTTTGCTGAAGTCAAGAAGAGTAAGTAAAGTGACATCCCCGTTGTCCAATTTTCTTCTGATATCTTCTGTTATTTTAAGAATGGCTGTTGTACTGCTCCTTCCACTGCGAAAACCAGATTGGTTGTTATTCAGCAAATTATTTGAGGAGAGGAACTTTTTATTTGTGCAGCCATAAGCTGCTCAAAAGCCTTAGATAAAAAAGGTACTATAGCTATCGGACGGAAGTCATCCTTTGATTTAGGAACCGGAACTATTTTTGTAATTTTCCACATATCTGGGAAAGTTGAGTGGGTAAATGCTGAGTTAAAAATACAGGTTATATGTGGTAATATCTGGGGTAGTACAATTTTGAGGAATTTGGGATTTATGTTGTCAAGACCCACAGCGTTGGACTTTATTTTAAGTATTGCTTCGAGGACATCACATTGACTAACACAGCTAAAACTAAAACTAATATTGCAGCTAATAGAAGATAGAACATGTAAGTACGGATTAGATGAGACACTAGGTACAGCTACATTCACAAAACAATTATTTAACTTATTTACATCTACTTCAGGGTTCTGGCAGGTATTCTTCTTACTTCCAATGCCTGCATTTTTAATTTCTTTCCAGGTTTGTTTGGAATTTATTGCTGCATTAAATTTGTTACAATAATGTTTGCTCTTAGCCGAAGAAATCATTTTGCAAACCGTCTGTCTCAATAATTTGAACTGATCATAAGTATGACCTGTCCGGTACCGCCTCCACTTATGGTACGCAAGATTTCTCTTACGTATCCCTTCTTTTATTTTGTTATCAAACCAAGATGGTTGACTAGATTTAATTATTTTCGATCGGAGTGGTACAGTTCTGTTCATAATAAAATCTAGATTTGATTGCAAATGTTCTAGCTGAGCGTTAACAGTTGGGAGAGAGTAGATTGCATTCCAATCGCATGAATAAAATTCTGTACTTAACGTATTAAAGTCTATATTTTTAAAGTCCCTATACACTATGCTGTAGTCTTTATGGTCAAAAGCTAAATCTAAGTCAAGTGTCATAAATATAAGGTCATGTTTAGAGAATACCGGCACAAACAATTGGTCATATAACAGGACATTATTTGGATTATTAACAAAAAATACGTCAAGCAGAGTTTCAGTAGTGTTAGTGAAGTGTGTAGGAAGAGTAGAATTGACCAGCTTCATTCCTAGAGACGCCATGTCATCAGACAAGTGACGTTCACATAACATATTACTGTTAAGATCGCCGGCTAGAACTATTTCAGTGTATTGTAGGCTAAGTTCAGATATCAGGTCAATCACGTGATTATACTCTATTCTACTATAGGGTCTGTATAAGCAGCCAACAAGGGTCTTAGTCAGATCATAAGTGTTACTTATCTGGAGAAATAAATATTCTATTGCACTACCAACTGGTTGTTTACATATAAATTTAGCTCTTAGTCTCTTTTTAATATATATAGCTACACCCCCACCATGACCTTCACGATCAGAACGAAACAAATCATATCCATCACAAGAAACAAAGGAATCAGAATAAGATGACACAAACCATGTTTCTGAGACACACACAACATCTACATTGGAGTTTACAAACATATACCTAAATTCATCTAATTTCTTCGTTAAACTTTGTGCATTAAAGTGGCAGATCCTAAGACCATCTTTTTGTTTGCTGAGGACTCTTATCATTGCGTGTCCGTTCGACTCAATCGTGTTCATTTGATGCATATTAACCATGATTGTTTAATTAAACCAATTACCAGCACATGCATTCCATTTTGATAGCGCATATAAGTAAAAATAAAATAAAAAATAAAAATATGAGACCTAAACACCATGACAAAAACATAAATACAATTTACTCTAATAATTAAAAATATAAGTATAAGAATATCAAAGCAAGAGCTTTTTGGACATTCAACCGCGAAAAGAGTTCTGAAGCTGATGCTCCAAAGCCTCAGTGGAAGAAGACGAAGCACCAACAGTTGAAGTACTTGGAGCGAATTCCGAAAGCTTTGTCAACGTCTCCACACAGACATAGCCCGCATTCTCTTTCCCCTTAACATGAACAAGTCCACTACGAGAGAAAACAGCTGTGAGCAACTTAAGCTTTTTCATGCGCATCGCCTCCCTAAATATCGTGTAATTTTCTTTCGACAGTTGTTCGTTGACGTAGAACGGAGTTGCTACGTCAAAGCCCAGAAGCCCGAGATGAAGAGGCTGCTTCTCCTCCCGTCGGTATGCGCCAATTGCACGCAGCAGGGTTGTCTTGTCGCGTACAGTTTCAAGTTTCAAGATGATCACCGGATCAATGGTATTGTGAGCCCTTTTTGGCTTAACCCTGAATATATTTTTAGTTTTGAGTGCCGGTGTGATGTTGAGTGAAAAGCAAAGGGCGTTAAATATGCCTTTGAGGTTCTCATTTTCCATAAGTGGGACACCGTGGATTCGGAGATCGCTTGCAATTTCCGAATTGGCCTGTGCAGCAAGCGTACGTTGGAGCTTGTTCTCTACTTCACCCACTTTGGCTTGAAGGTCACCCACCTGAATCTTAAGTCCCCGCAATTCTGCCACTTCGCCCTCCAGCTGCTGAACTCGGTCATAAAGCTTTTTCATTTCCCCAGCCACATTCAGCAATTTCTCCTCCAACACCTTCAGAATGCGCTCCTCCGTCTCGCGCATCATGGCAGCCTGGCCATCAAATCGTTGGTTAATCATAGCGTAAAGGGCGGTTGGAGAATCCGAGTCCCTAGCCTTCCTCTTCAGATCCTGTTGATTGAGCTCGGTGTTGCTAGATGACTTAATTTTCTTAGCAGCGCCTGCCATGACTTCAGTTGAGTGAATTGTTGTTGTTTGTTTTAGTGGGTTTGCAGTCTATTTTATGTTTTCGTTTTGATTGCGTGTGTGCCTTGTTGTTGTGTGCCTTGCGTTTTGTTGGGCCCGCCAACTCGAAGAGGGCAATTGCGACTTTTCAATGCAATCACAATATTAAACAAAAATGTTGTGTAGGCGATTTTGCTTGGAGGTTCAACGATGGACACAGATTTGTGCCAAAAAGCACCTTTTGCGCGAAATAAAAAAAAAAAAAAAAAAAAAAAAAAAAAAACTTTTAAAAAATTTTGTCTTTGCGACAGATTCTTTTGGGGTATGTCTTTAATTTTGTGTTTTGTATTTAGTATTTGCAAAATCAGCAGCTTTTACCATTACCGCGTAGTAGCAGGTGGGTTGTGTGTGGAGTTGGATAGTGTGAGGTGGAAGTAAGGGGAGGTGATGGGTATTTGGTAGAGACCTGCTGGGGATCAGGTGAAGATTTGGTGAGGATCTAGCGCGGATTTGGTGCTGATCTGGTTTGGTTCTGGTGGTCATGTGGTAGTTATCTGGTAGGGACCTTGTGAGCTCAGGTTTGGATCACTGTTAAGTACCTGTTAGGTCACTGTTAAATCACTGTTAAGCCACTGTTAAGTCACTGTTAAGTCACTGTTAAGGCACTGTCAAACTAGGTTAGGTTAGGTTGCGATGGATGAGAGCGACAAGTCGCTCTCCCACTTAGGGCGCTATGGGCCCATTGCGATGCCATATTAGTTCCCTGTTAACCCTTTTTAAGACTGAGGCGGGTCCTCGGTACTGAACCATTGTGTGGACAGTATAAATTTTAATAGAGCTGGGATCTCTATATCGGATGTTTCCGTGAGGCTGAGTAGGAGAGGTTGACCAAGTGTCCTTAGTCTTCTTCTACTTAAAGCGGGGCAATGGCAGAGAAGGTGTTGTACTGTTTCCTCCTCTTCTTCATGTTTACAGCTTCTACAGAAGTCATGGTGGGCAACGCCTAGGCGTGCTGCATGTCTGCCAATGAGACAGTGTCCCGAGGGCTCCAATCAGAAGCGATATGTGTTCTCTTCTGAGTCGTAAAAGTGTATTTGTACGTTTTTGGTTGAATGTAGGCCACGTGAGTTTTGATACTGAACAGTAGGGAATGGTTTCCCACCGATCCGTAGCGAGACTTAGTGTTTCAGCTTTCTTGTACAGCTTATATGTTGCCATAGGCATCCCAATCGTGCTCTTCTCTGAAAGGAGCTCGATGGTGGTTCCTATTCTGGCCAGTTCGTCAGCTGACTCGTTTCCCTCTATGTTGCGGTGTCCAGGCACCCATATGAGGTGTATACTAAAGTGTCGTGCGATCTCGTTAAGAGATACGCGACAATTAGTAAGGGTTTTTGCATTGTTTGTGTGTGAGTCAAGTGCTTTGAGGGCGGATTGTCTGTCTGAGTATATAAATACGGTGCCTTCCTTGACCTTTAGTGTGCAAAGATAGGTGGCCGCTTCCTGGATGGCTACCACTTCCGCTTGGTACACACTGCAGTGGTCGGGAAGGCGGAACGATAAGTTTAAACCTAGGTCGGGGGAGAAAACGCCCCCTCCTACTTTTTCGTTGAGCTTAGAGCCATCAGTGTAGATGTTAATGGCGTTGGCTCTCCTGTGGGGGAGTGATTCCCACACATGGCGGCTTGGGATGTAGACGTCGTAAAGCTTGTCGAACGTCGTTTGTGGTATACAGTAGTCTGTAGATAATGGTATACTCGTTTGGTCTTCGAGTATGGTAGAGTGTCCCGAATTGCCCCTGTTCCAGGCATCCGATTCTCTTAGTCTTAAGGCCGTTATGGTAGCCAGTTGCTTTGCTACAAGGTCTAGCGGTAGAAGATGTAGGATAGTATTAAGCGCTTCCGTTGGTGTCGTTCGGAGAGCGCCACTAATACATATCTCCGCACTTCTCTGTGCTTTGTGGAGGTTGTTCAGGACTGATTGATTCCCGAGTGCCGGCCACCATACTAGTGATCCGTATAGTAATATGGGACGAACGACGGCAGTGTACAGCCAGTGCACAATTGAAGGGGAAAAACCCCATTTTCGGCCTATTGGCTTCTTGCACGAGTATAAAGCGATGGTTGCCTTTTTCATGCGTTCATATGTGTTGTCATTCCAGAGTAGTTTCTTATCCAGAATTACACCCAAGTATTTGGCATTGTCACTAAATACAAGGCTGACTCCGTTAATTTTAGGGGCAATCAGCTCGGGAATTTTGTACTTTCTGGTGAAAAGAACTAGTTCCGTCTTGGCCGGGTTCACGCCTAAGCCACACGATTTAGTCCACTGAGCGAGTGTTGTCAGTGCAGTCTGCATAAGGTCACACAGTGTTTGAGGAAACATTCCACATTTGAAGATGGCAATATCATCCGCATACGCCACCACTACATGTCCCTCCGCTTCCATAAGTCGCAGCAGCTGGTTAACTGTTACAACCCACAGCAGCGGAGAGAGAACACCTCCTTGCGGAGTGCCTCTGTTAACATATCTGCGAGCCGTCGCACCACCTAGTTGGGAGTACATCGACCTGCTGGTTAGCATTTGGTCGATGAGCCTTACCAGTGGAGCGTCGACTCCCGTATATGTCAAGGCAGCGGTGATAGCGCTAGGTTGGATGTTATTGAAGGCACCCTCTATGTCGAGGAATGCTACTAAGGAGTAGTCTTTTACTTCAAGTGATCTTTCGATCCTTGAGACCAGGGAATGCAGGGCTGTATCAGTAGACTTGCCCTTGTTGTATGCATGTTGTGTTTGTGCTAGTTTAGAGGGACTTATAGTGTGTCTCAGGTGTACATCAATAAGTCTCTCAAGGGTTTTCAAAGAAAGGAAGATAGGCTGATAGGCCTATAGTCGTTTGGTTTCGCATGTGAAGCTTTGCCTGCTTTCGGTATGAATACCACTTTAGTTTCTCTCCACTTGGTGGGGATGTAGTTGACCCTAAGACAGCTTTCATAGATAGTGTAAAGCCAGGTCATTGTGAGCCCAATGGTTTGCTGTAGTTGGGCAGGAAAAATGTTATCTGAACCTGGTGACTTAAATGGTTCGAACGAGTCGATGGCCCATTTAATTTTGGTCTCCGTGACAATGGTTTTGTCGTATTGCATCGAGAGGTCGTTTGGCCTATCATGAGGTATTAAGTTGGTTGAGCATTCAGGAAAATGAGTGCTCAGCAGAAGATTACGAGATTCTTCTGGAGAGTCGGTCCAGGTTCCGTCTGTTTCTTGCAAGAGTCCTGGCGAGGTTGGTGAGCTAGCCAGAATTTTCCTGAGCCGTGATGCATCAGAAGTGGATTCGATATTAGTGCAGTACTGCGCCCAGGAGGACCGTTTAGCCCTCCTGATAGTCTTCTTATAAGTGCTTAGCTTTTGTTTATATAGCGCCCATGCGGTTGTTTGGTCGCTATATTTGGCTAAGTTAAAGGTGTGACGGCAATCTTTCCTGAGCTTATTCAGCTCTGCAGACCACCAAGGTGGTTTGAAGGTAGATTTTGTTTTTCTAGGGGGGCAGGCCCTATTGAACGAGTCCGTATACGCGATGGTGAGCGTTTCGACAAGTTCATCTATCTGTTCTTCGGTACTTGGTGTATAAGGTGGGGACGGTCCAAGTTTATTTGAGAGAAGTTTGTTGTGTACTTTCCAATTGGTCTTTCTAGGATTTTGTATCTTTTTGGGTGAGGGACATTTATTGGTCAGTTCTACCTCTATATATCGGTGATCAGAGAAGGAGTGATCTGGTAGCACCTTCCATGATTTCAATTGGTCAAAAAGCTTGTCAGACATAAGGGTTATATCTAAGACTTCCTTTCTGTTTTTAATGATGAAGGTAGGGTCGTTCCCTATGTTCGCTATTCGTAAATCAGTCTGTATGATATAGTTGTACAGTGACTCACCTCGCTCGTTGATGTCTGTGCTGCCCCATAGTGTATGGTGCGCGTTGGCATCGCCTCCCAGAATGAGGCTTGTGTGTGTTTGCTTGCTCCTTCCTATCAGGTCTCGGAAGGTTTTTGATGGTGGAGGGCTCTCGGAGTCATGAGCCAGATAGAAGGAGGCCAGTCTGATGGTTGAACTCCCCAGTTCCAGACTGACCGTGGTGATGTCGCCATCACTAAACTGGGGAATTAGAAGTGTATTTAGCTGCTTTTTTGCTAAAATGCAAGTTCGTATTTTACCCTTACCCTTGGTGTATAAGAGGTTATATTTTGCTGTCCTTAAGCCGTTAATACTGTCTCCAGAAATTAACGGCTCTTGGACAAACACAATATCTACTTCGCCTGGGGTTAGGCGGAGTAGATGGTCAGCGGTTGCTGCTTTACAATGGTGAAGGTTTATTTGCAGAACCTTCACCATTGCGCAATATGCTCTCCTCCGTCATCGTGTCATCGTCGGAGTCCTCCTGGATGTCTTGGAGTAACTCCTGCTCTGAATAGAGCCGCCCAAAGGTTGGTCCATAGTCGGACCCTGAAGAAATGTATCCGCAGCGCTCCTCTTGTTGAGGGGTACGCTCCGAATCCATCTCTTCAGAGGACATGTTTCCACAGCGCTCCTCCTGCTGAGGGGTACGCTCTGCATCCATGTCCTCTCCACTTTGAGCTCCTTCCAGAGCATCGACAACTACGCTTGCTGTCAGGTTAGCAAGCGCTTTGGTGTCGGTCTTACAGACCTTCATATATACCTGCTGGAACCCATAGTTTAGGGCTCCTTCGCACCTGGTTAGGTACTCCACAGATTCTTGGTCAATTTGAAAGGTGATCATAGTGGTAGCCTTGGTAGAGCGTTCCACTCTGACCACCCTCCAATTGCTGTACTAGGTCCCTACCAGATAAACACCAGTTCCCCACCAGAACCCCACCAGATCAGCACCAAATCCCCGCCAGATCCCCGCCAGATCCTCACCAAATCTTCACCTGATCCCCACCAGGTCCCTGCCAAATACCCATCACCTCCCCTTACTTCCACCTCACACTATCCAACTCCACACACAACCCACCGGCTACTACGCGGTAATGGTAAAAGCTACTGATTTTGCAAATACAAAATACAAAACACAAAATCAAAGACATACCCCAAAAGAATCTGTCGCAAAGACAAAATTTTTCAAGATTTACCCCCCAGTCTGACGTCCGTAAAAGACCTTCGCTCTAAAAAGTGATTTTTATTGGATATACACACTTTTGGGGCCGATTAAGAGGATGTGGAAGTGTTCAGATTGTAAAACCTTGTTCAGAAGGGATGTTTGTTATCTCAAAAGCTTCATTTTTCCAAAAGAATGTATGCCAAAAATTCTGATTATTTAAAAGTTATACTCAAAAAAGTAAAAAAATACGATTTTTCAAAAAAGTTTTTTAAGAAAAACTCCCGGAAATCAAAATTTTTTTGAAAACCTTCGTAAGAAAAGTTTATTCTGCGGACTGTCAGCTACAACTTTGCCAGAGACAGTTTGCACCTATCACTAAACCTGAATGAGCTGTATGCCCAAATATGACGACACCTTTTTTTTGTTATCACACCCAATTTCAAAAACTTTGAGGGTCCATAAAAAATAAAGTGCTACCAATCTAGCCAAACGCTAATGGGATTTACTCAGTTCGGGTAGCACTATCGATTCCGCATAGTGTAGCTTGGTAGTTTTGAAAAAAGTTAAAATTTGTTGCACTGTGTAATAAAAATAAAACTCAGAAAAAAACATCATCAATGATTTTTTCATATAAAAATCGACTAATAAATAGTATTTTAGATTTTTATATAAACAAACCATTTAAAATAATTATGGACGATGAAAAAAAGAAAAAAATTTTGATATTTGATTACGAACAATTTTTTTTTAATAAAAATCAAAAATATGATGCTTGCTGGCTCGAGGTCAAGAAGAAAAAACTCAGTTTGTGTTTGTTTCCAATATATTTCGGATGCACATCGGCATCCGTCTTCAGGGACACTACAAAGAACAATTCACCAATTATAACAAAACATTTGTAACAAAATATTGGACATTTTTAACATACATTATTTAACACGTCTGTACCGCCTAACGTGGAGTTTAATACTAAGCTAATGTCTGTTGAGTAGATGTCTGTAAATGTGCGCGCAGTTATCGGTGTCTGCTTTAAAGTTCATCCTTTTCTCTGTTGTTGTATTTATTATATTTAACATTTCAAGAGTGAAACGCTTTTTGTAGTTACTCTCTTGCTGTACGATTTTGGTCTCTTCGAAATTCGGTGAGTGTCCGCTCTCCACACAGTGTGCCGCGAGTGCTGTTTTCTGTATGGTCGTTTGGTGTCGGAGTTTGTAATCGGATTTATGTTGAGATATCCTTGTTTTAAGTTTTGACTTTGTTGTTCCTATGTATATTTTATTGCACTCGTTTCTTGGATCCCCTTTACATGGTATTTTATATATTACGTTACTTTTGTCTACGTTGTCAATTTTCGACTTAGTCTTGTTGAATACATGCCCCATTGTATTTGTTGGTTTGTGAGCTATTTGTATGGTATTTTTATTAAAGCAGTCGGATTTTGCAAAACGTTCTGAGAGGTCCGGAACATAAGTCAAGGATCTATACGACTTGGGTTGTCTAGTCTCTTTTGGTTTTGCCGTTTTGCTTCTCTCTATTAATGTTTCTATAATACTCTTTGGGAAATCGTTATTCGTCAGTATAATTTTAATCTCCGATATTATGTCATTGTGAAATATCTCGTCGCTTATGTTAAGCATCCTGTTAATACAGCTTATCGCTGTATTTATTATCATATTCTTCGGGTGTTTCGATTGAAAATTAATTATTCGTCCTGATGCTGTGGGTTTTTTGTACCATTTAAGTTTTAATTTATTTCCTTGTCTATTGATAGTCGTATCCAGGTAGGGAAGTGTTCCATCTATTTCTAATTCTGTAGTAAATTTTAAATTCCGATGAAAGGAGTTGAGTGCGTCAAGTGTATTTTGGACTTCGGCTTCCTTAATTATTGCAAACAGATCGTCAACATATTTTGTAAGTAGCCTTGGAGGGTGCGTCAGTTTCTTTATGGTGTTGTCAAGTAGTTCTTCCATCACAATGTCAGCTATTACTGGAGAAGCCGGGGATCCCATTGGCATGCCTTTCAATTGGGTGTATATCTGATCCTCGAACTTAAAATATCTGTTCTCAACGATGCAGAATTTTATGATGTCCATAAAAAGTTGTTTTGGTATTGTTGTAAATTCCTGTATTGCTGTCCATTTCTTCCTTATAATATCTAACGCTAAGTCTGTGGGAATGCTAGGGAATAGTGAAACTACATCGAATGACACTAATTTCTCATCGTCTGAAATGTGGACGTCATTGGTCCGTTGTTTAAAGTCCATAGAGTCCTTCACATTGTAAATGGAGTCAGCTGTTATATTTCTCAATATATTGACTATGTATCTACATAGCCCCCTGGAAGGTGCATCCACTGACGAGCAAATTGGTCTAAGTGGGGTTCCTTCTTTGTGGATTTTTGGGAGCCCATATATCCTAGGGGGGAGCGCCGTACTAGTCGTGAGCTTTTTCCTTTCCGTCTTGGAGATAACTTCTAGTTTAAACAGTTGGTCTATCAGACTGTTGTTTTTATTTTGTAATCTTGTTGTTGGATCCTGTCTTAACTTCCTATATGTGCACATGTCCCCTAATATGTCCATCATTTTGTTCCTATAATCCTCCTTTTCCATTGCCACTGTCTTGTTTCCTTTGTCTGAATTTAAAATTAAAATATTGTCATTTGTCTTTAGGAATTTCCGTGTCTGTTCCACTGTGTCTAGTAAGGCACGATCCCGTGCTGTCTCTCTATTCTTCGTTTTCGCATCTTTTAGCATCAAAGAGAATCTTGTCCGCGCTGATTCTTGTTGTTCCTTCTCTTCTAATGTTTGCACGAGTTCCTCTCCATCTGCGATGTATTTAAAGAGAGGAAATCTCTTCCTATCCACGGGTACCGCAAACTTCGGGCCTTTGGCAAGTAATGTTTGTATGTTTGGCGGGAACTCTGTCTTGGTTTTGTTTACGAACCATTCGTTATTCTTGTTGTTGTACGCAAAGATTTCGTTCCTTTCTTGGCGCAGTCTCTCATGTTTCAATTCTTGTCGTTCCTGAAGTGTTGTTGCTAGGCTATTACATACGTTTCTCTCGCTCTCTAAAAATCTTTTTGAGTCATCTGGACTGAGCAGCTGTTCTATCGACGGAAAGGAAAAAGCTCACGACTAGTACGGCGCTCCCCCCTAGGATATATGGGCTCCCAAAAATCCACAAAGAAGGAACCCCACTTAGACCAATTTGCTCGTCAGTGGATGCACCTTCCAGGGGGCTATGTAGATACATAGTCAATATATTGAGAAATATAGCAGCTGACTCCATTTACAATGTGAAGGACTCTATGGACTTTAAACAACGGACCAATGACGTCCACATTTCAGACGATGAGAAATTAGTGTCATTCGATGTAGTTTCACTATTCCCTAGCATTCCCACAGACTTAGCGTTAGATATTATAAGGAAGAAATGGACAGCAATACAGGAATTTACAACAATACCAAAACAACTTTTTATGGACATCATTAAATTCTGCATCGTTGAGAACAGATATTTTAAGTTCGAGGATCAGATATACACCCAATTGAAAGGCATGCCAATGGGATCCCCGGCTTCTCCAGTAATAGCTGACATTGTGATGGAAGAACTACTTGACAACACCATAAAGAAACTGACGCACCCTCCAAGACTACTTACAAAATATGTTGACGATCTGTTTGCAATAATTAAGGAAGCCGAAGTCCAAAATACACTTGACGCACTCAACTCCTTTCATCGGAATTTAAAATTTACTACAGAATTAGAAATAGATGGAACACTTCCCTACCTGGATACGACTATCAATAGACAAGGAAATAAATTAAAACTTAAATGGTACAAAAAACCCACAGCATCAGGACGAATAATTAATTTTCACTCCAAACACCCGAAGAATATGATAATAAATACAGCGATAAGCTGTATTAACAGGATGCTTAACATAAGCGACGAGATATTTCACAATGACATAATATCGGAGATTAAAATTATACTGACGAATAACGATTTCCCAAAGAGTATTATAGAAACATTAATAGAGAGAAGCAAAACGGCAAAACCAAAAGAGACTAGACAACCCAAGTCGTATAGATCCTTGACTTATGTTCCGGACCTCTCAGAACGTTTTGCAAAATCCGACTGCTTTAATAAAAATACCATACAAATAGCTCACAAACCAACAAATACAATGGGGCATGTATTCAACAAGACTAAGTCGAAAATTGACAACGTAGACAAAAGTAACGTAATATATAAAATACCATGTAAAGGGGATCCAAGAAACGCGTGCAATAAAATATACATAGGAACAACAAAGTCAAAACTTAAAACAAGGATATCTCAACATAAATCCGATTACAAACTCCGACACCAAACGACCATACAGAAAACAGCACTCGCGGCACACTGTGTGGAGAGCGGACACTCACCGAATTTCGAAGAGACCAAAATCGTACAGCAAGAGAGTAACTACAAAAAGCGTTTCACTCTTGAAATGTTAAATATAATAAATACAACAACAGAGAAAAGGATGAACTTTAAAGCAGACACAGATAACTGCGCGCACATTTACAGACATCTACTCAACAGACATTAGCTTAGTATTAAACTCCACGTTAGGCGGTACAGACGTGTTAAATAATGTATGTTAAAAATGTCCAATATTTTGTTACAAATGTTTTGTTATAATTGGTGAATTGTTCTTTGTAGTGTCCCTGAAGACGGATGCCGATGTGCATCCGAAATATATTGGAAACAAACACAAACTGAGTTTTTTCTTCTTGACCTCGAGCCAGCAAGCATCATATTCTACAATTAGAAAGGTCGCTAACCAACAACTCCAAAAATCAAAAATATAAAATCATGGCTTATCTGAGAAGCTGAACCGAAATTATTATTGTTCCACTTAGCAGAATTGCATTTAAGTGGATGCTTCATATTAATTTATTAAATCAAAAAATTTCAAAATAACAGTTATTTTCAGTCCCAGCTTTGGACTATTACTAACGTCGTTGAATCGTGTTCAAGCTAGTTTTAGCATTTAGGAGAGTGTAGGTTCTTATGGTGTAAAAATATCCGAAATGAGAACAAACTACGTCCAACTGTTATGTCTGTTGCACTTTTTAGGTGAAATCTCGGTCATAAATACGAAGAAATGCAGATATATAGCAAAGTTACCAGAAGCTGAATTAAGCTTCAGGCTTATATGCTATGAATACAGCTAAAAATTGGTTTTCTGTGCACAATGTATTACTATATGGTACAGACATTCCCAGGTAGCAATTCCTGTTTGACACCAATGATGTCCAAAGAAACCCTTGAAGCGAGAAATAAAGAATCTCGGAATTTGCGGCAAAACCATACCCGTAAAGACAATAGATGAAAGATACCATGCATTTCTGGCATAGCGACATATCTCCGACGACATATCTCCGCCCAGTACATTTTGCCGGCGGAGATATGTCGCTTTTTTTCTGGCGGAGATATGTCGTTTTAAAACGACATAACTCCGCCGTGATCAATGGCGGAGATATGACGTTTTAGAACGTCATATCTCCGCCGTGTTTCAAACGACATATCTCCGCGCGGAGGTATGTCGTTTTAAAACGTCATATCTCCGCCATGTTAAAAACGACATATCTCCGCGCGGAGGTATGTCGTTTTGAAACGACATAACTCCGCCGCGTTACAAACGACATATCTCCGCGCGGAGATATGACGCTTTAAAACGACATAACTCCGCGCGGAGATATGACGCTTTAAAACGACATAACCCGCGCGGAGATATGACGCCTCAAAACGACATATCTCCGCCGAGTTACAAACGACATATCTCCGCCGCACATTGGGGCGACTAGAGCAAATTCCGCGCCAAAATTTATTTTTTTTTATATATTGAAGAAAGTTTAAATGCAACTTAAAAGATGATTCAATTTTTTCAAAAAAAAAAATTAGTTTAGCATATTTGGTTCTCCCACAACACGCATTTAAAGTTCACCTTTCGAACTCGATTTTAAGGAATTCATAAAATTGGCATTTTAATGTATGTTCGCAATCGTTTTTCATGAATATGAAACTTTTATGTGGCGATTGCAAGTATTAGTTTTGACTATTCTTAGTTAATTAGTATAAATAAAATTTTCATACAAAATATTTTTTTTAATTTTTGAAAAAGGTCCGAAAAACTACAACTACTAACACTGCTAGGGTATTTTTCAAAACGCAGAATTGACTGCAGAGATAACTAAGATAGACATCGATTTGCTTAAAAGAATGCACCCTATATTAATAGTTGTTTTATGCAACTATGATATTAATATAGTCTTGGAGACTTTTAGGCATTTTGTAAATTTGTACCCTTGGTACTTTTTGCATAAATTTTTTATTCATGGCACGGAAATAATTAATTATGCATTGCTCCCAATTAAACGAGGAGGCCCAGGAAGAACAAAACAAAGATTTCAAGCTTTACAGAGAACATTTTTCGAAAAAATGCAGTCGGGAAAAGTGCAACCTCGATGTTCTGAATAAAATGTTCATTAACTCGGATCCTCTAGTATCGAGGCATTTCAAGAGACAGGAAAAAAAATACATTAAATGCCAAAATCAGCATTAGATCTTTTAGAAACTATACCTAATGTTGAAGAGGAGTACTCTAATTCAAGTGAATGTAGCTATAAGGAATAACGAAAATTGTTGAATGTAATACAAAATTGGTTATGTTGTTTTTTTTATAATTTTCTCTAAAATCTAAAAAGTTTAGAAAATTTAACCCGATTATTCAAACGAAAACTATAGGACTGCGAAAAAATAATTTCAAGTTAGTAATATTAGCAAAGAATCGTATTGGCCGTTTCGAAAAAAAAATTTAATTCGTAAAAACCACTTTAAATTTTTTTTTTTAATTGCTCAAAAAAAGTTTTCCACTAAATATTTCGAATGGTTTTTGCTTCATATACCTAAAATAAATTAATGAGAAATTTAAAATGTTAAGAATTCAAAATTATATACTAGCTGAGCTGTTTGGCCCACTGTGCTTAGGTTGCAAAACTGAAAACGCAGATCTGTCGTTTTTATACCCGTTACTCGTAGAGTAAAAAGGGTATACTAAAGTCGTGCAAATGTATGTAACAGGCAGAAGGAATCATTTCCGACCATATAAAGTATATATATTCTTGATCAGCATCAACAGCCGAGTCGATATAGACATGTCCGTCTGTCCGTCCGTCCGTCTGTCTGTATGAACACCTAGATCTCAGAGATGGTGAGAGATAGAGGTTTGACATGTATGGGACAAATACTTCTTTTATCTGCACGCAGATCAAGTTTGTTTCCAATTTTGGCCACGCCTTCTGTCTCACCCGCAATTTGGAAAAAAACGTTATATCTCCTACAGTGTTGAAAATAGACGATTCGTACCTTCTAAAGATAGTTAGTAATTAGCAAAATGAATCGATTTGTCAAGGAAATGATAAAGATTGGATGAACGGCTCTCAAGTTATGAGCAAAAAAGTGAACCTAGCCCCCCCAAACCCACCCCCGTTTGCGCGAATTAAGTGAATCTTATATATTGCGTTCTCAATGCCCCTGTCCACATATGCTAAATTTTGGAGAGTTTTATCTGAAGCCATTAAACACTAAGTTAAAATTGTTGTCGTTGCATGTTGCAAGTACAAAAATACCCATTACCCATGCTTACAATGGTGTCTTTTATCAGAATTTAAGGGGGTTATAGCAGGCTTTTAAAAAAAATTGGATTTAGTCGAACTGTACTATACAAGTGCTTATAAAAAATTAATTATATTATTATTACAGGAAATCAAAGCCAACATAACATCAACGACTCCAAGATTCACGGTTTCAGGACTCATTCCTGGTAGCCTGTACAGATTATCAGTTTTTGCTTTCAATTCTAAAGGCCGATCAGATCCAACCATACTAAATGCTGCAATGCTTCGAATGCCAGAAAAACAACTAACATCAGAACAAAGTAAGATTCATGTTCGTATAAGAAATATTTTTATAATATTATATGTATTGGGTATTTACTAGTCCTCGTAAATGGTAAATGTGATGAGGTAGTGTCACCCGATTTTTCGCAGTGATCCAAGCAGGTTGCATCGAACTTAATATGCGTACGAGCGCCATATTGAAATTCCTTTTCAGTTGGTTGGTCGCGTTAGAAACGGCCGGACGTCATCGGCAAACGTTATGTTAAATTACTCTTATTTTATCCTGATGTATTTGAAGCACTTATTATACTATGAATTAAATTAGTAAAAGCTACGATCGTCTCGTCTACTCAATTGGTACCGTAAGTCGCTCTTAATCCTGCCCGTCTTAATCCTGACAACCTCCATCATGCACATGCTCATTTAATAACTAAAGGGGCGTGTGACAACTTCAGAAGTGGGATGAGTGCAAAAAGTGCTAAATTTAGTGACGTCGAATACGCAAAGAAATTCTGTTAGAAAAGAACAAACAATCGTCGACCAGAATAATCGTGTGAGTGCAACATCGAGAGGTGCAAGGAGAGCAAAATGCCTCGTAAAGCAAGGTACGGAGTACTCAAAAAAGCACTAGCAAACAAAAAACTCGATATTAAAAAAAAGGTTTGACAAACATCGAACTCGAACGTCGAACTCTTTATTTGTGGATGGTTAGGGCACCTGTTTGAGCCTTTTTTGGCAAAGATAAGTATTTGGGACCTCACCAATAAAATTATTTTTGATGCAGTTGACATGGAGGGCCTCCAGCAGCAGTCCAGAAAGATCTGGAACAATCATGTCCGAGATAAAACCAAGTGCTTTGTTTGCGAGTGCTTTTTTGAGTACGGGCTTTACAGAAAAGACACCAGAGCGAAAGAAATGGCATATATATCGTGCTCTGCCGTTTCGTTCTGTGTGTGTATCTCATGGATACATGGATATGTATGTAGTATGTGCCCAAACTGTTTTTATAGAAAAGCGTATTGTCGACATTGTTGGCATTGTTGCCAGTCTTCACTGAGCTTAGAAACTTCTGCATTTATTGTTTAAACGAATGGCAACCTGTTGCCTGTTGAACGGCACCTGTTATCGAGTTCGCTTTCCATAACATACCTATTTGTACAATTTCTTATTTTGTTACGATTTTTATACCCTGTTCCCATTAAAAATGGGAAAAAGGGGATCATGAAAATGTGCAAATGTATGTAACAGGGAGAAAGAAGTATTTCCGACCATATAAATTATATATATTCTTGGTCGGCATCAACAGCCGACTCGAATTAGCCATGTCCGTCTGTCTGTCTGTATGAACGCGTCGATCTCAGAGCCTGTACTAGATAGAGTTACAAGTTTTGCAAGTATTTAGGTGTATACTGTAGCCACATCGAGTTTGTTTCAGATCTGGAAACTCCACTTCCTCCATCATTTAGCAGCGAAAAACTGTCACTTTCTATGTATAAACGCGTTGATCTCACAGACTATAAGAAGTAGAGCCACAAATTTTTGCATGTATGTAGGTGTATACCGTACCCAGATAAAGTTTGCTCCAGGTTTGGCAAATTCCTCCTCCATCTTCTTCTAACCGCGAAAAACTGTCAGAGCTTCAATTTTTAAGTTTTAATCTAGTGACTTAATATGTATTCAGTGAGGCCCAACATCAATCTATTCTGTGTACCACAATGAGATCCGAGCAAAAACACCGAAGACATGTACATAAGTGCGCCTGCCCATTTATTGAAATAAATTTTTAATAAATGGAATTCAAAGCTATAGGATCCACAATACTTGGGACAGAGTATTTCGCAGTCGGGGCACTCGACCGCAACACTCTTACTTGTTATCTATTATATTTATTTTATTAAATCTGTTAATGAAAGAAAAGTTCGAAAACTTTTCCAGAATTGGGTTAAAATGCCTGATACCTAAATGGACAAAATTAAACGAATTAAAAAATGAATACAATAGTTTACAAAAATAAAAAAATTTTATTTATTTAAATTAGTGCAATTTTTAAAATTTTTCAGGGCACCTACATGCCCTAACATTTTACGTCATATCGCACTTCTTAATCGTCAGATGGAGTTAATGAAGATTTGAATTTGATTCATTTCATTTCATTCATGGCAGCTATACAATATAGTGGTCCGATTTCGACAAATCTTGTTAAAATTTTTTAAAATCATTGAATACTTATAAATACGAACGTTGGGAGCGATAACATTGAAAAGACAGACTTTTTTTCAGACCTAACTTTTGTATGGCAGCTATAATATATAGTTGTCCGATTTCGATAAGCCTTAGTGAAATTATGTGAAATCATTGAAAACTTATAAATACGAGCGTTGAGAGCGATAGTATTGAAAACAAAAAAGTTTTTCTCTTTAAATCTTTTTTCAGACCTAACTTTTGTATGACAGCAGGGTTGTGCCGCTGGCATTATTTTCGTCAATTAGCATTAATAATTGGTAATGCCAATTGATAATGCTTTATTTTAATTGGCATTAAATCTGGCAATGCAAATTCAAAATTTTTTAATTGGCATTATAAATATCAATTCTAATTAAAATATTTTGAATTGGCATTAAAATGAAATAATTTTAATTAAAATTTTTCATTGAAATTAATTAAAATAATTTTAATTCAAATTTTTCAATTGGCATTGAAATGAAATAATTCTAATTCAAATTTTTCAATTGGCATTAAAATGAAATAATTCTAATTCAAATTTTTCAATTGGCATTAAAATTAAAAATTTTAATTCAAAATTTTCAATTGGAATTGAATGTCAAAACGCGTTTAACACCATTGAGTGAGAAAATGTGCAGTGAATTTTGTTGTGATATAATAATGACTTCTTTCGAAACCAACATCGATGTCGATTCCGACGATAGCAATAAGGCCAGCGAAGCTAGCACAAGTTCAACTGATGTCCCGATTGAAGAGAAAACGAAGCCTCTAATCTTGGGCGGTAAATACTTCGCAGTGCACAGTGGTTTTTTTTTTGCCTTTTTTTGGCATAAACTCTAGTTTTGATGTTATTGACCCCAAATTTGGACTATAATCATATTTTGGGCCGCAAGGACGACTTGGAAAATTTTACTCAATTTCGACCAATATTTGATATAGCTGCCATATAACAGATCTGGCCGATTTGCTTAAGCTTTGTTGTTTTTCACGCTATTGAACTGAAATCCGGTTTGTACACGTATTTTAAGCTCCTAATACGTTTTACAAAATCTTGTTAGGTTTAGACCGCTATTTGATATAGCTGCCAAATAACCGATCTGACCGATATGGTCCAACTTCGTCGTTTTGCTCCAACTTTGTTGTATTTTACGCTATTGAACTAAAATTCGGTTCGTACTTTTATATATGGCACTAAATACGAATTAAAAAACTTTTTTGTGTTTGACGGTACCAAACGAAAAAATTTTTTTCTGTCTCTCTCGAGTAATATCTTCAACTTAAACACGAATTCAGCTGCAATAAAGCCAATTTTCTCGAAAAGTCGCACGTTGTTGCAAGAAGTGTTAGTTACTTTTAAATCTACACTCTTTCGTTAATAACTTTGCATTTAAGACTCTGTGCCACGATGTGCCATGTACAACTAATCATCCAAGAAACAGTGCTAAACTTGTTAGGGTCAACCTAAAATTACACACAAACAACATACGGCAAAATTGGACAAAAGCACACAACAATGGCAAACCAGTTATCCAATCTTAACAAAACATACCTTAACTAAAGGTTTTCATTTTGACATTTTTATACCCTTGGAGAGGGTATATTAAAATTGTCCGGATGTTTGTAACGCATAGAAGGAAGCATCTCCGACCACATAAAGTATATATATTCTTGATCAGCATGACGAGCTGAGTTGATATAGCCATGTCCGTCTGTCCGTCTGTCCGTCCGTCTGTCCGTCTGTCCGTCCGTCTGTCCGTCTGTCCGTCTGTTTCTATGCTATCTCCTCCGTCAGTTTTAAAGCTATCTTAACCAAACTTTGCACGAAGTCTTTTGGTATAAATACGCTGCACATTTGTCGGAACCGGCCGGATCGGATGACTATAGCATACAGCTCCCATAGGAACGATCGGTTGAAAAACTAGTTTTAGTGAGAAAAACTTTTTTGTTTTCAATGCTATCGCTCCCAACGCTCGTATTTATAAGTTTTTAATGATTTCACATAATTTCACCAAGCCTTGTCAAAATCGGACAACTATATAGTATAGCTGCCATACAAAAGTTAGGTCCTAAAAAAAGTCTTAGTGGGAAAAACTTTTTTGTTTTTAATGTTATCGCTCCCAACGCTCGTATTTATAAGTTTTTAATAATTTTACATAATTTCATTAAGCCTTGTCGAAATCGGACACCTATATAGTATAGCTGCCATACAAACTGTCAGGCATATATCAAGCTCCAAGGGTATATAAACTTCGGTCGAGCCGAAGTTAGCTGGCCTCTATTTTTTATTTTGCTTCTAACTTTTTAAACAGACACACTCAAATTTGGCAAATATTTGCTGCTAGTTTCACAAAAAACACGTGGCTCACAAACAGCTGACTTCAACCGCCCGTCAAAAAAGCAGTGTTGCCACTAAGGTTGAATGCGTTTGTTTTTTAAACTAATATGAGTATGGAAATATTAAATAACCAGTTAATATTTAAAATCTGAAAAAAAAAAATTTTGGGGTTTATGCTAAAAAGGCTAAAAAAAACCACTGTGCAGTGTTGGAAGCGGTAAGTAAAGTACCAAATACTGGGGAAGAGTGTTGAGCAATGCACTCGAAATGGCGATTGAAGCGTCAATTTTGTCAAAAGCGTTTCGAAAGTGCCCACTGTGCCGAGCCAGACTGCCTACAATCCTTTGACCACTACTTTGTGAATTCACCCACTTTGCTGGCTCAGAGTGCCTCCAGCTGCCACCAAAGATCATTTCGGAATGAATAAATTAAATAAACTGAAATTATTTCATTTTAATGCCAATTAAAAAATTTGAATTAAAATTTTTTTCAGTTTAATGCCAATTGAAAAATTTGAATTAGAATTATTTCATTTTAATGCCAATTGAAAAATTTGAATTAGAATTATTTCATTTTAATGCCAATTGAAAAATTTGAATTAGAATTATTTCATTTCAACGCCAATTGAAATTTTTGAATTAAAATTATTTCATTTCAATGCCAATTCAAAATATTTCAATTGGAATTGAAATTTATAATGAAAATCAAAAATTTTTTGAATTATCATATAAATTTAATGCTAATTCAAAAATAATGCTAATGCTTTGGGAAGCACAGCTATACTATATAGTGGTCCGATTTCGATAAGCCTTAGTGAAATTATGTGAAATCATTGAAAACTTAAAAATACGAGCGTTGAGAGCGATAGTATTGAAAACAAAAAAGTTTTTCTCACTAAGTCTTTTTTTCAGACCTAACTTTTGTATGACAGCTATACTATATAGTTGTCCGACTTCGATAAGCCTTGGTGAAATTATGTGAAATCATAAAAAACTTATAAATACGAGCGTTGAGAGGGATAGCACTTAAAACAAAAAAGTTTTTGTCACTAAAACTATTTTTTTAATCGATAGTTCCTATGTCAGCTATATGCTATAGTCATCCGATCTGGCCGGTTCCGACAAATGTGCAGCGTATTTGTATTAAAAAAACTTCGTGCAAAGTTTGTTTAAAATAGCTTTAAAACTGACGGAGGAGATGGCATAGAAACAGACGGACTTGGCTATATCAACTCAGCTCGTCATGGTGATCAAGAATATATATACTTTATGTGGGCGGAGACGCTTCCTTCTATGCGTTACAAACATCCGGATAATTTTAATATACCCTCTCCAAGGGTATAAAAAGTTTTTCTCACTAAGACATTTTTTTATACCCTTGGAGAGGGTATATTAAAATTATCCGGATGTTTGTAACGCATAGAAGGAAGCATCTCCGACCACATAAAGTATATATATTCTTGATCAGCATGACGAGCTGAGTTGATATAGCCATGTCCGTCTGTCCGTTCGTCTGTTTCTATGCTATCTCCTCCGTCAGTTTTAAAGCTATCTTAACCAAACTTTGCACGAAGTCTTTTGGTACAAATACGCTGCACATTTGTCGGAACCGGCCGGATCGGATGACTATAGCATATAGCTCCCATAGGAACGATCGGTTGAAAAACAAGTTTTAGTGAAAAAATTTTTTTGTTTTTAGTGCTATCCCTCTCAACGCTCGTACTTATAAGTTTTTTATGATTTCACATAATTTCACCAAGGCTTATCGAAATCGGACAACTATATAGTATAGCTGCCATACAAACTGTCAGGCATATATCAAGCTCCAAGGGTATATAAACTTCGGTCGAGCCGAAGTTAGCTTGCCTCTATTTTTTGTTTTCAATGCTATCGCTCCCAACGCTCGTATTTATAAGTTTTCAATGATTTTACATAATTTCAACAAGATTTGTCGAAATCGGACCACTATATAGTATAGCTGCCATACAAACTGTCAGTCATATATCAAGCTCCAAGGGTATATAAACTTCGGTCGAGCCGAAGTTAGCTTGCCTCTATTTTTTGTTTTCAATGCTATCGCTCCCAACGCTCGTATTTATAAGTTTTTAATAACTTTACATAATTTCATTAAGCCTTGTCAAAATCGGACAATGTATAGTATAGCTGCCATACAAAAGTTAGGTCTGAAAAAAGTCTTAGTGAGAAAAACTTTTTTGTTTTCAATGCTATCGCTCCCAACGCTCGTATTTATAAGTTTTCAATGATCTTACATAATTTCAACAAGATTTGTCGAAATCGGACCACTTTATAGTATAGCTGCCATACAAACTGTCAGGCATATATCAAGCTCCAAGGGTATATAAACTTCGGTCGAGCCGAAATTAGCTTGCCTCTATTTTTCTTCGTCTTTTGGTCAATTTATGAAGTTAGCGAAAGGCTAGATCAAAAATAATAAACAATAACAGAACTTGAATTCTGGAAACGATTTTTTTTTTTACATCACAAAAATATTTTTTTTTATACTCTGTACCAAAGGTACATAGAGTATATTAAGTTTGTGCAAAAGTATGTAACAGGAAGAAGGAATCATTTCCGACTAAATAAAGTATATATATTCTTGATCAGCATCAACAGCCGAGTCGATATAGCCATGCCCGTCTGTCCGTCTGACCGTCCTTCTGTCTGTCCGTCCGTCCGTCCGTATGAACAAACAGATCTTAGAGATGGTAAGAGATAGAGGTTTGACATGTATGGGACAAATGCTTCTTATACTTGCAGGCAGATCAAGTTTATTTTCATTTTTTGCCACGCCCCCTCCCGCCCCCGCAATTTGGAAAAAACGTTATATCTCCTACAGTTTTGAAGATAGACTCGTACCTTCTAGAGATAGTTAGTAATTAGCAAAATGTATCGATTTGCCGAAGAAATGATAAAGATCGGATGAGCGGTTCTCAAGTTATGAGCAAAAAAGTACATCACCCTACCCCCACCCCCTCCCACCCTATTACAACTAACACCGCACAATCTTAAAGAGAGAGAGAGAAAGAGAGAGAGACTTAGAAATGAGTACCAGCATTGCATTCAGCTTCTACTCCAGGTACAGAGTATGTTATAGTCGGGCTTGACCGACTTTCTTACTTGTTTACATTTACATTGCTCACTGCTTCATCGTTATTTATTTTTTTTTTGTAGAAGTGCGATTCTTAAGGAAAGGAAAGTTTCATTTGGCTGTATGCTATATTCATCCGGTTCGGCCGGTTCCCACTAAAGTGCAGCGCAAAAACAGGAGTTTGAGAGGATTTTCAGTTTCTTTGCTGACCGATGTATTTTGTCGGCAACTCTCGATTGTTTTTGGTCAAATATAAGGATTTCGTGGTGCCACCTTGCCCTTTTTTGGAAGAAAATTACCAGCATTGTTCTTAATAAAGCACGGGTTGGCTTTATCAAAGCACAGCAGATGCGTCTTCTGCGTCTCCCTTATGCATTTATCAAAATTAAAGGTGGAGATGTTGACGCGATAAGTATTTTCGGCCAGTTCCTTGCGGAATACTTGGTAGTGCACATAGCACACGCCGAAGAACGCGTTCGTTGTGTTCTTTAAAGGCAGCCACTCCGTAAAGTTTTTGGCGAAAATTTGACTTTAACTCGCTTGCCTGTGAGCCACGTCGATTTTTTATAGAATCTCAACGTAAGCTGAACAATTAAACTTCGTCTTGCCAATTTAGATACTCTTCAAAATATCTGCGTGAGGCAAGCTCACTGAAGGTGGCGACCTCTGGCATCTGAGCATCATTCATGTCTTCTGTGCACTTGGTAGTTACCTCCAGCTGTAGCGCCTCCTCAACCTCCACCGAGGGTAGTTCGTCGGGCTTTGCAATCCAGTCTAGCTGATCTGCATCGTCCTCTTCGCAGTTCTCTCCCTCCTCGGATTTGGTGATGATTTTCATCGACAGAAGGCGAGCAGTCAACTCTCTAGCCGATGGTTTCGTGTTTTTTCCCAATCGAGCTCTAACTGCACCACAAAAGTTTTCCAGACTGTCCTGACTCAGCTTGGGCGTAAAAACGAATTTTACTCCCTCATACAACTAGTCCTTGCACAAGTCATTATTTATACCCACTGTGGGTGAGTGCTTTGCTTTCTGGTTGTGCATCTTGGTATTATTGAATTGGCAAATAAAAATAACACGGCTTCTGTCCTGTGTATTTTGTTTGTGTTTTGGTTTCGCTAACTACTTTTTGGCGGTTCCCCCCTCTTAATAAAGGTTAGTGTGTGTGTTCACTATTGAGATTTTGAGATTATTATTGCAGAGTTCCCCAGCGATAGCCCCGGGAGCACGAACTGACTTGCCGAATGCTTGCCGAAGTCATACTTTATAGTGTGTTAGCGTTTTAGCCCTCTCTTCTTGGGGAACCCTGACTTATTCAATAAGTAACTAATGACCCTCATTTTCTGAACAGGTCTCCCTCTCTGTGCTTCATTGGAATTTGACATTATTGCATTTTCAAACAATCTCTGATTCTGATATGCTGTCAAATGATTTTTATACCGTTGCAAAGAGTATTATAATTTTTCCCAGAAGTTTGCAACGCATTGTAATATTTATTTCCGACCCTATAAACTATATATCTATTCTTGATCAGGATGACGAGCTGAGTCGATTGAGCTTTGTCCTTCCGTTTGTGTGACCGTCTGTCTGTTTATAAGCAAACTAGTCTCTCAGTTTCAAGGCTATCGAGCTGAAACTTTGCAAAGAGTCTTCTTTTTACTGTAAAAATGTTGGCTATATAGCTCCTACAACGGGGCCAAGCCAAGCTTCTCACGATTTCTTGGCGTGTGTGCTTTAATTTTTTCCGCACAAGAGAAAGGGACCTACAGTTTAACGCCGGATCCGAACGGCAAAGTTTGAGAATTTGCTTTTTCATGGCCAGTTACTTCACAGCTGGCGCCAATAGCTGGTGAAGGTGACCGTATGTGTAAAAGCTATTTTCTAAAGAAAGAAAAAAACTTTTATTATAAGATGTTCAGAGGCGGGATCGAACCCACGACCTCCCGGCCAGCAGTCTGGCACACTAACCACTGGGCCACGTACGGCCACTGTACTTTTTACTGTACACTGCTAATATGTCAAAACCGACCGGATCGGATGACTATATCTTATAGCTGCCATCGAAAAGTGGGTCTTTGTGAGAAAAACTTAATTGTTTGTAATGTTAACGTCCCCCACTTCAGCGATTATTAATATAATACGCTTTTACACAGATTTGGAAGTTTTGGTCAAAATCGGACTACTATATCTTGTAGCTGAAGTTTTTTTTGAAATTTTTCGGGGGTATTTTTAATATTGGTAACTTATTGTTTCATATACCCGAGGGATTTCTCTGGGGTAGGTTGCTAAAATATCTTAGGCTCTTTTTCCTTATATATAAACATTTGGGATCTAGTTGTAACTCTAAATACGTTATTAGTTGCTACTTCTTTCATGTCTGCAAAGTCTATTCGAGACAATGCATCTGCAGCATAATTTTCACCCTTCCTGATATACCCTATTATAAAATCAAATTCTTCTAAGTCTAATCTCTTTCTTATTAATTTTGACGATGGGTTATTCAGTGAAAATAAGTAGGTAAGAGGTTTATGGTCGGTTTTCACTAAGAATTTAGTACCATAAATGTAAGGTCTAAAATGTTGTATGGCCCAGTGAATTGCGGTTAGTTCTTGCTCAATTGTTGCTTTTATGCTTTCTCGTCTGGTGAATGTCCTTAAAGCATACGCTATTGCTAACTGCTTGTCCCCATATAGTTGACTTAAAACTGCCCCGCATGCCTTTTTGCTTGCGTCCGTAGTGATACAGAATTCTTTATCAAAATTGGGGTACTGCAGAATTTGAGGGCTTAATATTTTGTTTTTTTTGGGTGATTAAACGCGTCATCGCATTCTTTGGTCCAATTAAATTTAACATCCTTTTTTGGATAAACGAGTAATATGTTGAGAAAACTCCGCAAAATTTGGAGTGAACCTTCTGTAGTAGTTGCAAAACGCTATGACGAGTTTGGCCTCATCACCATTTTTAGGAGTAGGAAAATTTTTTATTATGTCGAATTTGCTATCGTCTGATAAAATGCCATTATTTGTACATTTGTGCCCAGAAAAGTTACCTCATGCCGAAAGTATGAGGACTTGTCGGAATGCAATTTCAGGTTGTATTAACGGCAAGTTTTGAATACGTCTCGAAGGTTTCGAAGCATATGATTCTCAGAGCATCCGACTACTATTAAGTCGTCCATGTAAAGGAACGCTTGTGAGGACTTGAGTCCAGCGAACACGAGTGAAATCATACGTTGAAAAGAGTTTGGCGCTACTTTACGGCCATACGGGAGTCTTTTAAATTTAAATCATAAGTAGAAAATGAGGTTAAATCTCTGGAATTTTCTTCTAGTTCTTCCTGAAGAAACCCGGCCATTAGGTCCAAGCATGAGAAATCATTTGCTCGTCCTAGCTGGTCAAGAATGGCATCAATCCTTCTTCTTCTTTATAGGCCATCACAACCGTTTGACGGTCTCGGCCTCTGCAATCAATGCTCTCCAGTCGCTTCTGCTCTGTGCAAGCTGGTGCCAGTTGGTCACACCAAGCTCGGCAATGTCTTGCCGCACCTGGTCTTCCCATCTCAGTGGTGGTCTCCCCCCATGCCGTCTCCATAGTCAGGAACCTTCGATTTATACGCCTTTTTTACTGGAGCTTCTCCGTCCATCCTGTTGACATGTCCTAACCAGCGCAGCCGCTGTTGCCTTATGCGCTTGACAAGACAGGTGTCCCCAGAGAGCTCATACAGTTCGTAATTTTTTCGAATGGGGAAATCATCGCTAACTTTTGAAGGTCCATAAATCCTCCGAAGAATTTTTCGCTCAAACACGCCAATCGCCGCTTCATCCGCTGCTGTCATTGTCCATGCTTCTGCGCCATATTGCAGGACTGGGATGATAAGCGACTTGTTTAGGGCTATTTTTATACACTTGAAAAGTGTATTATAATTTTGCCCAGAAGTTTGCAACGCATAGAAGGAATCATCTCCGACCACATAAAGTATATATATTCTTGATCAGCGTGACGAGCTGAGTCGATTAAGCTTCGCCCGTCCGTCTGTCCGTCCGTCCGTCTGTCTGTTTCTACGCGAACTAGTCCCTCAGTTTTGAAGCTAGCGAGCTAAAACTTTGCACAGAGTCTTCTTTTGTCTGCACGCTGCTAATATGTCGGAACCGACCGGATCGAATGACTACTTCTTGTAGCTGCCATACTAATGATCGGTCGAAAAATGGGTTTTAATGAGAAAAACTGTTTTTTTTCTCAATATTACCGCTCTCAATCATGGTCTTGCGTAATATTAAATGTTTGAAAGCTGATCTGCGAATTTTGGTCGAAGTCGCTAACCGTTGAGACAAGCGATTTCAAGTGTATAAAAACTTCGGCACGGACGAAGTTAGCCTTGCCTTTCTCGTTGTTCTTCGCGTGAGGTCTCTGCTCATGAACTCCTTTCTTAGCCCGTAGTAGAATCGGTTTGCAAGAGTGATTCTTCGTCGAATTTCCAGACTGAAGTTGTTGTCGCTGGTTATCGTCGTTCTGAGATAGACAAAATCCTCCACAACTTTAAAGTTATACTCTCCCTTTGTAATATATTGTCCCAGACGCAAGGACTTTCTGTCCGCAGATACTAGGTATTTCGTTTTGTCCTCATTTACTGCTAAACCCGTTAGTTCAGACTGCATCTCAATCTCTAAAATGGTTCGGAGAGGTTCTTTTCTATTTTGACGGAGCTTTGCGAACTTCTCAACGTAATCATGCAAAGTCGAAGGTACTTTGCTGGTATACCAAAAGTAGACAGGGCTTCGTAGAACCTTCGGTGTGTCGAAGACTGATTTATAGGCAGCTGGCAATAAGTCCCCAATGAAATAAGTCCCCAAATGATGAAATGAAATAAGGCCCCCCTTTGGGGAGTTATTTCATATGATATAATACTCCAATTCTCTTATGGATATCGAGATGTTCAAGTCTGGTACTTTTTATGTTTCGTGAAGGCTAAGTCGTCCGACTGTCGAGTCAAAAACTCCTTCTCTCCCGATTTTCGCGCTAATAATAAAATATTTTGCCTTAAGTCTGAGCGCGGCAAGCCGCTCGTCAACTGGTGTAAACCTGATGACAGAGTGGCGCAGTCTATCACTCACTGCAAAGCCGCACCCAAACTCCTGCTTGGAAGCATGTCCGTTGTAGCAGATCTTCCTGTTTTCTCTTTTGGTGGCATTATTATATTGCTCCCATGTCCAATCCATCGCTTTCTTGGAGTGCAGTAACGTCCGATGAATATTTATTGAGGACATTCACCAAGGCGATATCATCACCATCTCTGTTGAGGGTGCGGACATATCAGGTGCATGTCCTCAAATCGTGCTCCTTAAAAAGTTTGCGTGGGTCGTCGTCAGAGGGGTTCCGTATCCGAGGTATTGTAGTCGCAGTTTTCATTGGTGGCAATTTTTTACGGTGGTGGGTACCAAACCCAACGCTCTAACCCTATATATTATACCCTATAGGGAAGGGCGGGTCGCCGCACGCGTTAGCCAGCGGATGCATCTCTCTGTATCCGGTGGTCACCACGAGGAGGTGTGAGTCGACTTAAGACGCAGTAAGCCAGGACCACACCGGGTACGCCGAGTTGAACCGATCAGCAGCTTTACCTGACTATATACGCCCCCATTAGGTTCAGAAGATCTATGACTAGAAGTTCTGAACCACCACCCATCTATCCCATTCACATACCACCTACTTAACACCCACTTGCCGCCACATCCCACCCAAATCTTCCACCACCCACACTCTACCAACATAACACTCACATCCGGCCCACATCCGACCCGCATACCATCCACTTCCCAACCTCTTTCCATCCACATCCTACCTACTTCCCAGTGTGAAGTGAAACACACAAATGAATTCTCATTTTGACCCTACAAACCGAGTTTCAATTCAGTGATGGCCTCTGGTTCCTCCCAGCGGGCGAAAACATTTCGTTATTCAGACGTACACGACCAAAACGCTTGCTTAAGCTGAGAGCAGAAAGCCGTCATTCGCCCGCCTGAGTTCAAAGCGATTAGGTCGAAGCATATTCTCGGCGCTTTATTTTCGCACACCATTACTCTCTCACTTATGGCCTCGCTCTCGCAGGCCATCGCTGGTTCAATTCCATCAGATAATTGGATTGACAATATAGCATTTTACATCCCACGAGCAGCACAGACAACTGCACCATATCGACTTAATCAGACTAAAGGCCTACAAATCAGAAGACTTTAATGTAAATGACGACGATGCAAAGGAGATCACACGCTTGACAAATATAAACAGTTTACAAAGAGTAATGATGAGTTGTGATTGTTGTGCGAGTCAGACGTGTTTATAACCGCTCCTATTGTTTGTTGAATTCTGCGAGTCCACCTGCAAGAAAGTTTAATTAGCCGCATACATAAGTTGCACAGGCCGCGTACCACCACAACGAGGAAGAGACGTCAATGTAAAACGACGAAACTCTGAAGGTATTAAACGTTTAAAACTTAATTGCCACAACACACCAATACCACAAAGCACCTTGTTAAGGGAGAAATTTGCGAAATTGCGCCAAATTTAAGGAAAAGTAAGAGAGTTTTCACTTTCACGACCAAGTGGATATTCGTCGAACAGCTGTTGTGTTTTGGCAGTCAGCCCGCAACTAACAAGCCAAAAAAAAGCAAAAACAACCAAAACAGCTGACCAGCGGAAAAGCTTCTGTGACTACAAAACTGTGGTTTAGAACCAAGCTCTTGTCGGGTTTGCAACTAAATCAGCGGAAAGTCGTTGCATACCATCAGGCGTCGGAAGAAATTTGTAGCGCACAGAAAAGATATGGCAGGGGTTCAACGCTCACCGGTGACACGTACAGAGGAAAATAGATCGGTGGCATTGCAATCCATCAAGAGGCTGCGAGGAGATATGGGAGTGAGCGCCGCTGAGGAATATACATTAGGTGATATCATGAATGCCATACGAGAGACCAAAAATGACTTTAATGAGAAACTTGCAACAATTGGTTCCGTAATGGCGACAAAGGAAGACATTGGCGCTTTGCAGGCATCGGTATCGAACCAAATCACTACTCTGCAGGAAGAGAACCGAGAACTACGCCGTGAACTGGATGAACTTAAGGCAAGCAAAGAAATTGAAAGGAAGGAGTTAAACAGGGTTGTAGACTACAGCAAAGAAAAGAATGTCTTGTTCAGAGGCCTTGGAAAGAATTGCGAGCCCAAAGCAGCTGTTGAAAGGCTGTGCAAGGAGAAACTGTCACTCGATTATGTGAAGGTAAATGATGTCCGAGTATTGAGCGACCGATCAAGCAAATTAAGTGTAAATTAGTTGCTACTATGGACTCGAGGGAAATGGCCCTAAACGTACTCAAAAGCTCTAGAAAGCTAGCAGGAACAAATCTGTACGTAGAAAAGGATTTGGGAGCACAAAGACAATTCAATAAAGGGCTTCTGCTTAGACTGAAGAAAACTATTGCAAGCATCAGTCAGAAACACAAAATTATAGTTAGAAATGACAGTATGTGTATTGCCAGCAAATGGTTCCGATTTAACGAAAAAAATGAACTAATGAGCGACGGACAAAAAGCAGACATAGTATTAACACAACTGTATGGACTTGTAATTAATAATTTAGATATTAGTTACAGTTCTTTAAGCCAAACGAATATCTCAAAAAACTAAGAAAAAACCAGTCGGACGCCCAAAATGTACCTTTAGAGAATAATTTCAAATCATCAAACCCATATGTCGTAGGAAACCCATTGTATTCTCCATCTATTAATGTAAGTGCCGTCAGTCAAAATTATGTCGATAAAAATACCATTAAGATTCTCGCCTTCAACATTTCCGGTCTTAAAAACAAACTGCTTCACCGAAATTTTTTTGAATTTGTAAACGGATTTGACATAGCTCTTCTGTTTGAAACTTTCGTAGAAAGAAATGAAAACTTTTTTGAAAACTATTTTTCGAATATTTCAACCTACACTGGATTCCGGCAAAAAGAACAGCAAGTAGAGGACGCGCCAGCGGTGGCTGCTTGTACGCAGTAAAAAGGGAACTGATGCCGAAGTACAACTGTATATTTAAAACAGTCAATGAAAGAACTGTCATTGAGATGAGTACTAAAGTTGACAGTTTTGTTATAATACCAACGTACTTAAACTGTAATAACTGGGTCGACGAATTTGACGGGCTGTATGACTTTCTGATGGTTCTGAACCATCACAACGTAATGGTGGTCGGTGATTTAAATGCCAGAATAGGGACGAGCCAAGCTCTTACCCAATCAAACATGTCACAAAGTACGCACGACGGAATGATACGGTTGGCCAAAGACAAAATCACGGATTCAAAAGGAGCAAAACTGTTGGAGATGTGCGAATCAACAAATCTCCTAATCCTTAATGGAAGGACAATAAGTGACCCCGACGGAGAGTTCACATTTAAAGGAGGACAGGGCAATTCTACAATCGATTATTGTATGCTGCGAGGAGCATGGCATCGATGTGTGAAGGACATGGCTGTAAACGGAGACATGCTATCAGACCACTTGCCTCTGTCAATTGTTGTGGAAATGGAGGCACCTGAAATAGAACAAGCCCAGAAGAACCAACTGTTACCAAGACTGTGCTGGAAAGAAGGCCTCAGAACCAGATACGAGACGCGCCTTCTAACAAATTTACAAAGCCTGGATAGTTTTCAAGACGAAAATGAGGATCGCTTTGATACCCTTGGTAAAGCAATAAAAGACGCAGCAGAGAGTGTACAAAAGGAACGCAAAACAAACTTCGTTAAGCCCTGGTTTGATGCAGAGTGTGAGGAAGCCAGACAACTTTCGTTCCACCTACGACAGGTCGCAAGAGCACATAATAATAGCACTGCAATGTCATCTTACCGAGAAGCAAATATAAAATTTAAAAAATGTTGCGCCGATAAGAAAACAAATTATTATAAAAGCTTGGAGATCCAAATTGCATCGATAAGGGACAGCAAATCTTTTTGGGCACTTGTACGACGACTGAATGGAAGAACAGCAAGGGCTAATATAAAATCAACGGCATCAGATCTAGCATCCCATTTCTCCGGCTTGTTGTATAACCCATCGGTAGGCAACAGATTAGATATCCAGTTTCCACTTATTACAAATGAACAACTTGATGCTCCGATAAGTTTGGCAGAAGTCAGCTCTGCAGTGAAACGAGCAAAAATAAATAAAGCTCCCGGTGAAGATCGGATTCCGGTTGAGTTTCTAAAGTTCGCCCCGCCCGAATTATTTAACACACTAACTAACGAATACAACAGGATATTTAACGCTGCTGAAGTACCGTCTAGTTTTAAAAAGAGTGTAATCTTCCCGCTTTTTAAAAAAGGTGACCCCAAATTAGCGAGCAATTATAGAGGGATATCGTGTTTAAACGCCCTAACGAAAGTATTCACATCAGTTATACTGGAGCGGCTCACCACATGGGTGAATGAGAACAATGTGATAAGCGAATTTCAATCCGGCTTTAGAAGTGGATATTCAACGGTGGATAGTGTATTCTCACTAACAGCAATAGCAAAGTTCTATCTTGAACGAAAACAAAAGATGTATCTATGCTTCATCGACTTCAAAGCCGCTTTCGATACAGTAAACAGAACAAACCTTTTGCTTAAGCTCAGCCGGTTAGGAGTCTCGTCAAAAATTCTTAACTTGATTCGGAATCTGTACACCAACAACATAGCTGCCGTATGGAATGGAGAACAGCTCTCAGATTGGTTTGGAAACAACACAGGGGTGAAACAAGGATGTCTACTCAGTCCACTGCTTTTTTCACTTTATATAAACGACATAACAAATGTTCTCCCAGGTGGTATTACCTTTGCCAATCAAACCATAAAAGTTTTAATGTATGCTGATGACCTGGTGGTAATGGCAGACTCACCTCACAAATTACAGGAGATGATTGACTCGCTCTTCTCTTACTGCCAACGTTGGAACTTACTAATTAATATTGATAAGACCAAGGTGCTGGTCATCCGTGATGGAAGAGGACGCGCAGCAAACAACCAGGGTTGGAATTTAAATGGAGAACTCTTGGAGGTCGTAAAAGAGTTTAAATACCTCGGAGTCACAGTAACGCAAAATTTAAATTACTCCAGCCATCTACAGCAGAAACTATCTGACGCAAAAATTGCCCTAAATAGCACTTGGAACTCCTTTCTTGGCAGACAAAATGTACTACCAAGTGTAAAATACAAGCTTTTTAAGGCCACTGTGAGCACGATAATGTTGTATGCGTCGCAAATTTGGGGACATACGTATTATGAGGAAACAGAGAAACTGCAGCGTCACTTCATAAAAAAAAATCTTTCAGTTACCCAGAAGTACACCCAACTACGCAATTCACCTTGAAACCGGACTGTCGCTGTTACACACTGAAGCATTGCAGGCACACTTTGCATATATACGAAAAATAATGACGAAGCCGGATACCAGGTTACCAAAAATAATCGCAAAATATCTGCAAAGTAGTACAAGTCAGTTTTTTGAAAAATGGCAGTGCCTGGCAAACGAGCATGGAATAGCTCTGGATATTTCAGATCCAAGCTCATGGGACTTAGCGCACATAAAAATTCTAGAACAAATCGATTGCGCAGCCATGAGGAGGTTTGAATTTCAGGCCAGTCAAAGCTCTACGAGAGCAATCTATAAAACTCTACGCTACAACCTAAGTGATGCTAACTACTTCCACGACGATTTCAAAATCTGGCAGATATCGCTAATATGCAAAGCACGAACAGAAATGTTGCAACTAAACGCCATGCCATACCGAACCAACAGCCAATGTGACCTGTGTAACTTAAGGACACCTGAAGACACTTTTCATTTTGTTGCCATATGCCCCGTTTTGAAGGAAATCAGAGAGCTACACCTAAACAGATTACAACTGACACATCAGGAAACCATAAACATTTTAAATGGATCGAATTGGACTGCACTCGCGAACTATATAAAACATGCACTAAACTATAGGAGACAGATACAAACTGAAACTTTTTAAGCATACCCCATACAATCACAAAATTTACAATTTACAGAACTTTTTCCTTTAGTTGATAGTTTAAATTTCAATATTAGCTGACGGCAAATTAGAATCTATACAATAAGAATAGTAATAAATTGTAACACCAAACCACTACTCCATACTACAAGGCGAACGATCTGGTATCTGGGGACGACCCGGGCAGCCAGGTGTATTAACCGAAGTAGCACTGGATAAGTGTAAGGTGATCGACAGACGGTTCAAAACCAAGTCGATTAAAACTCGTCTACTTTATTTTTAGTTGATTTATGTTAAATTAAAAGCAATATGTTGTAATAGGGCATTCTAAACTAAAATAAAGACACCACTACTACTACAAAGAGTAATGTTACAGAAAGGTGGGAATTGGTCAGAAAATTAAAATTGTGTTTCGGATGTTTAGGACGTGGACATAATATGAGTTCTTGCAAAAAGATACGCGATTGCAATTGAGATGGCTGTAAGCGATCTCATCACAGAATGCTTCACAAGAAGTCGGAAGCAAGCAACTTCGATGAACCCGCAAAGGAAGTGGAAAACCGATCCACATCAACAAGAAAGGGTGCAATCGTCAATACGGTAAAGGCAAATACATCAAAGCTATTGTTCAAGGTCCTGCCAGTGGAGGTAGTTTTACCAAATGGGTCAGTTATTCAGACATTTGCATTTTTGGACGAAGGTTCGTCCGCAACTTTGGTTAATGAGATATTGACGAAAAAGTTAGGCGTGAACAAGACACAAGAAAAATTAACCTTGAAGTGGATAGGCAATCATGCAAAAGGACGTTGCATCGATGAAGTATAATTTGAGGATTAGATCCGAGGGCAGTACGAATTGGTTGCGTTTGAAAGGTAAC
The DNA here is from genome assembly GCA_018904275.1 of Lordiphosa clarofinis. Taxonomy (NCBI): domain Eukaryota; kingdom Metazoa; phylum Arthropoda; class Insecta; order Diptera; family Drosophilidae; genus Lordiphosa; species Lordiphosa clarofinis. The sequence continues at coordinate 213,807 of JAEIGQ010000265.1, forward strand.
ACAGTTCCTCAGCTTGATTTGCCACTGCAATCATTGGTAATGAGTACTATAGGCATGCACTCACATGCAAAGTTACCTCTCATTAAAAGTCATTCCAATACTGATAGGTATCGACAATTGTCACTTGGTAAAGGCAATAAAGAGAATTGATTTGAGCAGTAGCCTAGTTGCAGCAAAGACACCACTAGGGTGGCTTATATACGGTTCAACACAGGCGAACAACCCGAATGTTTCGGCTCAGTTGTCATTAGTTTTTCATATGTGTTCTGAAAATCATGGAACAGACGACATACACAATATGGTAGCTGATTACCCTGTTCTACAGTGCAAAGATTTCGGAGCATCTTAGGCATCTGCGTGTCTGCTCGTGCTGATTACGAGTTGGTATGTCAAAGTCATATCTTAGTTTCCGTTTCCAAGATTTTCGCGAAAAACTAAATTTCCGATTTTTTTCCGTTCTAGGATTTTTGTGGGCCACACTAAGAAAAAATTGCTTAGTTTCTGAAGCTTCTAGTAAACACGCCACACAATTATTGCCAATGGTGTCGAAATTGGCCTTCAAAGTTAAAGTTTACTTGATTTATAGCAATTTTGTCAAACAAAACCATTTGCTACAAGCCATTCTATTTGTCCGACATTTATTAACGCCATACCATCATATAGTTCATCATATGAACTTATTATGGTAATTTTTTGGCAATTTTGTCAGGACCGCAAGCAAAGGTTCGGCCTGTTATATCCGAAAATCAAGATTAAAATTTATGAAAGGCAAACTAGATATCCACCCCAAATGTTTATAGGATTTTTAAAAAGGCAACTTGATATAGCATTGGTTTTACAAAATATTTACAGAAATGTAAAATAGCAACATTTATGGAATGCTACGTTAAAATTTGCGGATAGTAGAACCAGAGAGAACAAAATACCAAGAGATGAACTCGCTCTCACTGTTAAGTTAACAGCAAGAAAACCACGTTGCTCATTCAGCTTTCGGAGTCCGCATAGACAAACAGCTGCTTCGCAGGTGTGTGCTGTTTTGTTTTGCCTATACATGCGTTAGAGAAAAGCACCAGAGCGAAAGGGAGGGCATGTATATCGGGCTCTGTCATTTCGTTCTGTGTGTATTAGGGGGGGTCGATTTGTATGGGCCGAAAAAAACGTACAAAGCGTATAGCAAAAACGAAATCTACGGTCAATTCTTAGAAAATTTCACCAAGAAACCATTCATATAAAGATCGGATGAACGATTGCGGAGTTATACGGAAAACAAAAAATGTTGAAGGGTAGCACCGGATTAACGTTGATGGGCAGCACTGGGCTCACTTTTTGACACCTTTGTCACTTTGAGTGGCTTCTATATAAAATTTTTCAGATAAATGCAAGCTCTGGGGTATACAGAACTTGTTATAGTCGGACTTCACCGACTTTCTTACTTGATTTTTGGGAAAATGTATCATAAATATTTGAAGTCGACTTGCGCGGACTAGGAATTCATTTTAGACCCATGGTTTCTTGGTGAAATTTTCTTAGAATTGACAGAATTGACCGTAGATTTCGTTTTGCTATACGCTTTAGTCGAAAAAAAAATCGACCCCCATAGTGTGTATATCTCATGTATGTATGTGCTTATGTTTAAAGTACGTGCCCACTGTTTGTGTAAAAATGTGTACATAGTTGCGTTTTTCACTAATAACTTTTTTCCAAGTCAACATTATGCGGTGATATGAACATCATTGTAAAGCTAGAGACTCTAGCTAACTTTTCTCTGAAGTAACTATTGTTTTAGACAAATGGAAAAAAATTTACAGCCATGTATAAGAAGTGATGATTTTTGGCCAAAATTTTTTTTGTACCCGGTCGTGGACACCCTTGAAAAATCGCTAGAAAAAGAAAAATATGAAGTAAAATGGCCATGAATTGATGAAAAAAGAACATTTATTTATTTATGTAATGGAGCGAATTTGCAACGGTCAGTTTTTTTGGCAAGAGGACCAAACAAATCAAACAGAAGTCGACATCTTCGTTTTCTTCCGATGACGAAGACGCCTTCTTCTTGGCACCGTGTTTGGCCGACGGCCGGATACGTTTCTGGAGGGTCTTCTTCTAGTGCGACACAGAATCACGCTTTGCTGCGCGCTCAGCTGTTTTTTGCCTTCTCGCGCAAAACCTCGACGCTTTCCGGAGGAGTTAGCTTAGTGGTTTGCATTGGCTTCCGACCGCGATTCGATGGCTTTTTCGGAGATGGTCCTTGCACCGGCCCAATTTCATCCAACACTGATAAGCGGCTAGCCGAAGACGCTCGTGAAGTGGATGGCTCGGGGGAGTATAACACCTCTTCTTATCGCCCAATATTGGGATCGGCGGAAACGATGCTACGACGCTGATTGTCTTCATCCAGATCAGCTTCTGTGGCGACTTCTACTGCTCTTCGTTCAACTGCCTCAATGAAGTCAGCTTCGGAGAAAGCATCAGGGTCAAACGGACCAATACCGGAAAAATATTTTACGCTTCATGTGAGAGAGGTAAAAAAACACACCATGTTTGATGGAGTTCGTTGGTTGCAATGTCGAACGAATTCCAACAAAACCGAATCATCAACGGACGAAACATCTGCAAAATTTGCTTTGAATTTCTCAAAATACCGGATCAAAGTGGTTTGAGGAAGCCCATATTCCTTGGCTGTAGCTTTGACGGCCTTCTTATCGATGAGACATTGCTTATTGGCATCGACCAGCCCATTAAAATTGATATTTGTTGAATCGGACGATTTTTTTGGTGTTGCTGTAAAACTAGCTGTGACTAGCACAAACAACGATATCTGACAGTTTTATGGCCAAACACACGCTTTAAACACAAAAAACGAGGGTGTCCACAACCGGTGCAAAATTCTTGGAAATGGTAGCCATTTTTTATTTTGTTCAGCAAATTTACACGACACAATCATTGCACTGAACTTGATTTCACATCACAAAGTACATTTAATGCACTAAATAAAAAAGTATAATATTCACCTCTTTTCAATGTTTTGCTTCGATTTAACGCAATGTGGAAATTGAAAAAAATAGAAACTCGGAAAAATGTTCACGATTTTTTTTTATTTGCTCACAGCAAGAAACCAATTGCGTGTTTACACTTCGGTATTGGCTCAGATTATGTGCACTTTCAAACTACAAGTTTGACATTATTCAGTTTGGCGGCATCTGTTACCTGTCAAAAAATAGACTGGGGTGTCCACAACCGGAGCGTGGCCACAACCGGAGACTCTCCCCTATGAAATAAAAAACCCCAAAAATTTATTTTTTAAAACTAATGAATTATCTTTATTGCCTGTTGAAAGGCACCTGTTATCGATTTCACTCATAACATACCGTCATATTTTTACAATTTCTTATTTTATTTATATTTTATTTAAGATTTTTTTACCATACTTATTTTATTTAATCTAGGCGCGCACAATGAAAGAAACATTGGAAAACTTTTTCCAGAAGTGGGTTAAGATGCCTGTTGCCTAAATGAAAAAAACTAAAGGAATTAACAATTAATTAATACACTAGTTTGGAAATATAAAAAAATTTAATGAGCCGTTTTCACAAATATTTTTTAGTGCAAAATCGTTTCTAAAAATTTTTTAATATAATGTTTTTAATATGATTTTTTTCGATGGAGCACATCGTTATCTTTTTTCTTCGTAGAAGTGCGATTCTTAAGTAGAAAAAATAAAAATAATTATTTTCTTTTAATTTTTCTCCTAGCCTAGCATTTTCGACAAAAAAATCGATTTCTTGAACCTTTTTTTGGTTAACAAAAACTACTTAACTCTAACTACTAAACCGATTTAAGAACAATTTTCTACGCAATTGTTGGCAACTCAATTAGCTTTCGATTTATATCTTGATTGACTCTATCTGGCAATTATGAAGTGAAATAAGGCTTAAAACGAAAGTGCTTTTAACGAAAAAATGAAAAAATTTCTTTGAAAAACATTGTCATTAAAAAAAATTTTGTAAGGGTACTTGAGAACGGATGATTGATTTATTAAGAATGGATTTAATTTTGGATTGAACTAGGATATTTTGGATCTGTCAATAAATGGCGGTGTTATGGGGTTTCAAAGTCAAAATTTTGAAAATCGACTTTTTTCCCCACTTTATTGGTCCTAGCTCCGATATTTGTTGACCGATCAAAAATATCCTAGTTTACACCAGAATGGTGGGTATTATCAGTAAAATTTTGAAATCGCTCAGCAGATACTCTTTAATTTTTTGCAACCATTTTGGAAAAAGTGGTTCCGAGATAGTCGCATTTAAAGTTTCGACATCTCTTTTCGATGAAATAAAAATTATTTTTAATAAATGTAAAAATTGGATTTGGTGCATTTGGGTGTCAGCTTTTACCGAAAAAAAAATTATCAAAACAGTTCTTCAGAAATTTGCGTCGACATGGTAAAAATCAAAATCTCCAAAAATTTTCAAGTAAAATTTTATCCAAAATTTTTTTTTTCAAAATTGCAAATATTTTATATATATTTATAAAGTTTTTGACCAAAAAAAGTGAAAAATTGAAGAATTTTTAAAAAGGCGAGGGTCAATGAAAACAATTTTCTTATAAAAGGGTCGGGAAAAATAATTGTTTTTGTGTATTTCTGTAAAACTGAGTTTCGGATCTGCTTGAAAGTTTTGCAGGATGTTTATAAGATCCTAATAGAACGTTTTAGCGAATAAAAAAATGAAAAACAAAATTGTGATATAGCTGCAATACAACATTTTTTAAATTGATTTTTGAGATTACCATTCCAAACTACACTAAAAAATTGTAATTTATCAAGGGCCGGAAAAGATTGTATTGGAACACTAAGCAAGAAATATATAGAGGCGTCAAACAGCAGAAAAAGTGCTATCAACCAAACGGCTGAGCCTGGAACCCCAGAGCAGCCGAACGAAATGTCTAGCACCCCGAGAGCGCTCGGCTGTTTCGAGTTCGAAGCATTCGTTCGAAAGCCATCACAACAAGAAACCGATTTTCAGTCGCAGATCAAATGCGGAACGATGAGGCACGGCCGCGCATCTGCGCGCTGTGCTCTCGTTTCTCTGTATGTGTGTATATGTGTACAAGCGCTCGCACGTTTGCAAGCGTGTGCAAAAGACACGGTTGCCGCTCTTCTTTGTTATGTTTTTGATCCTGGGTTGTCTGCGGCAACAGCAAGTGGCGCCGCGACGGCTTATTTGCTTATGACGTCACGGCAATGTGAAAATTAGTTTTATTATCGACCATCACTTTTAAATGCCCTATGACCCAAACAAAAATCAATTACATTAATAGACTTAATATATGTACATACTTGTGTATTTTTATTTACTTCAGTACATTTTGAGATCAAAATTAAATAATTTTTGAATCTTTAATAATATAATTATGATAATTTATTAAAAGTGCGTTTAAACTGTGAACAGCATGCGTGCATATACATACATACATACATGCATATGCATACAACAAGTGCGAATTCGTCTTCTGTTGGGGTAGGTTCTCAAAGTTGATCCACTAAGCAAGAAATATATAGAGGCGTCAAACAGCAGAAAAAGTGCTATCAACCAAACGGCTGAGCCTGGAACCCCAGAGCAGCCGAACGAAATGTCTAGCACCCCGAGAGCGCCCCGAGAGTTGATGGCGAGTTAAATTCGTTCTTAGGACTTTAAAATGTCTATTTTTCTTGTGCTTTTCAGCCTCTCAGATCCCCCACATAACTTTTCTGTGAGCCATAAGCTATTTTTCCTAAGCAGGATGAGCAGAAAATAATTTAAAATGTGCTTTCTATGTTCATTACTATTATGATTTTCGGAATACCATTCTGAGTATTTATCTACGCTTTCCGCCTGCGCAATACATTTATTAACTAAGGTTTCTTTAATATTTCTAGCATGAGGGGACTCTTCAAAAAATTTGTGAAATATATTATAATGCCGCTTAATCAGTTCAAAAAAAATCGTCCTGTGGGGCTTTTAGTTTCAAATTATTGTTCGTACTTCTGTAAGTTTTGTTGAATAAAAATAGTTCGGATTGCTCAAAATTCACTAATTCATCTTTTGTCAGCATCTTGCAGGTATCGCAATTAAATTTCTGTTGTGTTTTAAATAGCACAAATCCTGTAAAATATCTTAATGCATTTTCACTTGCTACGCTCATGGCAAAGGTGGCGGTTTCATTATCGTTCATAATTTCCATTTCGTCTGATTGCGCTTCAAAACAAATATCAATATCTTTAAAATACACCTGTTCTTGGTCATTTAGATTGGCGGTCTGTTCCTCATTTACGTTTTTAACTGCATTAATAATCATTTCATCATCATCTGGCTCGCAGTTTCCAGTTGTTCTTTTAGAAGAGATGACCTTCATTGATAGCATCTTTGAAATAATGGCATTAAATTCAAAGAGCATTGGATTGTTGTTTGTACCGCCTCTACTTCTTATTAAATAAAATAGGTGCTCCAGAGCATCCTGATTAAGACGGGACAATATCAGAAAGTATACATTACTTTCACCCCAGACATCTTGCGCAAGCATCAAAATTGAATTTATGGAAAGTATTAATCCGTCTATACAATAAACTTTGTGGGGGTATTTGCATTTGTTTAAATAATCTTTCATTTCAGTAATGTAGTTTTCTGTGTCACTATTCTTCTGCATGGCGGCCTTGAAAGGATTTTTACTATATATATTATTGCTATTCAAGCAATCGAAGAGCCTATTCATTTTTTCAATAAATTTAACTGTTGCAAGTGCTTGTTCTTCGCAGTCATTAAATGCGCCATTTTGTATAAGGGTCTTTAAGGCAGAAGCGACTGTTTGGCTAAATACCTGCGTGGCATATTTAACCTTCATTTTTTCAAAGGAGTTTGGGTCTATATGTTTCCGAGATAGCTTTGGGCACAACCGAGTTAAAGAGTTCAAGTTCAAGTTTCAAACAATTTAACAATAATTTTCCATGAGACTTCGCCATCTGGAGTCATAATACAATTTTTCATCAAAATATTGCGAAGCGATTTAAATAAGTGGGGGATATCATATATAGCGTAAATTTTCTGACTGTCAACAGATATAAAAGGCTCTTCTTCATTCACCCCGAATTTTTTAAAAGCTCCTCGGTTGTTCGATCCTTGGTCACATACCACTGCTCTTATAATGAGGCCTAAGCTCTTGGCGACTTTTATATTTTCTGTTATTAAATCTTGTAATTTATGAGCTTAAAGTCCATTGGTCGTTGCGACATAACTCAAGACAAATTTCCAGTTCTCATACAATCCTCTCACCATAAAAACGCATATCTGCTTGCACAATGTGTTCATTTTTTCGTTGCCATCATCAACAAAGCCTTCCACTTCATCTCGAAGGGAGTTATATTGCAGCCCTTTTCTAATTGAAATTTCATCAAAAATTAATACGGCATTTCTACTCCTACTGTCCATTTTTGCAATAAGTGATTTTAATATATTTATAAAATTTTCATTAAATCCCGGAACCATGTGTCGAACTGGAGCCCATCTCACTAGCGACGATTTTGACGGCAGATTCAATTTAAGGTCATCTCTCATAAAACTATAGGCCTTAGCAAAATAAAAATTTATACTTTGAGCAATTAATCTTTCGTCTTCATTCCACGATTGTTTTTTTTTTATTAGCATCTTGCAAACAGTATTTGAACTCTCAGATAAACCAATTTTATCAATGGCAAGTAAAGACAAGTATGTACAATGTACATATACATGTACATTGAACATATATTAAGTCTATTAATGTAATTGATTTTTGTTTGGGTCATAGGGCATTTAAAAGTGATGGTCGATAATAAAACTAATTTTCACATTGTCGTGACGTCATAAGCAAATGAGCCGTCGCGGCGCCACTTGCTGTTGCCGCAGACAACCCAGGATCAAAAACATAACAAAGAAGAGCGGCAACCGTGTCTTTTGCACACGCTTGCAAACGTGCGAGCGCTTGTACACATATACACACATACAGAGAAACGAGAGCACAGCGCGCAGATGCGCGGCCGTGCCTCATCGTTCCGCATTTGATCTGCGACTGAAAATCGGTTTCTTGTTGTGATGGCTTTCGAACGAATGCTTCGAACTCGAAACAGCCGAGCGCTCTCGGGGTGCCAGACATTTCGTTCGGCTGCTCCGGGGTTCCAGGCTCAGCCGTTTGGTTGATAGCACTTTTTCTGCTGTTTTCCGCTGCCGCTGTTGGCAACGGGCCTGCGAGACTTAGCCTTCTTTAGCTCCTAAGATATATTTGATAAGAGACCACCTCCTGAGCTCCTGCCCCCCCCCCCCACCCCCCCAAACAAAAAAAAAAAAAATTTTTTTTTGGGGTTTTTTTTTTTTTTTTTTTTGCCGGCCCCGACAGACCTGAACCCACCCGGGTCAACCGAGGGAAAAAAAACTTGGATCAACCAGGAACAACGGGAACAGAAGAAACTAACTACATCTACATGGCTATTAAAGAAACGCAGTGAGTAGAGTGTGATGTGTGCAAAACGTAGTGGCGTGGTGAAAAGATTAAAAGCCAGAAAGGCTGAACTACTAAAGCTGTTGAACAGCGGCAATGAATTAAGTTGGAACAACTCCGTAAAACTACATGCCGAAGTTGAACACATAAACAATGTACTAACAGAACGAAAAAATCAAATCACAGCCACACACACACCCATCTACCCTGTAATTCAAAATCTTGCCAAAACTAACCAAAAACTGCCTCCACAAGAAAAAGTTGAGATTCCCAAGCTGAAGAAGACATGTCCGAGTGACTGCGAGGGACCATTGTGCTCACCCCATTGCGAGTACACCTGTGCAGCCAGCGCCGGCACCGTCTTACGCACCAAGTAAGACCAAAGATAAGTGAACCGACAGCGCTTCCAAGAGCGCATATTTTTTTCCCCATTGCACTGCGTTGCATAATTTTTGATGTAAAACATCTTTAATTTCGGTACGTAAGATTTTAGTAGAAGTAAAATTTGAATTTAGCGTCACGTGACGATGCAGTGCTTTAGTGGAGTGTCCCAGAGAGAAAGGGGAGGGGAGGGGGGCAAGGAAAGCGGAACGTGGGGGAAAGTGGGGATGACTTAACAGTGACTTGACATTGACAAAACACTGACTTGACATGACTAGACAGTGACTAAACTGTGACATGAAAGTGACTAAACAATGTCTTGACAGTGACTTGATACTTAAAAGTGACAAGAATGACCTAAAAGTGACTTGACAGTGAATTGCCTGTGACCTAACGGTGATTTGACAGTGACTTGACAGTGACTTAACTGAATTGCAGAAAAGAAGAAAGAATACGGAAGCCAGTGATCCTGTTGATTTCTTCTTCCGAAAGATTGTCATTGCTGATTTATATCCATTGAAAGAGCTTGTATTTTTAAATTAAGTCCTTAAATTTAGCATCCGTTTCACATCAAAGCCTCGTGAGTGTTACCGACACTCGCATCTTTGCACTACGACGCATATTTTTTTTGATGTGAAACATCTTTAATTTCTGTACGCACGATTTTAGTAGGAGTAAAATTTGATTTCAGTGTCACGTGACGCTGACGAACGATTTTAGTAGGAGTAAAATTTGGTTTGTGCGTCACGTGATTCTGACGCCAACCATATAATGTTGCTGTGTTTGCTTTGTGCAGTGGCTCGGCAGCCAAAAAATCAAAACAGAAAAGTACCACAACAACAACGAGAGAACAATATAGAGCGTACTCCCACAACTTTTGCGAGAGGGAGAGTGAGTGCTACTAAGTACTGAAAAGACAGGGCACTGAGAGCAGCATCAAACCATTTTAGTAGGAGTAAAATTTGGTTTCTGCGTCGCGTGACGCTGACGTCATTCATATTTTGTGTTGTTTTGATTTGTGCAGATACCCGGCAAACACACACACAAGAGGATGGGCAGAGGGGGGAAGTGAAGAGGTAGGAAAGATGCTGAAGAGGGGCAACTGGGTGGGTTCTGGAAAAGATCTGGGTGTGATCTTGGTGCGATCTTGTGGTATGTGGGAGAGATTTGGTAGAATCTTATCTGGGCGGGATCTGGGAGCGATATTGGTGGGATATGTGTGGGATCTAGATGAGGATCTGGGTGGGAGCTGGGGGAGATCTGGCAGAGTACTGGGTGGGATCTGGGTGGAATTTTGGTGGGATCTGGGTGGGAATGGGGGTAAGATCTGGGTGGTTTCTGGGTGGGATCTGTGTGAGATCTGGATGAGGATCTGCGTGGGAGCTGGGCGAGATCTGGCTGAGTTCTGGGTGGGATCTGGGTGAGAATGGGGGTAAGATCTGGGTGGGATCTGTGTGGGATTTGGATGAGGATCTGGCTGGCAGCTGGGCGAGATTTGGCTGAGTTCTGGGTGGGATCTGGGAGGGTTCTAGGCGGGATCTGGGTGGAAATGGGGGTAAGATCTGGGTGGTTTCTAAGTGGGATCTGGCAGGAACTGGGTGGGATATGGAAAGGATCTGGCCGGTATCTGGGCGGGATCTGGGTGGGATCTGGGATGGATCAGGATGGGATCTGAATGAGATCTGGGTGGGATCTGGAACGGATCTGGGCAAGATCTGGGTGGGATCTGAAAGGGATCTGAGTGGGATCTGAATGGAATCTGGAAGGGATCTGGGCGAGATCTGGGTGGGATCTAGATGGGATCTGGAAGGGATCTGGGTGGTATCTTGAAGGGATCTGGGCGAGATCTGGGTGGGATCTGGGTGGTATCTGGGTAGGATCTGGCTGGGATGTGGATCTGGGCGGAATCTGGGTGGTATCTGAATGGAATCTGGGTGGGATTAGGATGGAATCTGAATGGGATCTGGAAGGCATCTGGGCCAGACATGGGCGAGATCTGAGTGGGATCTGGAAGGGATCTGGGTCGGATTTGGTGGTATCTTGCGGGGTGAAACCTTATCATTTATCTTTTGATCAGAGCTTTAAACTTCCTGAAAAAATTAAAGAACTCTGCAGCAAGTGATTCTGTTTTTAGTATTTCTACTCCCCGTTATATGTCTTCTTTCGAAATAGTGTCCTTGCTGAATTATATACTATTGAGAGAGCTTGTGATTTGAAAATAAGCTCTTAAACTTATCATCATGTTTTACATCAAAGCTAGCGACACTCACATCTTTTTTTATATATAATATAAACACTAATGTAAAATTGAGCGACATTAAAGTTGTCCGATTAGCGTGTGGTCCAAAAACCATACAAAAAACTAAGCAGGAAAATATGTAAAAAAAAAAACACATATTTTGAAGTAAAGATCAAACAAAGACATTAAACTCATATCTTAAATTTCATTAAATTTAAATTTAATATGAATAACAGCAAAATAGGTATATTTTAAATGAACCATAATACCATCAGTAAATCCCCAGAAAATTATCAAATCAAATACAGTACTCACAATCAATATATGACCAAAATGGGTCTAGTAGATGTAAAAGAAGTGGACTCCACTGCTAACGTAGTTAATAAAATTGAATCAAAAATATTGATACCGACTTAACAAGCATCTTATTATCAATAATTGTTTTCATTTTGAGCGCATACATTTTGTATAAAGCCTCTATGTACCACAATAAGTGTATATCAAAAAGAGCTGTAAACAGAAGCCAGGCTAACGATCTGGATAAGATCTAAATTAATAAAGCACAAACAATTGTTATAAAAATATGTTTTAAAAATAAAAATGAAATACAAATATGTATATGTACACAGTGACATATTAAAAAGAGAGAACTAAATGTTGCCTAAGAAACTTACTTTTTTTTTTGAAAATGAAATAAAAATGATTAAAAACTAAAAATTAATACACAGGACTCCATTAGAATTACTATCGATAAGGAACCAAATTTTGAGAATAGGGTGTTTGCCATTGTTAGAAACGGAGCAGAGCCTCTTTTAATTTCAGATTTCGAATATGAATATATAAATAGATACAATCTAGCTTTTTCTCCACTAATACATTGCTTAAGTACACAAAAAGCAATAGTATTAAGGACCATTCCAGGTGTACAAGTAAGATCAGTCATAAACGATTTCAAAGAAATAAATCACATTTCATTAAATAATGGAATGGAATGAGTTATATAAGTTAAATAATATAAGTTAAATAAGAGTTAAATAACTTAAAAAGTGATTTTGACTAATCTTATAAGTCATTAGCAAGAAACCGGCCAGTACAGCAAATCACTGTAAATAAACATGCTGAAATATTAGTAAACCGCTTCAACACAGGGCGTATACTAATACATGACCAGAGAGACCGGCTAGGCAAAGCCCATTGGTCTCAAGTATCCAAGTTCTTAATCAAATTGCGATCGAACTTAATATTTATAAAACAAAGGTACAATTTAACTATTTCTGTACCAACCATATTGAACACTCCATTGACAGTAGAAACTTGAGAAGAGCCAGAATTATCAGATTCGCCAGCACTTGATCCGGCTGAGACAGATGACTCTGTCTCTACAGGTCCCGAAATAGAGGAAAAAGATATTAATAACCTCACCATTCCCGCCGTCCTTATTCTATCTGAATTATCAGATCAGGACTTAACAGAGCCCGATACAAACGGTAGCCTTAGAAAAGAAAAACCGACCACGATAGCCGACGAAACCGTTGCCCAAAGGGCATATATAAAGGATATCTCGAATGCCATCCCGGAGTTTAACGGGCAAAAGACACACCTTCAAAGATAACAGCCTTGAAGTTGGTTAACTTGACTAAAGGCACATTCGAAGATTTGGCTGTAGAAGTCATTAAATCCAAAATTATAGGATCTACACTATACAAAGTACAGAATGAAATAACAATAAATGCAATCATAAAGAAATTGCAAGACACTATAGTCGGCGAAACATCCGACGTAGTCAAAGCCAAATTGGCGAAAACAAGCCAAAAAGGCAAAACAGCCGAGAAATTCACATCGGAAATAGACAACTTACGAAAGCTCCTTGAAGCTTCGTACATTGACGAAGGCCTATCGGCCGAACACGCTGACAAATTCAGCACAAAGGAAGCCATCACCACAATGGTCAAAAATTGTGAACATGGAAAACTTAAAACAATTCTCGAGGCAGGAAACTTCCCAACAATGAACAAAGCCATCACAAAGTACTTACAATGTAGTACTGAAATGACAGGCAACGTAAATTCAATATTATACACCCAAAAAGGCCAAGGCCAGCGTGGTAATTACAACAACAGAGGTAACCCAGGGCGCGGTAGAGGCAATGGTCGCGGTTATTATAATAATAATAATTATAATCGCAACAACGGCCAGAATTATAACTCCAATAACAATTACAGAGGAAACAATAGAGGTAACGATAGAGGAAACAATAGAGGAAGTTACAGAGGAAATAACCACCAAAATGGAGGTCAGAACCCTTATAATAATAATACCAATAACAACAGAGGCGGCTCTCCAGACAATCGGGTCTTCGTCCCGGAGCCGACCCGAGTCCCGACTCGGTCAAGGATTGTCAACCCACGGATTTGTGGAATCGGGTATGTACACCCACTCATCATTTCTCTCCCCCTCCCTCTTTTCTCCCACTATTTTTTCATTAACTGAGCAGACAACACCGGCCTGCCTGCTCAGATTACTACTTCTATGCGCCGGTGATGTCGAATCAAACCCTGGGCCTCAAACATGGTGGTGCCCCATCTGTAAGGGCAAAATCACCACCCGAGGCTACTCATTTGAGTGCTCCGACTGCCATCAATGGTTGCACCTTAAATGCTCTGGCCTTAAAAAGCCACGTGACTACACGAGACCGTTCCATGGCCCGTGTTGCATCACACCTACACCAAGTGGGAGCCCCACACCCCTTGCAATTTCGCCTACGCTGACCGCTCCTCAGCCACAACAACAACCCAGGCCGCAGCCACTACCAACGGCTACTCTGCCACCTCAACTGAGGCAGGCAAACCCGGCCACGGCTGACGTCCAGCCACAGCCCACAACACCCACACATAGGATGGATTTGCAAAGACAGGGCCCAGCAGCTCGACCAGCGCCTACATACCAGCCACATACAGAGGAACTGAAGGTAGTCCAATGGAACTGCAATGGTCTCAGACCTAAAATTGCCGAGCTGGCCGATTACATGACCCGCAAAAAGATCTGGATAGCAGCGGTCCAAGAAACAAAAATGACACCCAGGGCTCAGTTAATCACACATGCAGGCTACAACATCATACGGCAAGACAGGAGCAGGAACACAGGAGGTGGTTTAGCCTTCATAGTCCACCAGTCTGTCAGCTATAGGAGATTGACCCTCAATCCCACACCGGACGACTTTATGGAAGTACAGGGTATAGCTGTGCGGGCAGCAGTATCTGAAATAGAGATACTCAATGTGTACATTCCTCCCATTGCAGCATGCCAATCGGGCTACCAACCCAACATCACCCACCTACTCACAGGAGACAACCGGATAGTCCTTGGTGACATGAACGCTCATCATGAGACCTGGTTTTCGTTGCTCCATAATGATACCAGAGGGGTATACCTTGCTGAGCAGGTTGAAAATTCCTCCTTCGATTGCATAAACGCAGACCAGCCCACCAGGATAACAGCAAACTGCTGCAGTTCACCAGATGTCACCATAATCAGTGACAACCTCCTGGCCACCACTGAATGGAAAACTGATATCGCCCTCAATTCCGACCATCTGCCTATCACCATCACTATAAACGGCCAGTCCGACTTCATAGTATCGGAGAAAAAGACCTATGTCAACTTCTCGAAGGCAGATTGGACCGCATTCACGGAATACACTGAGGAGAAATTCAGCATACAACAACCGCCTACTGACGTCTGTACCGGCGAACGCATATTCCGTAGGATCCTAACCGATGCCGGGAAACATCCCTGCGGGAAGAATCCCGAAGATTCGCCCTTGCTTCCCCACAGAAGCAACGGAAAAGGCTAACATGAGAGACTTACTCAGAGCCGCAAATCCCGCTGATCCCCGCATCGAGGAGGCAAACCGCGACATATCCAGGATGGTCAACGAGCATAGGAAGAAATGCTGGCTGACGCACCTGGAAGAATGCGAGATGGGTTCTGCCAAACTGTGGAAAACCATCAAAAGTTTGACCGCAGGCCCGAGGACTCAGGATCAAACGGCCATTGCATTCAAAGGAGTGCCGCAGAGCAATGCAAAACAGTGCGCAAAAGGTTTTAACAGGCAGTTTGTCGAACACCCCAAAGAGACTACAAAAGCCAACAGACCAGTCCTTCGGAGATTGCGCAAACTTAGCCACGAACATGATAGCATTGACTTTGCAGAAGATGAAGTAGAAGCTGCCATTAAGGATGCTAAGACCTCCAAAGCTCTTGGCCCAGATGGTATTGCCACCATCATGATAAAAAAACTTGGTCCACTGGGAATAGGTTATCTTACCACTCTCTTTAACCTTTGTCTATCTTCCCTTGTCAACCCAGACATGTGGAAGACTGGCAAGACCATCCGAATACCCAAGCCTGGCAAGCCATCCGAATTAGGCACTTCCTACAGGCCCATCACTCTGCTGGCACCCGCAGTAAAAATCTTGGAGGCACTGATACTGCCAATGCTGCAAGAAAACCTCCCACTAGCAGAGCACCAACACGGCTTTCGCAAAGGAAGAAGCACCAGCACAGCGCTTTGCGAGATCACCACCACCATCGCAAATGGACTGAACTTCCCCAGTCCACACAAGCGTACTGTGCTGGTTGCCCTTGACCTATCGAAAGCCTTCGATACGGTAAGCCATGCAAAGCTGCTACAGGACGTGGAGACCACAACGCTGCCAAACACCCTAAAGCGTTGGCTGGCTAACTACATCTCAGGCCGGCAAGCGTACGTCGAATTCCGAGGGAAGAATTCCTCGTACCGGAAATTAAAACAAGGAGTCCCACAAGGTGGTGTCCTATCGCCCCTCCTTTTTAATTTCTATATTTCCAAAATCCCACCTCCCCCCCTGAGCTCAAGCTGGTTAGCTATGCTGATGACTGCACCATCCTAGGATCGGATCGGGATCACCACAAGGTAGTTGCGAGTCTGAACTCCTACCTCCCGACAGTCACAGCGTTCTTCCTAGCAAGAAACCTCACCATCTCGCCTGAGAAATCCTCGTCCACCATTTTCACCACATGGACGAAAATAGTGAATACTCAGCTCGACGTCACCGTGGATGGAGCAACAATTCCCACGAACAAATACCCAAAGATATTGGGGGTGACGTACGACAATCTCTTCTTCTTCGCCAAACATGCAGAAAACACGGCTCGCAATATAAGATAGAGGAACCGAGCACTAAAGGCAATCTCAGGAAGCTCATGGGGGAAAGAGAAGGAGACTCTGCTTATTACCTATAAGGCCATAGGGAGAACCCTCGCAGACTATGCAGCCCCGGCTTGGTCACCGGCTATCAGCGAGACACAGTGGGGAAACCTGCAGAGGGCCCAAAATGCTGCACCCATGAGGATCACCTCCATGAGGAAGTCCAAATACTAGGAGTGAAAGCCCACCGCTGCATGCTGGACAAGCAATTCCTCGCCAGCAGCCTTATGGTCGAGCACGCAAACCACAACTCGCTCCAAACTGTCCTCCCCACACGTACCAGCAGACAAGATGTCCGCATCTTCATGCCAGAAATCAAACAGATGACGAACGATGCCACAAACCTGTCGATTTCTGAGGCTCTAAGTGTGAGGGATGACATCCATAAGAGGACAGTCGAAAATGCGATAAATGGACTCAGGCACAACGTAGTGCTTGGTGGTCGCCCACCACCCATCAGCGACACGGAAAAACAGCTCCCCAGAACCACGCGCACGACCCTTGCACAACTACGGTCAGGATACTCATGTTTCCTAAACAGCTACCTCTCCAGGATAAACCCAGAGGTAACAGATGAGTGTCCTGACTGTAAAGAAAGTCCACACGACACCAAACACCTTTTCGACTGCCCCAACGCACCCACTAACCTGACTGCCGAAGACCTCTGGACGCACCCCACCGAGTGCGCAGCCTTCCTGGGGCTAGCCCTAGCTGATTCGACATCCAATCTATCCACTATATAATCCCACTCTCTATACTTCCCCCACCTTTCAACTCACTATCCACCTCTAACTTACTCTCTTCTTTCTTATCCCCTTTTGTACAACCCGAAAAAACGAAGCCGCTACAACAACAACAACAATGTTAGGATAGCCCAAAACGTTCCGGGAAACTCCCAATATCCTTTAGGTACTCAGCAGTAGGAAACAGTAAAATTCACACCATCAATCTCAGCCAAAACATATTCGTAACTTTTATAAATGTAGCAACGGGAAAAGAACTAGTCTTTTTATTAGACACAGGTGCGGATATATCCATATTAAAGGAAAATTCCGATGTTTTTCAACACATCCAAACTAATCATATAATCCATATACAGGGAATAAATCAAGAAGCAAGATCCCAAGTTGTCCGAAAAATCGAAATAATCTCAGCAGAAAACAGTGTATTTATTCTGAACCAGGAAATTCAGCAGGGTATTTACATAGCAAATACCATTGCAACAGTCAAAAATGCATTCATAAGACTACTAAATACAACAAATACAGATCAGTTAGTCAGCGTAAACCACTTAAAATATGAATCACTTTCAAACAACGAAGTAGTTGAAACAAACTTAGGAAAAAGAGAAAAAACCGTATTAACTCAAATTTCGAAAAATTTCCCGCCACAATTTCATTAACAACTAACAACATTATGCACCCAATATAGCGATGTATTCGGACTAGAAACCGAATCGATAACTACAAATAATTTTTATAAACAAAAACTGAGATTGAAGGATTATGAACCAACATACATAAAAAACTACAGAAATCCTCATAGTCAAAAAGACGAAATCCAAGAACAAGTCCAAAGACTTATTAATGACAAAATAGTCGAACCATCTGTTTCACCTTATAATAGCCCACTTTTATTAGTACCAAAAAAGTCACTTCCAAATTCCGAAAAGAAAAAATGGCGATTAGTAATTGACTACCGTCAGATTAATAAAAAACTGCTATCCGATAAATTTCCACTCCCAAGAATTGATGACATTTTAGATCAACTAGGAAGAGCAAAATATTTTTCATGCCTTGACTTAATGTCAGGTTTTTATCAAATTGAATTTGAAAAAAGTTCAAGAGATATAACATCTTTTTCAACAGGCAATGGTTCATATCGCTTCACACGATTACCATTCGGCTTAAAAATAGCGCCAAACTCCTTTCAGAGAATGATCACTGAATGAGTCACTTTTCTAGGACATAAATGCACAGATAAAGAAATTTTGCCCGACGACAAAAAATACGACGTCATTCAAAATTACCCAGTCCCACATGATGCGGACAGCGCAAGAAGATTTCTTGCATTTTGTAATTATTACAGACGGTTTATAAGAAATTTTGCCGACTATTCTCGTCACATAACAAGATTATGTAAGAAAGATGTAAATTCGAATGGACAACTGAATGCCAAAACGCCTTCGAACATCTAAAATCGGCACTAATGAACCCAACTCTTTTACAATATCCAGATTTCAGCGAAGAATTTTGCATAAATACAGATGCTAGTAAGCAAGCATTTGGAGCAGTCCTAACTCAAAACAAAAATGGACTCCAGCTTCCAATTGCATACGCATCAAGATCTTTTACAAAAGGCGAAAGCAACAAAAGTACAACAGAGCAAGAACTATCAGCTATTCATTGGGCAATAACACATTTCATATTTATGGTAGACACTTCACCGTCAAAACAGATCACAGAGCACTTAACTACCTATTTTCAATGGTAAACCCTAGTTCCAAACTAACACGCATGAGACTTGAATTAGAGGAATATAATTTTTTAGTAGAGTATCTAAAGGGCAAAGATAATTATGTAGCCGATGCGCTATCAGGAATTACTATCACGGACTTGAAAAATATTCAAACAAACAATAAAATTCTGAAAGTCACTACCAGAAACCAAAGTAAACAGAAAAACTCCTGCGCAGGAAAAGAATAAGTAGATTTGCATAGGCAAACTTAAAATAAAACTTCTCAGCCCAACATATACGAAGTCATTGTAAATGATGAGGTACGAAAAGTAGTTACCTTGCGAATAACGGATTCACTATGGGATTCACTAAAACATGGGAAAAAAGTTTGACACCATCTCAATAGAATCTTTTAAAATAATGAGCAATAAAATATTACAATCTCTAAGAGTAGCGCTACTCAAGCCAGTGACCCTATTATCAAATAATAAAAAAGAGAAAGAAGCAATACTGTTTACATTCCATGACGATCCAATACAAGGTGGTCATACAGGCATAGCTAGAACATCAGCTAAAATAAAAGGTATTATTATTGGAAATCCATGACAAGAGATATAAATAATTATATAAGAAAATGCCCTAAATGCCAAATGTCAAAAACGACTAAACATACAAAGACTCCATTGACTATAACTGAAACGCCACAAATGGTTTTTGACAGGGTAATTGTGGATACGATCGGTCCACTACCCAAATCTGAACAAGGAAATGAATACGCAGTAACCTTAATCTGCGATTTAACAAAATACCTTGTAGCAATACCAATCAAAAACAAAAGTGCAAAAACAGTAGCAAAAGCTATATTTGAAGATTTTATTCTAAAGTACGGTCCAATGAACACGTTCATTACCGACATGGGAACAGAATATAAGAATTCAATAATTAAAGACTTATGCAAAATTTGAATATCAAAAACATAACTTCTACCGCACATCATCACCAGACTGTAGGTACCGTGGAGCGAAGCCACAGAACACTTAATGAGTTCATCCGCTCATACATCTCAGTTGACAAAGCAGATTGGGATGTATGGCTACAATACTTCGTATATTGCTTTAACACAACCCCCTCTATGACACATGACTATTGTCCATATGAGTTAGTTTTTGGTAAAACTTCAAATTTGCCTAAACACTTTAATAGTATAGATAAGATAAAACCACTGTATAATATAGAAAACTATGCTAAAGAATCAAAATTTAGACTAGAACAAGCATTTAAGAGAGCTAGGATTATGTTAGAAGCACATAAGCAAAAACAAAAAATAAACTACGACAAAAATACTTTAAATTTTGATTTAAAAATAGGAGATCAAGTCTTATTCAAAAATGAAACAGGACATAAGCTAGACTTTAAATATACTGGACCATATAAGGTAGAAAGTATAGAAGAAAATGAAAATATAATACTTTCAAATAATAAAAATAAGAAACAAACAGTACATAAAGATAGGTTAAACGTTTTTATTTCATAATCACTTTATTTCTCTTATTAATATGTCAAGTATGGCCATACATAGAATAAGAGCCATACATAAAGTAAGAATCATAAAAAAAATGAAAAAAAAAATAATAAATACAAAAATAAATCTATAATTATATAAATACTTTCTGATTCGACCAAAAAAAAAAAACAATATTTCACATATGTCTTATATATCATTAAACAAAAACGGCTAACGGAAAGTGCAAGTGTCAGCATAATTGTCACATGCGGACCCCACATGGACACAAACGCAAGTGTATGTGCATATCACGCTCCAGCCTAAGCGAGCATAGCTATATACATAACCGTCTCTCCGCTGCCGCTGTTGGCAGCGGGGCTGCAAGACTTAGCCTTCTTTAGCTCCTAAGATAAATTTGATGAGAGAAAACCTCCTGAGAGCTTGGAGCGGCAACGACAGCTGCTCCAACGAAATAAATAAAAACTATTTTTTGGAAGTTTATCAGAATTACTATATGACTATTTTTGGGAAGTTTATCGGGTATACATACTATAGAATACTGTTATAGTGAGTAGATGTGGGCTGCAAGTGGTTGTTATTATTTTTTAATGAGCTAAAATTTGCTTATTAAACAAAAGAGCCGTGCACGGCAAGAATCGTATACAGGTAGGCACGGTTAAGGCTTGTGAAAAGCAGATAGCTTTCATGGCGCAAGCCTTGGCCACGCCTGGACATATCTGGTCTAATGCAGAGAATTAAGCTGCAGGTCTATTCAATAATAAGCCCCTTTGGTACCTAAGAAATTACATTTCAAGTCTACAAACAAGGCCCAATGATAACTGTCTAACCACGATTGAAGAGAACCGCGATAAAATACCATGGATGACCGATGATAAAGAATATAAAAACCACTCGTGGCTATCGGAATTGATAAGGCTATGAGCAATCAGACGGTCCATTCGCGAGTTATATCTATTTAAGTGAGGTAAAAAAGCAAAAAGCTGTTTGGGCCATAACTTCAGATTTACTTTTTTTGTGAAAGTATATATATGCAAAGAGAATTGTGTAAAGAAATAGTGTTTCAAACGAAAATTTAAAGCCAGTCAAACATAAAGTGATCGGTTCATAAAAACACAAAACGAAAAAGCTTTAGATTTATTGGTTTTATATCCCTGTGGTACAAGTTACAACTTATATTTAATGCACCAGTTACATTGATTTGTTTTAGCTTATTTAACTATGCGCTTCGCTTTGTAAAGTTTTTAAGTGATTAGACAATTCATTCTACAGTCGGATAGCAGGTATTAAGAAATGTCGCTCTGAGCAAGATAGCTTAAATCTAGGGTAATTCAAATTATTTGTTCTCTGAGAGGCAGAGAAATTTAACTCGGAGTAAAGATAGTTTGGTTCTTTCGTTACTATAATCTTGTGTAAGAAAATTAATATTCTAAATTCAATCCACTCTTTTTGGCTAAGGTCAAAAATCGTGCATTCTAGTGAAGTAATATGGTCAGAGGCTCGACGATTATAAATATATCTAACAATTGAATTAAAAGCAACCGTTTATTTTCTCATGTCATCTACATTGGAGTGTCCGAATATTTGGATTCTATAAAATAGTGAGGGTATAAGGTATGCCTTTGCAATAAGAAGCTTAATTTGTATTGGTAGAAACATTTGTGACACTGACAGTTGCCTTAACAGTCCATACGTTGTACCGCACGCTTTAGTAACATGCCTACTCCACGTAAGAGTGTTGTTTAAAATAGTGCCTAAGTTGGAAGCCTGGTTCTCTTATTCAATCGGAGTATCATTAATAAATAGTTTTGGCTACTGCGTCGTTTCCAGGGGTTTTTTATGTATAACAATACATTTAGACTTAGAAGGGTTTAATCCAAACCCATTGTCCCTAGCCCACCTGTCAATCTTTAAAAGTTTATTGTTACAAACATTGATACAATCAAGAATTCTTGCTAACGGACGACCAACATATATCTGGACATCATCAGCATACATTTGTACTTTACAATTAGACAAATTACTAGGAAGATCATTGACATATGGGCTAATCCTGCGTTGCGGACGTTACATTTGTACGCAAATTTGCTTCTTAAAATTGACACAGCTGGCGTCCACTTTGGTATATTAAAAATACCTTTGGTGCAAAATGCAGTTCTTTGGGAGTACTTTCAAACCTAATTTAAGATAATAGGTTATCTGTTTTAAAAAAAAAGTTATGCTTGTTTAAAGTTCCGTTGCGGACGTTACAAAAAATGGAAGTCGACTTTGAGGCTTATGTGCATTTCCACACTTTTTAGCGAATTTTGCATAATAAACAAAAAAAAGTCTAATAACAAAAAATTTAGTAGAATATATGACCAATTCAACCCAGCTTTCAAAAGAATGATAAGTGGTCCCGTTATTAAAATATCTTAATTTTTGTGCTGTTGCGGACGTTACGTTGCGGACGTTACACTTTTTCCATTGACCCAAATAGTATAAAAAAAATTTTTTTCATCCGATTGACTTGAAACTGGGTTTGTAAGCTTAGTACGCGTAATCGACACGTGTTTTCCGATTTTGAAAAATCCGCCAACGAGGAAAATTTCCGTAAAATTCTGCTTGCAAAAAAATTATTTTTCATCCGATTGGCTTGAAATTCAGTTTGTAATGATAAAACTCGAATTCATTTGGGTTTTCATTTTCCGATGTTGGAAATACCGATTTTTATCCATATTTATCAATTATTAATATTATTTAAACACACTTTTTGTTACTTTGAGGTTATGTTTTTCGGATTCTCGACAACATAGAACAATTTAGAGCCCAGATTCAGACTCAGCAGGCAATAATCCATTATAAATACCTATTTCCACCTCAAATAAAAAAAAATTTTTTTTAGCATTTTCTTGCCGTTGCGGACGTTACACATTTTCACATTAACTTTTTTCAAAAATATGTGTAATAAAGGTATATTTTTTTTCATCAGTTTAAAGGGCATAAAAAACTCTGTTTATAAAGCAAGTTTGGATAACCGAATTATTAAAATTCATTCTGCTAAATTAAAAAAACCCAATTTCCGTTGCGGACGTTACACACAGTAAACCGATTTTTATTTTAAATTTTTAATATTTATTAGATATCCTACAAATATAATGAGTACCTTAAATTAAAGGAAATGAAACAAACTTTAAGTTTTGCTAAGCGGAAAATACTATAACGACTGTTTTTACCATTTTTGTGACCAATAAAAAAACCCTTTTTTTTCAAGAATTAATAGAAGCAAGAGGAAGGTGTTGGTATGCCTCTGCCAAGAGCAGACAAACCACCGTAGAACACTATTGCTTACATATTTTGAAGCTTGAATATGTACCCTATTATTCCATTAACAAACATTTTGATTTTGGACAACTTTAAATTTCAACCCTTGGTTTAAAAATTTTCGGATTAGCCCATATACAGAATGTTGTGTCGGGGGGCGGACTGACTGGTAAATCCAAACTTCTCTCAATTTCAGCTGTAGTGGGTTGGTTTTGTAGGAGCTTATTGTCTTCTTCCAAATAAGTAGGCGAAGGGAGGTTTTATCACAAAACTTAACAACGGGGGTGTTTTATTCAACTGTTCACTTCTAGTGTGTAACTTCAACTGCTTAAAACTAAGATGGCTTTGCCTAGCTTAAGGCTATGGTGACTTTCTCATGGAGAAAGAGAGAGAGAAGAGAAAGCAATCACATCAGTGATGCTCATTTGGCCATCATCCTGAGTTGGCATAAACATTCTCCCCCCCTTTGCAAGGAGTTGCAAGAAAGAATACACACAAAAAAATCCGTGGGTAAATTTAACCGATATTGTGGGTTAAAAATGCGCCAACCCAAAAAGTCGGTAAAATTCACCAAATTTGACAGTAACTATCACGTAAGCCTTTACGAGAAGAGAACTATTGCTATAGTAAATCCAACCGAAAATGTCGTTTGGAAATGCGCCAACCCACAGAAGTAGTAATATTTACCGATGCTTACAGTAAGTAAATTTTCTTACTGTGTTTACAGTAATTGTACCATAAAAATAGTAATTTTACCGTTTTCTGGTAAATATACCGAAATATTGTTACTCTACTGTAAAATAGTAGGATTACTATTTTAGCTGTCAAGTTACCATGCATCTAGTAAGATAACCACTCTTACTGTAAGACTACCAGAAAAAGGTAATTTAACTATTTTTATGGTAGGTAAACCAAATAAATAGTTACTTCACTATTTTTACTGTAGATATACCAAAAATTAGTAATATTACTATTTTAACTGTTAACTTACCACAAAAATAGTAATCTCACTATTACTGATAGTACTTTTACTATTTTTATTGTAACGAAACAGTATAAATAGTATAATTACTATTGCTGTTGTAAGCTACTGAACCAGAAACGCTGAAAAATAAAATTTTTAGTTATTTTAATTTCAAAAATTTGGTTTTTATTTAGAATAATACAGTAGTTATTTTAACGAAATTTTGGTATTCAAAATATGACTATTCTTAACATAGAAATACAATTTTGTATTACTTAATATTAATAAAACTTGGGCCTTAAATAAGTATTTCCATTGGGAGACAAATTTAAATTCAAAGGGCTTTTAAAACATAAATTAGGAGTTAAAAAATGAATGTCTTCTTCTTCCAAGGACACAAGAAAGGATTGGTAATGTTTTGAAAACGAAACTACTTTGCGTTTGAGACCTACGAATGCAATATCGTTGTTTTCAAAAATAATTATGTCTTTAATTTCAAACAATTGCAGTGAATATGAAAATAGAAAATGACCCACTTTGTAAATAGATCCTAAATATGTTAATTTACTTGTGAAATTGTACTCTTCGTTTGCTGAGATATGTCTTTGTACATGTTGCATATTATTAAAGTCGAATATTTTATTATAATATAGTTTATTGCTTAATTTGTCTTTTTGAATGTCGTTAAAAATATTCTTATCTGTTAAACCATTTTCAAACAACAGCCGCGTTGCCAGCTTAAGCATACATTTAATGGAAACTGATAAAGGCACATTTCTTCTTGAATTGATAGAATTTGTATATATTTTTAATTCTCTATGTTTAGACTCAAACTTGAAACACCATAGGTACTTAAGTGGGCCAACATCTCTTATGAATTTAGGGTAGTGGAGCAAAAAATGAAATTTGGGTTTTAATGTGTTACCAAAAAGCAGTATATAAACTTTGTGGTGTTCTCCAATTTTTGACTGCAATACCTTTAAATCCTTGTCATTAAATTCTGTTTTGAGAACTAAATCAATAATTTCTATTAATAAACAAAGAAGGTTCCAGTGTATGTTTCCTTCGGGGATTAAGTCTCCTATCATCAGAGGTAGAAAGTGGCAATATGTCCACGTTTCTCGAGCGGACATGTTTAACTTTAGATTTCTTAGGTATGCAATTGTAATCGGAGGAGAAGTATGACTACTTTCCGTATCACCATACCGAAACAAATTTTTCCTTTCATTTAATATTTGTAATGTGATGATTTCGTCCTTTGAAGTAAAATTTGAGAGATATCATACACGCAAACGCCTTCAAATATGTCATGCATGATATCTCCAACAGTGTTTTTCGTTACATGAAACGATTTAATAGAATTTAAAATGGAGTTTTCAGCAATTCCGCTTAATTTCATTTTCTTTTCGGGTACTTCGTCCATTTCAATTAATTCTGTATAGTTTACTTCATTTCGTAGTTTTCCTTCAGCTTCGAGCGACATTTGCGAGCACTCTGATTTGCTGCATAAGCAATGCCTACAATAAAAATGTGAACTAAAGCTTTTTGTGTAACCAAGCAAACTATTCAGCCCTAAGTTATCACCTACAAATAAGGCTAACACAAAATAATACTGTTTTTTTGTTCCACCTACTTCTATATTGATTCCATATTCTTCGAGATTTTTAATTTTGTCAACTAACAATTTCAAACAAGCATCATTTCCAAACTTTTTGTCTTGACTTTTAAAAATAGGGCTGGAAAAATATTTTCGAGTCTAGAAAGATGGTTATCAGGTAAAGTAGGGAATGTATAATAGAAAGCAGCAATCGATTGGACTCCTTTACGAGATCCTAAAGGGTTATTAATTTCGAAGTCATCAAAATATAGTATGTATGGAATAACATCTTTATTGGGAAATAATGTTACTTTTTCCTTCCATAACTTTCCGTTTATTATATTTTTAAGCATTCCCTCTCTCGATGTTATATTTTCCATGTTTCGTAAAGTATCCTTTAGAACGTTTGGAAGCTCAAAGAATTTTTTTATTTGAAACTCCAAAGGCATAAGAATACCCTTGCATCTCTTTTCTGAAAAAACCGTTTCACTTTGAAACCTAATAGGAGCTACTCTATTGTCGATATCAAATTCTTTTATATCCTGCCAAACTCCTTTTTGTTTGTATTGTATTTATCTTATGAAAAGGATTTTTTAAAAATCGTACAATGTCCCTGAATTCTTTTAAATCAATGTTTTCCTCATCCTTAAAAAAACTTTCTCCAAACATTCCGCTATTGGAATACAAAATGTATTTGTTATTCCATCAACAAGTGTTTGTATATCAACTCTAGTAAAATTCGATTTACAATGTAAGTTACATAAAAACTTGAGCGCAATATTATCAAAAAACTTCATTTGGAAAATAGAATCGTCATTTTGATTGGCTGGGCTCTCATTGTCAATATGATTTGTAAAATTTGACTCGACAGTGTTTTCGAATGGTTTAGCTGAACGTAAAATACATGAATTACCATTTAGAAAGTGCTTTTTAAAAGATTTAAGACCCTGAAAATGATGATGGCAGTTAGGACAATAAAACGTACTTGCAGGTTTCAAATTGTGCATCAGCTTAAAATGGTGAACAAGACTGTCTAAGTCTTGAAAAGGCTTATTACAACGGAAACACAAAGCCATTTTTAGTTGAAAGTTCTTACAAATCTATCGCGAAATCTAATAATTTAAAGTAAATTGAACTATTTCAAGTCATTGAGAAGACACAAAACATTTGGTGACGCTTTGTCTTCCTTTAAATGTATGGAGTAGAAATATTTCTGAACGAACATCCAAAATTCGAAACTGTCGCAGGAATATTTTAAATTTAAAGCATGAAATGTTTTAAAGCATATGTCAAATGCACTCAGAAATGAAGGAAGTTCATATTTAATTTCGTCGTAATAGACATAAAACTTTGTTTGACTTAATTTCCATCCCACAGCTATTATTATTGGTTGTAAGGTCTCACCACGACTGTAAGGGGATGTTTTAAAATGCTGTATTTTGTTTTCAACGTCGTTAAACGTCAAAACATGAAGAAAAAATTAAATTTGGGAGTCCTTAACTGTAGATTTTCCTGACGCTTTTCTTTTTAACGACTTTCGTTGCAACACTGGGCGCAGCAAAACATGCAGTAAGAGCGCTATAAGTTGATCTGAATCTGAAGAAAAAGCAAAATCAAATAAGTGTATGTTAGATGCATAAATATCTTTTCTACAAGCAACACAAACCTTCAGCATCGGCGTTGATTTTTTCCAAATTTGACAAGTAAACTGGATCCTTCACTTTTCAATTTAAAATTGGAAAAATTTTAATTTTGAACTCATCCCATTTGGCCATAAGAGACGTTGATTCGGGATGCAAAATATTGAAATCAATATTAACCTTTGAAATAAAAATAAAAGTATATGAAGCAAGGAATTTTTTTAAAGACTATAATATTCTAACCAAGTTATATCCCAAGGAATGATTAAAAAGCTTCCAATTGCACAAAATGCCAGTTATATTATTGTTGTTACTCTCTGTGCAAAGAATTTCTTCGCGTCGAACTTCAAAAAATTTTCGCCAATTTTGTTGAACGTCGTTCCACGGCTCGCAATATACTTTTAGTCATTCAAAAGCAGCGGCTGATTCTATAAATAAAACAATATTTAGATAACTAAGTATGTATATATAACAGCTTCAAGTTTTTAAATATTACCATTTTTATTGCTGCTTTCAACTTCATTGTTTACTTTTGTACCATTTTTTGGACTGCTAGGTGCTTCCAAAAACTCTCCACTTCGCCTTAAGCGCTTGAGTTGATTGTAGTACCTATCGTACAATCTTCCTGAAGTACGCGATCCAGAATTATTGAAATATATGTTCTACGAAAAAGCTAAAAGATAGCATTAATTCGATTTTACATGAAAGTCTGTCTGTCCATCTATCAATTTGCCGTTAGTTCGCTAAAAGCCAAAAGGATATATAGTTGAGGAGCAAAATTAAGCATTTTACCTTGTCGTCATCAAATTTTTTCTCGATCTCAACAGAAATTTGTTGAAAGTCGAGTTTTGTAAGTTTAATTTTACATTTTAAATTCCAAGTGACTATTGCTTTAATCAAAATTTTTCGTGCAGTATCATTCAATTTTTTGGTTTCTGTTTTTGCATTTTGGCTGGCTTGAGGTCGGTGGAGAGTTACAATTCAATGTAATCAACACAAATCAACAGAGATTAATTACAACAATTTGGAATAGCAATTGGTATGTCTGTACAACGATCGCTGTTTCAAAGATAACCACATCTTATCATCAGCAGACTTTTGTATTGCATATTCACATTCAAACGACCACACAGACTCCCTTATAAATCTTCATATCGCCGAATAACGAGTTGGGGACTCCAATTTGCTATGGGACGAGACCACGATTCAGCCTAGAATTCTGCTATGTTTATTTGAACGTGTTGCTTTTGCTTTTCCAATTGTTGTAATTAATTTCTTTTGCCTTTGAGCTCCGCAAGGTGGTTGAACAATCTGTCCAATGATCCTCCATAGCAAAGTCAGGGCGTTTTGTAAAAAAAAAGTATTTGTTTTTGTTTGTTTTTCAATAGGGAAACCGTTGGTTTCTAAGAACACACGCTCCACAAAGTCACCAGCAGGGTGATCACATAAAATGCTTCTTAAGTCCTAGAAAAAAATAATTGATGCATTGGTTCATGATTTCGTTAAGCAAATGACTTTTCTTACAATTATGCCTCTATTTTTCGACCAATCCTTATGGAGTATCGATGATGAAGTGCTAGACTGGGAAGGTCCGGCAGTGGATTGGCAGTCTTCAACAATATTCAAGTCCGAGTTTAGTGAACCATTGGAGCTTCTATTGATTTTGTCATATCCCTATGGATGAAATATATACATTAGACGTTTAACTTGAATAAAAATATTATTTTAAAATAGCTCTTACCTTGAGGAGTTTCCACTCATAAAGCTTATTACGGAAGTGGATTTTGTCGCCTAATTTGTATTTGCGAAATAAACGCGCCAGGTCAGCCTCCGTTAAAAATCTAGTGTTTTTATTGTGATCAACTCATCTAAATAAATCCAATTAAAATTAAAAAAGTACATAATCTCAAAATAATTTCAAAAATTGAAATAAATTTTAAAACATAAGGAGTCGGATAATTTTACACGAGAATTCTATATACATACACATACATTCATATCAACATACATATGTAAACATAACCAAAAAAAAATTTCTCGTTTTTGCCTTCTTTGTGTGTGCAACTAAAGACTTTTTTCATATTTTTTATTGTCAACACGAGAGCAACAGCACACTAAAATGTTGCACAGTGAATAATTAACTTATGACACATATATGTATTAAAATTCGTCAAACTTTGTCCTTCTTGTTAAATTTCAAATGTACATATGTATGTATATGTGTATTTTTTTGCGTCGCATCTTTTTCACATGGCGTCTTTCTGCTGCTTTTGATTAGGCTAAAATTACACTTTTAATTGTTAGGCACAATTTTAGTTACAATATTCCGTCTATGGGCCGAAGTCTTTGAGGCCGCACAATATTTTTGAATAAACTAAGGTACACAGCCGCGACTTTTGTCCATTACCGAAAAATTGCGACATTTGTCGCTAAAAACTGAAAGTGTCAATCCAGCCTTCACAATTTATTTAAATCCATGTTTTGTTGATTTTTTCACTTATACCCACGGTTGCCACACTTGGTGTTTTTGCACCAAAACTGGTGTTTTTTTATCCTGTTGGTGCACTGGCACTTTTTTATTGGAATTGGCTCGTTTTGGCTCTTTTTTCTTATAATTGGCTTAAGCGAAAAAGGTGAAACATTATTCGACACCTAAATTAGATCCTGGATATTTTTCGCTGTCAACACTAATTGATAGTTTTAAATATTTTAAATATATTTTTATAGTATGAAAGCTATATTTCCAAAATAAACATATTATGTGTACATATTTTTTACGGAATATGGAACTTAGTAGATTTAATGTTAGCGACTTAAATTCTTATTTTTGGCGCGTTGACAACATTTTTGTTGGTCTGAATGTATTGTTACATATATGGATAGCCAGTGTATAGTGAAATGCACAACTTTAAAAGTAAAGGAAACGGTACGCGAGTTTTACTAGGTTTCGCTTGTGAAAGAAATGCAGTGTTTTGATTTTAGACGAGACGGTATTAAATCTCTCATTATGATTGCACAAGCCAACGTAATTTGGGCAAAGAAACTGAAATAATGCCACTAAGTGAAAACTTGAAGAATTTTTGTTAATCGGATCATGTTGAAATTATTTCCAATGGGATGTGTTAAAGTTGACAGAAGCTAAGTTACAAAAAGAAAAGAAGATTTCTACTTTTTGGGAAGAAGTGGCAAAAGTAAAAATGGGATTAATATTGAAATCTTTAAGGAATTAGTTGGAAATATAAGAAATATATTTTCCATTCCACACAGCATCGATTCGGTGGAGGGTAATTTTTTTACCATAAGTTTGATAAAAACCAAATTGAGAAACAGACTTGAATTTTATTCAGTATGAAGCTCTGTAAGAATACATATTCAGATTATGTGTGGTCTACAACTTAAAAAAAAGTTACTTTCAAATATAGAAAATCATGATAAATACAAACAAGTAAGAGTGTTTCGGTCGAGTGCCCCGACAGCAAAATACCCTGTACCAAGTACTGTGGTTCCTTTAGGTTTGAATTCCTTTTATCTTAAAATTTAATTGATAAAATGGGGTGGCGCACTTGCATATCTTCGGTGTTTTTGCGCGGACATCTACTTACATGCCAAAAATTGTGGCTCTATATATTACATTCTCTGAAATCGACGCTATCATACAGATAGGCTAAATCGTGTCGGCTATTGATGCTGATCAAAAATATATATACTTTATGGGGTCGGAGGTGCTTCTTTCTGGCAGTTACATACATTTGTACAAATTTATGATCCTCTTTTACTCATTTTTAATGAGTTCAGGGTATAAAAAAATTGATTGTTTTTACTTGTACTTTTAAGAATTCTCAAGAAATGGAGGAAAAGAGATATATATATATTCAATGAAATGAAAATATAACACGAATAAGTGAAGAAATTTGTTTAGGATTTAATAATCAATATTGACTG
Source organism: Lordiphosa clarofinis (assembly GCA_018904275.1). Lineage (NCBI taxonomy): Eukaryota > Metazoa > Arthropoda > Insecta > Diptera > Drosophilidae > Lordiphosa > Lordiphosa clarofinis. The sequence goes on from JAEIGQ010000265.1 coordinate 245,605, forward strand.
TCTTGGTTATTTTAAATGTTAACAAGTTAATTCAAAGGTACAAGAACAATTTTTTATTTTTATTTGTATGTTTAGGAACACTTAAGAAATGAAATGGATGTGCGATTTTACGTCATTGACAAAGAGATATATTGAAATTATAACATGAATAAGGATAAAAAAATTTTTGGCTCTTTTTTTATGAAAATGGTTCTTTTTTTAAATTTTTTTGGTGCATTATTTTATACTCAAGTGGCAACCGTGCTTATACCTGTCTTACCGTTTAGTTCACAACCCAAATAGCCAAAACCCCACTCTTCATGAAGGAGTTGAAGCTCAACAAATTTTTTTTCACCTTGCTCACTGTCCATGCTGTCAACTCACACTACTGAAACCGACTAGTCGAATTTGTTCTGCAACTACACGAAACTCTTATTAATGTTTGTGTGCAGGGCACGCGCCACACTCTATAGAAACAAACCGTTAATCCTTTTCTTCGCTTTGTTATTGGCGTTCGGCGCGCACTTTTTATTATCAGGGTATGGAAAGGAATATCCGACTGTAAGAAGTGTATGAATTCATTTGTTTATAATCCATAAAAAAATGATTACTTTTGGAATAGTTATAATAAAAATTTATCATAAGGTTTTTCCCCGAATGATCTGACCAAATTACTTATACATATTAAAATTCTAAAATATATGCGTCTATTATAGTTTTGATGTCCATCGAATTTAAAGAGTATACAATCTTCTTTGTTCGCTGCATGAGTGTGACAGCGCACAGACAGAATTCAGTTTTGCCGACGCGTCGCGACTTCGCGTCGACGACAAAGCAGAATAGAGAATTGCAAATGCAGAACTAGATTTTTCTTGAATAAACTATTACAATTTCTGCAGTTATCGTTACTGTAGACACTGTTATTAACTGCAACAATAAAATACGAAAACAATATACTGTTTGGGCAGTAATATTTACTGCCGGTACAGTTAAAATGCGTACTTAAATTAACTATTAACACAGTTTAATCTTCCTACAACTAAATATGTTATAAAAAAAGAAAAATTTTTGAGGTTGGAATTACTGAAGACACAGTTAAAAGTTGCCATAGCAAAATTCTTCTTACAACTTTCTTGGTTGGTAGGCACAGTTAATTCAAAAATCAACAACTTACATGTCAAAAAACTTACAATTATTACAGTCATATAAACTGTCGATCCCGTAATTCAATTGAAATATACTTAACAATTTTGCAGTCCGACTTACTGTAGTCACAGTTAATAATTGCAACAATAAAATATACTTAAAAAATATTTACAATTTTCGCGGTTAGATTAACTGTCGGTACAGTTATTTCGTGCAGCAACAAAATACAGTCAAAAAGAAATACCATTTTTGTGGTAAGAAATACTGTGGGTAAAGTTAAGTGATGCAAAAACAAAGTATGAGAAGACAAAATCACGTTAGAATTACTATTTCTATGGTAAAGTTACTGTAGTTTACAGTAACTTATTAAAACAACAAAATATGTGAAAAAATATTTGTAGTTAATTTTACTCAACGTACAGTTGTTAAATGCAACAACAAAACGCTTGCTAAATAATACGTAAACCTTACAAATCGCTTCTGTAAATTTTACTGTAAGTACAGTTACCAAACAACAACAAAATCGCATGCATAAAAAATTTTGAAAAAAGTTACTGTCAGCGTAGTTAATTTTACCCACCAGATTTTTTTGTGTGTAGGGAGGGGGAGCGAACTAAAACAACGCACGGCCCGGAAAGAATTCACCCAAATATGGTGCATTGGGCAACTGGAAGGCCGCTGTGACTAGGAATGAAGCCTTCTCTTATAATATTGGGATAGACATCTGCTCCCAAAACCATGGTGATAGTTGAAGGTCGATGGAACTGGTCGTCCGCAAGCTTGATGTGGTCGAACTTCTCCTTCACCTTCTGGCCAAGGTTACGCATTGGAGTGCGAAGCTGCAATCCTTGCTCCACTTTGAGCAAGACCTCGAAGCTCTGCTCTGGCTTGTCGATGGGACTGACCATGGCCTTGCACACCTTCTCCTCACCTACGTTTATGGAACGTAGGAGTAGTGCCAATGCAAATGACGCGTTGATTATGCTCATCGATGTGCACGAGTCGATTAGCGCACCGACCTCGAACGTCTTCTCTCCATTATCAATGAGTACAAGTGCTGTGGGAAGCAGGTTCGTACTCTTGTGCTGGAGTAACGTCTCCAGAGTGGAAGGGTTTCCTGCTCGTGAAGAGGATGTAGACCGCGCTTGAGAAGTAGATGGAGAGCACGTTCGAGGCTGAGGAGAAGGTGATGCGGAAGTCCGACGCTGAGGAGAAGCGGAAGTCCGACGCTGAGGAGAGAAGGAACGCGACCGTTCCCGGAAATGCAGCAAGGTATGGTGCCGCTCGTTGCACACTCTGCATCGCCCTCCACTTCGGCACGACTTCCCGGAGTGTTGGTGCGCAGCAGTTGGCGCAGTACTCATTGATGAGTACTGCGCGTAGCCGCTTTACTGCACTCAAACGCAGAAATATGCCACACTTCCTCAGCGGATGGATTCCTCGGCAGACTCGGCAACGGAACGACTGTGTTCCTCGAGTACGTCTGCGCTCCTCATTCCGTTGGTTGGATTTGCGTGGTGCCATCGTTGAATATAGGAAATGTGAATTAGGTACTGGAAGGAAAGATCAAACATACGATAAATATTTGTTTTAAGGATATTCTTATAATTGAAGAGGCAGCTTGACTCGAAGAAAGTAGATAGCTGTTTTCATGTTAGGAATGGAAGAAATTATTGGGGACTAGGAATGGAAGGCTCTACAGGTAATAGTAACAATTTGACGATTGGCCTTTTAAGAGTTCCGTGCGATGTCTGCAGTTCCACACGGACCTTTCCGTCCGCTCCTGGAAATATGGAGAGGACTCTTCCGAGGCGCCATTCATTTGACGGGAGATTTTCTTCTTTCACAATCACCATATCTCCTACCTGGAGATCTCGGCTCGGAAATTGCCACTTGGTGCGCTTGTGTAGCTCTTTTAAGTACTCCTCCTTCCAGCGCATACAGAATTGCTGGTTTATAGCCCTGAGTCGCTGCCACCGGTTAATAATGGACATAGCAGGCTCTTTAATTTCAGGCTCGGATATGGAGAGGAGGGGCCACCAATTAGGAAATGGCCAGGAGTGAGAGCAAGAAGGTCAGTAGGGTCTTCGGACATAGGGGAAATCGGTCTGGAGTTTAGGCACGCTTCGATTTTGCACAACAGAGTGGCGACCACTTCGAAAGTGTACTTAATATAAAATAATGTTTTAAAACTTTTGACCCCCGCTTCCCAAAGGCCACCCATATGAGGGGCGCCTGGAGGGTTAAAATGCCACGTCATGTTGTGCTGGCTGTATTTGGATGTCACGAGGGTCTTAGTCACCTCTAAGAAATCCCTCGTGAGTGCCTTTGAGGCTCCCACGAAGTTTCTGCCATTATCGGAATGCATTTGAAGAGGACAGCCGCGTCTGGCTACAAACCTCGCGAATGCGGCAAGAAACTTTTCAGATGGTAAGTCGGAGGTGGGTTCTAAATGAATGGCCTTCGTACTGAAACATACAAAAACGCATACGTAACCCTTGGTGATCAGGCACGCGCGTCCAGTATAGTTCTTTATGTCGAACGGTCCCGCAAAGTCGACACCTGTGTGTTGAAAGGCTCTGGAAAAGGTAGTTCTTTCCACTGGCAAGGCGCCCATCATTTGCGTTTGCAGTTTTTTGCGGTGGACTATACAGACCCTGCAAGACCCGACTATGGATTTTGTCAGAACTTTTAATTTAGGAATCCAGTACTTGCCAGGAACTTGACTCATCATTAGTTGATTGCCTCCGTGTAGGGAAACGGTATGGACAAACCGGACAAGGAGGCGTGTAAAATGGCAGGCAATCGGAACAATTATTGGATGTCGTTCATCGTGTTTTAAAGACTCTGATGCCCTTACTCGTCCACAGGATCGGAGGACACCCTTCTGATCAAGAAAAGGATTCAAATTGTGTATACTGCTTGATTTCGGAATTTGCTTCTTTTCAAGCAGACAGCAGTACTCCTTTGCAAATTCCCTTCTCTGTGTGTGCAGTATGAACAGCTCTTGCGCTTCGGCAAGTTCGCTGCTACTGAGCTCTTTAGGAAAGCTGGATGTTGATTTACGACACCGCTGGATGAAGCGTGATACGTAAGCCATGACTCGTCGTGCCCTTTCGAGCTTGGAGAATCGTTCATATATGTCGGGTGAGGGCACCTGTGCAACATTGCACTTCACAGCCCGTTGCTCAGGAATGGTTTCAGGGACTTCTTCTGCTGAAACTGGCCATTGGTCTTTTGGAAGCTGCAACCATTCAGGTCCATGCCACCATAGGGTGCTGCCTACTAGTTCCAAGGGAGTCACCCCTCGACTAGCTAGATCAGCTCGATTTTGTTCGGAGCGAACATGTGACCAATTGCCAGACGACCCAGTGGACTGCGTAATCTTCGCTACTCTATTCGCTACAAAGGTCGTCCATTTGCAAGGGGGCTTACTGAGCCAGGCTAGAACTATTGTCGAATCAGTCCAATAATAAGTCTCGACTTTATCGATCGATAATTGCGGAATGAGGGCTGCTGAGAGTTCAGCCAAAAGCACGGCGCCACACAACTCTAACCGTGACAAGGAAACCGTCTTTACTGGAGCTACTCTAGTTTTGGATGTAAGGAGGTGAGTAGAAATGTACCCATTCAACTCAACGCGCACATAAAGCGCTGCCCCATAAGCACGCTGTGATGCATCGCAGAACCCATGAAACTGGATCACTGCATTAGGTTGGAAGTTGACCCATCTTGAATGCGGACTTGTGCAAGTTGAGGGTAATTTAGGTGAAACTCATGCCAACGTTTTAGGAGTTGTTCTGGCAGGAAATCATCCCACGCGAGTTCATGGAGCCAAATCTCCTGCATGAAGATTTTCGCGCTGACTATGACTGGTGCTAGCCAACCTGCCGGATCGAACAACCGAGCAATTTGTGCCAACACCTCTCGTTTTGTGTAGGAAGCCTTCTTTGTTAGTTCTGAAGGCGCAAAGAAAAACTCATCGGAGATCGCTTGCCAACGTATTCCGAGCGTCTTTGCGACGCTGGCTTCTTCAATTGTTAAAAAACCATCTCGTAGGAGGTGTTCTTTCAGAATTTTCTTCAAAACGTCTTTCTCGCTTGATGTCCACTTTCTCAAAGGGAACCCAGCGGAATCGAGTGCATTTTGAAGCTCTTGGAAGGCACAAATTGCCTGCTCTTTGGAGTGAGCTCCCGCGAGCACATTATCCACGTACATACAGTGTGAGATGATGTCACTTGCGAGGGGATACTTCGCTTTTACATCTTCTGCTAGCTGTTGGAGAACACGAATTGCTAGGAATGGAGCACAATTGACCCCAAAGGTAACAGTGTTAAGCTCAAGTATGCTTTGGATCGAGCGAGATCTGGCGGTACATCTTCGTAATGTCCGCATTGCAGACGTATCGGAAGAAACGCCATTTGAGGAGCTGAAGGGTCAGGTCTGATTGGAGTACAGGACCTGGGTGAAGAACGTCATTAAGACTCTGACCATTTGTGGATTTACATGACGCATTGAAAACGACACGGACTCTTGTCGTTGTGCTTTCTGGCTTGATAACCGCATGATGAGGAAGGTAGAAAGTTTGCGAATTGGACTCAGAAGGAACTTGTTTCATATGGCCGAGATTCAAGTATTCTTGGATAACAGCCTCATACTCTAACTTCAGTTCGGGTGCTTTGGATAAGCGATTTTCATTTTTTAAAAACTGGGCTAACGCAATGGATCTGGAATGGCCCAAGCTGATATTCGCAGGGTCACGGAACGGAAGGGTCACCATGTATCGACCGTTTTCGTCCCTCACTGTCGTCTTTTTGAAGTTCTGCTCACAGAACATGTCGGACTCTTTTGGCACACTGCTAGGTAGATCCTCCACCTCCCAAAATTTTGTAAGCAGTTCGTCGAGTGCCTTCTCTTGACTGACAGTTACTTGAGTGGAATACGAAGCAATTGACTTATTTGTCGTTTTAGAAGGTACTGGGCCTGTCAGTATCCAACCGAATATGGTTTCTTGTCCTACTAGGGTGCCACAAATCTTCGATTGGATAAGGATGATAAGGATGGATGGGAGAACGTCTGCCCCTATTGGCACGTCGACCTGTGAACTCTTTGAAAACGAGGGGTCGGCTAACTGGGTGTTAGGCAGATTTGTCAAGACGCAGTCGAGAATGGAGCTCGATGGAAGATTGCCCGCTAGCTTTGGAAGTACATATGCAGACACTTCAATCTGCAATCGTGGTCTTTTTATGGGAACAATTTGGAAGTGACAGAGTTTGCGGGATTGGGCAGAAACAGCATCGTTCAGCCCGGAGACTTGAGCCTGAACTGTTTGATGAGGCAACTTTATCATTTTAAACATTCGCTCGGAAATAAACGAAGCCTCAGACCCGGAATCAATTAGAGTGCGAGCCGCGTAGTTAACACCCAAGTAGGAAATATGGACAATGGCTGTGCCTAAGAGCACGCCTTGGGTGCTACTCACGAAAAAGTTTCACACATTTGCTTGTTGGTATGGAGTGGACTGTATGGTTTCTTGTGGAGTAGGATTAGTGCTAATCGTAAGGGAATCATTCCGGTGGAGTAGGGTATTGTGCCGTCCCTTGCACGTGAAGCAATTATGGGAACTCTGACAGTCTTTAAGCTGATGGCCCCTTGCGAAACAATTTAGGCAGAGTTTCTTCTGCCTAATATAGTTAGATCTCTCACTAACTTTCATTTGTAGGAATCGGGGACACACCCTAACGGGATGGTTCTCTTTGGAACAGAGATCACAGCTTCTACCCTTAGAACTGACCTTCGTTTCGAAAGAATTTAGCCTTTTTGGAGCAGGAATGTTTCTATTAATAGGAGGTTTGAAACTGGCCGGGTTTTTCAAAATGGGACTCACATCATCCATCGCCTCTAATGCGCGATGCCTTTCGCTAAGGAACAGATTTAGCTCATTCCATGTTGGAACTTCTGTCTTGTTGGCGAGCGAATGCTCGGTGGATATTGCTGGCGCCGGCTTATATTTATATGTGGGAATAATTGTGCGGAGCCGTCTGCACATATGAATGTATGTAATTTTGTAAATGTTGGCACCAAAAATCAAAAAAATTTAAATAATTTTCTTTTAACAGATGTGGGTGAAGTGCGGACAGATATGTGGATGTGTGGAAATCGGATCACTATATTTTAAATAGCGGACAATATTCTGGCGGGATTTCCAATGGACATTTATACGGATGTGTATGGATGTATGTATGTATGTATGTATGTATATATTTTTTGGGAATTAAAAATGCCGGAAAAGAAAGGAGCTGGACTTATCTCTTTTCCACCAAATCGAAAGGTAGGGGGCGAGCTGGCTGCAAATCCGTCTCGTGAGGACCAAATGTTGTGTCGGGGGGTGGACTGGCTGGTAAATCCAAACTTCTCTCAATTTCAGCTGTAGTGGGTTGGTTTTGTAGGAGCTTATTGTCTTCTTCCAAATAAGGCGAAGAGAGGTTTCATCAAAAAACTTAACAACGGGGATGTTTTATTCAACTGTTCACTTCTAGTGTGTAACTTCAACTGCTTAAAACTAAGATGGCTATGCCTAGCTTAAGGCAATGGTGACTTTCTCATGGAGAAAGAGGGAGAGAAGAGAAAGCAATCACATCAGTGATGCTCATTTGGCCATCATCCTGAGTTGGCATAAACAGTGGTGTTGATGCCAATAACCTTGTATTAAATCAGGATCTACAAAATTTAAACATGAATGCATTCATTCCAAAAAGTTTCACGGAAACCTATGGAGTCATAAGAGGTATTCCAGCCAACATGACCAATGAAGAGTTAGAAGAAAACCTTGAATCTGATGTTCCTATTAAATCTGTTGAAAGAATTCTTAGAAAGACCAAAGTTATAGAAAATGGAGAAAAGACAATCGTCTTGGAGCCCACTCTGACAGTAAAAATTGGATTTGCAAATGGAGAGATTCCAGAATCTGTGTGGATTCATGGTGTCTGCCCCGTTAAAGTGAGTCAATACATTCCCTATGTTACACAATGTTTTAAGTGCAGACGACTGGGTCATACTATGGGAAGATGCAAGGTTGAGAAAAGATGCCTCAGCTGTGGAAAAATAAATGGTTGTGAACAAGAATGTAAGTCTAACAGGTGCATTTTGTGTAAGAAACAAGGCCACCATGCGTGGAATAAAAATGATTGTGCTGTATTGAAGAAAGAATCAGAAATTGTCAAGATAATGTCGATTAAGAAGATGTCAAAAAGAGAAGTCATTGATCAATATTTTGGTCACAAGACTTTTAGTTTTGCCAATGAGGAACAAAATTTTCCACCCCTTCTAAAAAAGGACCTCAAACCATAAATAAAGAAGATAGTGTGAACAAGATTTTGACTAGCTCAAACCGATACAGCAAGGTTGTGCAGAGGGTTGTGTCTGCTCCTGTGCAGAAACCTCATTTATGTCTTGAGCCATATACAAATGATTCAAGTGACTAAAAATATAAATTTCCAAACAAAGATGGAGGAGAAGTTGTGGAGATTTGTAGTGAGCTTGATCATTGCAAATGTTCAGTTTAATGATCCAAGTTTGGGTCATACCCTACACGTGTTAAAAAATAAATTCAAAAGTTCCAGAAAGACAATTTTAAAAAAAAAAACAACTGAGTTATAAAGATTTAGATCTTTTCGAAAAAATTGATTAAGTGTTTACAATATAACATACAGTCATTGAAAACGAATAAAAACAACATCGAATTTTTACTCAACAATGAGTTCTATGATATTGCGTTATTGTCGGAGGTCTTTTCTCATGATGATAACTCAATACATAGAAAGATACTGAATTACAATATAATTGAAAAAAGAAGAGAAGATGGCTATGGCGGTGTTGCCTTAGCGTTTAGAAAAGATATAAACTTTCAAAGAATAACATATTTATCTGATCATGATGTAATAATAGCAAAAACTATAAATTTTACGTTGGAACTTACCTTCGTATCCATTTATTTTGAACCCAGCATGTCCACTGAAATTTTTAAAACTGAAATTGTGAGGATTTTGGCATTTCTGGAACACAGAAACAATATCATAATTTGTGGAGATTTCAATGCTAGGGCGGTGACATGACATAAAGCCCACGGACATAACGCCCATATGAAAAATTTCGATCACAACTTCGAAATATAACTCAAAAATTATCTGGGCCTTATGTCCGGACATAAAGCCCATGGGCGTTAAGTCCGACCTTTTTGACAACAAAAGCACTGCGTAGACAATTTGCCAAAGGGCTAAGGCTTTAATTAAGTTTTCAATGAGTCACCCCAAATCTTATGAATTAAAAGAAACCCCGAAAAGCCGACTGCGGAGAAAAATATGAAATATTATGCGTCGGCTAAAAAACTGTATATCAACGACCACAGGCCGAATTTTGTTGATTATTTTTCGACAGAACGGCAGGCTAAGGCCGTTGAAATGAGCATGGAAACAACAATATTTATTTTTGGTTAAAATTCCTTAATAAAATGGTTTATGCTTATATGATGTAAAATTTTCTTTTATTAATTATTTGTTAAAGGTAGGTTTATATGTAAATATTCAGTGTCTTTTCAATTTTTGTGCGACAAAATGGACACAGAAACTCGGTGCCATTTTGCTCACATTTCTTTTTTAAGTCGTGTGTACATGCATTGCATGCTTTTGCGTGATTACATGGCATAAACAATATTGACTTCATATTAGCTGCGCAAATTTCGCATTTTATGGTCGTCTGACTGTTCGTGACGACAAACTCCACATCTTCATCAGATTCTTCAATAATGGATATGTTATCCAGTTGGTCTTCCATAATTTCATTTGCCGGACAAGACATAGCATTAAGAAATGTGTTTATGGTAATGCGTTTTTCATTCAGATCCTGCGTAAGGCTTGTTATAAAACGGCTTTTCTTCTTTGATTTTGTTTTCGGCTGCCCAACTGCTCTTATTTGACATACTGAGGTTCTCGTATTCTTCTACTATTTGCGTTTTTGTGTCTTTTCAATAATGAGTCAATTACCCACATAGGGAAATCATTATTTGACAAAATTACTTTTATCTCCGATTCTATGGCTGTCTGATATGTTTTGTCGCTGATATTATGTATATATATATTATATCTAAATAGGGTAATTTTCCCTCTTCTTCTAATTCCAATGTGAATTTAATGTTTCTGTGGTAACTATTTAGCGTCTCCAGAGGAGTTTGTACTTCGTCCTCTCTCACTATAGCAAACAAGTCATCAACGTATTTGGTGAGCCCTCTGGGTTGATGTTTTAGTTTCCTGATAGTGTTTTCTAAAAGTTCCTCCATGATAATGTCTGCTATGATGGGTGAGGCTGGGGATCCCATGGGCATTCCTTTCAGCTGAGTGTATATTAGACTGGCCTTTATATTAACTTTTTTTTTTTTTTGATTTCAAAATACCGGGCGGAAAAGGGTTCGTTTTGGTCCCAATAGATATAATAAAAAGTTTGGCTGCGATCGGACTACATTTAGTGGACGCGCTCTCGCCCTAAAAACCAAAAATTTTAAATATGCTACCAATATATGGGATGAATTACGGATTAAATCTGCAAAATTTGGAAAAAAATTTTATAACTTCGCTCTTTAAATCCTTTAAGGGGAATACCATAGCAACATTTTACATCTTTTTGTTGGATATTTCGAGCGGAAACTTGGCCAGAATCATATCGAATCGGCCAATTTAAAAAAAAATAAATTTTTCCGAGATGAGTTTCAAATTTAATCTCTAAAAATTTTTAGTTTTTGTTTAAGTGTTAATTCTTTTTAAATACTTTTAGCGGAATATCATAGCAACATTTTATATATTTTTGTTGGATATTTCGAGCGTAAACTGATATTTAATATGTCTCAATCGGTTAAGTAGTTAGTGAGTAAACTTAAAAACAAAAAATTTATTTTTGTTCGATATTCCACCGTTCCAATTCGTTGCTAAACAGTCGTTGCTATTTTGATGCTCATCCAAAAAAGTGCATTTTGAAAAAACGTTTGCCATTCGATTCTTCGATAGTTTCTATTCAATAGCCATTTTTTGGCTTGCTGACAAAGTGCTCATCACTACATGTAAAAAACCAAAACAACAATAGCTGACTTAAATGCGCAAAAGACATTCGTCGTTTGGCTCTGCATTGTGCTGGTTGTGTCTGTGTAGTGTTTGAAAAAAAAAAATATAAGCTTTTGTGAATTTTAAAAAGTGATTAACTCAAGGTGTCTTCTTTTGCAAAAGAGGATAGCGATTAACAAGTCAATCTTGGCTTACCCTCGGGCTCCGGCATTTAATTAAAACTCATTAACAAAGTGGTAAATGCGAGGAAAACTGCAGCAATGGCTGCCGCCGAACATTTGGCGACAGCCAGAAAAAGAGAAGCTGACACTTTTGACATTTTTTCGAAGGATGTTGGCTTAAAAGAGTTTCGACTCGCAGGGGCTAGCTCTGATCAGGATGAGAAAGGTGAAGAGGTCAGAAATTTAACATCATTTAAGAAAAAAAATATTGAAAAGAAAGACTTTAGCTCATCAGCAAAAAAAAATAGAGGCAGGCTAACTTCGGCTCGACCGAAGTTTATATACCCTTGGAGCTTGATATATGCCTGACAGTTTGTATTGCAGCTATACTATATAGTGGTCCGATTTCGACAAGCCTTGGTGAAATAATGTAAAATCATTGAAAACTTATAAATACGAGCGTTGGGAGCGATAACATTGAAAACAAAAAAGTTTTTCTCACTAAGACTTTTTTTCAGACCTAACTTTTGTATGGCAGCTATACTATATAGTAGTCCGATTTCGACAAGGCTTGGTGAAATTATGTGAAATCATTAAAAACTTATAAATACGAGCGTTGGGAGCGATACCATTGAAAACAAAAAAGTTTTTCTCACAAAAACTAGTTTTTCAACCGATCGTTCCTATGGCAGCTATATGCTATAGTCATCCGATCCGGCCGGTTCCGACAAATGTGCAGCGTATTTGTACCAAAAGACTTCGTGCAAAGTTTGGTTACGATAGCTTTAAAACTGACGGAGGAGATAGCATAGAAACAGACGGACGGACAGACGGACGGACAGACGGACGGACAGACGGACAGACGGACATGGCTATATCAACTCAGCTCGTCATGCTGATCAAGAATATATATACTTTATGTGGTCGGAGATGCTTCCTTCTCTGCGTTACAAACATCCGGACAATTTTAATATACCCTCTCCAACGGTATAAAAATATGATTGCTAAATGTATAGCAGAAGGGAGAAATTGCGGTACAAAAACCAAAATGGCAACAGGTGACGCCACTAAAACCAATGAAGCAGAGAGAGGTAAAATAGCGAATGAGGAAGAGATGGAAACGTCCGAATTTGTTAGTGCTGACGAATTAGGAGAAGAAACAGCAAATATCGAAATACGGATAAAGTGACAAACAATGACATTAAAGGAAAAAAAAATGACCAACGCACAGACTAGTGCTAGTGGGGAGATCGTGTTAGACAAAAGTTTTATTATGACTGCGACCATATTGGAGTTGCCTGGGTTCTAATTGATACCAGCAAATCTGAGCTCAAACAAAACAAAAAGGTTAATAATGGACTTTTTCTCTTCAACAAGATAAAAAATTCGAAAGTAAACGGAATTAAGGAAATTAAGGCTTTTGGGTATTTCCCTTTATAAAATCTTCTGTTATAGTGGTTGTTGTGTTGGGGGGTGGACTGGCTAGTAAATCTAAACATCTCTCAATTTCAGCTGTAGTGGGTTGGTTTTGTAGGAGCTTATTGTCTTCTTCCAAATAAGTAGGCGAAGGGAGGTTTCATTAAAAAACATAACAACGGGGGTGTTTTATTCAACTGTTTACTTCTAGTGTGTAACTTCAACTGCTTAAAACCAAGATGGCTATGCCTAGCTTAAGGCTATGGTGACTTTCTCATGGAGAAAGAGAGAGAGAAGAGAAAGCAATCACATCAGTGATGCTCATTTGGCCATCATCCTGAGTTGGCATAAACATTCTCCCCCCCTTTGCAAGGAGTAGCAAGAAAGAATAGGGAGGGGGGAGCGAACTCAAACAACGCACGGCCCGGAAAGAATCCACCCAAATATGGTGCATTGGGCAACTGGAAGGCCGCTGTGACTAGGAATGAAGCCTTCTCTTATAATATTGGGATAGACATCTGCTCCCAAAACCATGGAGATAGTTGAAGGTCGATGGAACTGGGCGTCCGCAAGCTTGATGTGGTCGAACTTCTCCTTCACCTTCTGGCCAAGGTTACGCATTGGAGTGCGAAGCTGCAATCCTTGCTCCACTTTGAGCAAGACCTCGAAGCTCTGCTCTGGCTTGTCGATGGGACTGACCATGGCCTTGCACACCTTCTCCTCACCTACGTTTATGGAACGTAGGAGTAGTGCCAATGCAAATGACGCGTTGATTATGCTCATCGATGTGCACGAGTCGATTAGCGCACCGACCTCGAACGTCTTCTCTCCATTATCAATGAGTACAAGTGCTGTGGGAAGCAGGTTCGTACTCTTGTGCTGGAGTAACGTCTCCAGAGTGGAAGGGTTTCCTGCTCGTGAAGAGGATGTAGACCGCGCTTGAGAAGTAGATGGAGAGCACGTTCGAGGCTGAGGAGAAGGTGATGCGGAAGTCCGACGCTGAGGAGAAGCGGAAGTCCGACGCTGAGGAGAGAAGGAACGCGACCGTTCCCGGAAATGCAGCAAGGTATGGTGCCGCTCGTTGCACACTCTGCATCGCCCTCCACTTCGGCACGACTTCCCGGAGTGTTGGTGCGCAAGGCAGTTGGCGCAGTACTCATTGATGAGTACTGCGCGTAGCCGCTTTACTGCACTCAAACGCAGAAATATGCCACACTTCCTCAGCGGATGGATTCCTCGGCAGACTCGGCAACGGAACGACTGTGTTCCTCGAGTACGTCTGCGCTCCTCATTCCGTTGGTTGGATTTGCGTGGTGCCATCGTTGAATATAGGAAATGTGAATTAGGTACTGGAAGGAAAGATCAAACATACGATAAATATTTGTTTTAAGGATATTCTTATAATTGAAGAGGCAGCTTGACTCGAAGAAAGTAGATAGCTGTTTTCATGTTAGGAATGGAAGAAATTATTGGGGACTAGGAATGGAAGGCTCTACAGGTAATAGTAACAATTTGACGATTGGCCTTTTAAGAGTTCCGTGCGATGTCTGCAGTTCCACACGGACCTTTCCGTCCGCTCCTGGAAATATGGAGAGGACTCTTCCGAGGCGCCATTCATTTGACGGGAGATTTTCTTCTTTCACAATCACCATATCTCCTACCTGGAGATCTCGGCTCGGAAATTGCCACTTGGTGCGCTTGTGTAGCTCTTTTAAGTACTCCTCCTTCCAGCGCATACAGAATTGCTGGTTTATAGCCCTGAGTCGCTGCCACCGGTTAATAATGGACATAGCAGGCTCTTTAATTTCAGGCTCGGATATGGAGAGGAGGGGCCACCAATTAGGAAATGGCCAGGAGTGAGAGCAAGAAGGTCAGTAGGGTCTTCGGACATAGGGGAAATCGGTCTGGAGTTTAGGCACGCTTCGATTTTGCACAACAGAGTGGCGACCACTTCGAAAGTGTACTTAATATAAAATAATGTTTTAAAACTTTTGACCCCCGCTTCCCAAAGGCCACCCATATGAGGGGCGCCTGGAGGGTTAAAATGCCACGTCATGTTGTGCTGGCTGTATTTGGATGTCACGAGGGTCTTAGTCACCTCTAAGAAATCCCTCGTGAGTGCCTTTGAGGCTCCCACGAAGTTTCTGCATTTGAAGAGGACAGCCGCGTCTGGCTACAAACCTCGCGAATGCGGCAAGAAACTTTTCAGATCTAAAGTCGGAGGTGGGTTCTAAATGAATGGCCTTCGTACTGAAACATACAAATACGCATACGTAGCCCTTGGTGATCAGGCACGCGCGTCCAGTATAGTTCTTTATGTCGATCGGTCCCGCAAAGTCGACACCTGTGTGTTGAAAGGCTCTGAAAAAGGAAGCTCTTTCCACTGGCAAGGCGCCCATCATTTGCGTTTGCAGTTTTTTGCGGTGGACTATACAGACCCTGCAAGACCCGACTATGGATTTTGTCAGAACTTTTAATTTAGGAATCCAGTACTTGGCTCGAACTAGCCTCATCATTAGTTGATTGCCTCCGTGTAGGGAAATGGTATGGACAAACCGGACAAGGAGGCGTGTAAAATGGCAGGCAATCGGAACAATTATTGGATGTCGGTCATCGTAGTTTAACGATTCTGATGCCCTTACTCGTCCACAGGATCGGAGGACACCCTTCTGATCAAGAAAAGGATTCAAATTGTGTATACTGCTTGATTTCGGAATTAGCTTCTTTTCAAGCAGACAGCAGTACTCCTTTGCAAATTCCCTTCTCTGTGTGTGCAGTATGAACAGCTCTTGCGCTTCGGCAAGTTCGCTGCTACTGAGCTCTTTAGGAAAGCTGGATGTTGATTTACGACACCGCTGGATAAAGCGTGATACGTAAGCCATGACTCGTCGTGCCCTTTCGAGCTTGGAGAATCGTTCATATATGTCGGGTGAGGGCACCTGTGCAACATTGCACTTCACAGCCCGTTGCTCAGGAATGGTTTCAGGGACTTCTTCTGCTGAAACTGGCCATTGGTCTTTTGGAAGCTGCAACCATTCAGGTCCATGCCACCATAGGGTGCTGCCTACTAGTTCCAAAGGAGTCACCCCTCGACTTGCTAGATCAGCTGGATTTTGTTCGGAGCGAACATGTGACCAATTGCCAGACGACCCAGTGGACTGCGTAATCTTCGCTACTCTATTCGCTACAAAGGTCGTCCATTTGCAAGGGGGCTTACTGAGCCAGGCTAAAACTATTGTCGAATCAGTCCAATAATAAGTCTCGACTTTATCGATCGACAATTGCGGAATGAGGGCTGCTGAGAGTTCAGCCAAAAGCACGGCGCCACACAACTCTAACCGTGGCAAGGAAACCGTCTTTACTGGAGCTACTCTAGTTTTGGATGTAAGGAGGTGAGTAGAAATGTACCCATTCAACTCAACGCGCACATAAAGCGCTGCCCCATAAGCACGCTGTGATGCATCGCAGAACCCATGAAACTGGATCACTGCATTAGGTTGGAAGTTGACCCATCTTGGAATGCGGACTTGTGCAAGTTGAGGGTAATTTAGGAGAAACTCATGCCAACGTTTTAGAAGTTGTTCTGGCAGGAAATCATCCCACGCGAGTTCGTGGAGCCAAATCTCCTGCATGAAGATTTTCGCGCTGACTATGACTGGTGCTAGCCAACCTGCCGGATCGAACAACCGAGCAATTTGTGCCAACACCTCACGTTTTGTGTAGGAAGCCTTCTTTGTCAGTTCTGAAGGCGCAAAGAAAAACTCATCGGAGTTCGCTTGCCAACGTATTCCGAGCGTCTTTGCGACGCTGGCTTCTTCAATTGTTAAAAAACCATCTCGTAGGAGGTGTTCTTTTGGAATTTTCTTCAAAACGTCTTTCTCGTTTGATGTCCACTTTCTCAAAGGGAACCCAGCGGAATCGAGTGCATTTTGAAGCTCTTGGATGGCACAAATTGCCTGCTCTTTGGAGTGAGCTCCCGCAAGCACATCATCCACGTACATACAGTGTGAGATGATGTCACTTGCGAGGGGATACTTCGCTTTTACATCTTCTGCTAGCTGTTGGAGAACACGAATTGCTAGGAATGGAGCACAATTGACCCTAAAGGTAACAGTGTTAAGCTCATACTCGCATATAACACCTTTATGATCGCGAAATAGGATACGTTGGAATGGAGTATGCTTTGGATCGAGCAAGAACTGGCGGTACATCTTCGTAATGTCCGCATTGAAGACGTATCGGAAGAAACGCCATTTAAGGAGCTGAAGGGTCAGGTCTGATGGGAGTACAGGACCTGGGTGAAGAACGTCATTAAGACTCTGACCATTTGTGGATTTACATGAAGCATTGAAAACGACACGGACTCTTGTTGTTGTGCTTTCTGGCTTGATAACCGCATGATGAGGAAGGTAGAAAGTTTGCGAATTGGACTCAGAAGGAACTTGTTTCATATGGCCGAGATTCAAGTATTCTTGGATAACAGCCTCATACTCTAACTAACTGCTTGTTGAGGCACAACCGAATGACCAGATTTTCAGCACTGTACTCATCTTGGCACCAGGAACATCTGTGGCTCACTAAATTAAATGTTAGGCTGATCAAAGCATTGACAATGCCGACGAAGACTTTGGAAGACAACACATATACACAAAACAGTGGCAGAGTTTGGATGAGTGTTAGATAGACCAACACGTAGCCAAGAGGAATGATTCAACTTTTAAGTAATGTCCATTATCAATATAGATGCTTTCACTTACCCATATAGATATAGATGCCTATGTCACTGTTATTAGAATAGGTTTAGTCTCCTGCCATGCTATCAGCGGGATGCAGATTGGCCAACCAGATCCAAGGACTGAGAAAAAATGAAAAAATTAGTTACGAAGTTGTGAGTGTGAGGCGGAGGACACATACGTAGTGCTCACATCCAATTACACATATGTAACGCTGTACATGTGAAAAAGCATAGCATCGCTTGAACACCGGCTATTAGACATGTACATATGTAGGTATACACACTCAAGCCGAAAATCACAAACGCGAACTACAACTAAAACAAAGGCTAGCATGTACAGTGTTACATTGTACTCACGTTAATAAGTGAATGCTACATACGCACAAAAAAGAAAAAATGTGCGTAGATCACACATTTTGCTACCGCAACAACACATACATACAAGCACACACATACACCACCACAGCGATTAGAACACTTTGCACAATTTACTTGAAACTCACCTGCCATATTTTGCACAACATGGTGCAAGTTGTTGTTCTCGCACCACTTTTTTAATTCTTCATCCGCCATTTCACTTGTTTTCACTTTTGTCAACACTCAACTTCACTTAACTTCTTCTTGCAAGCGTCACAGCGAGAATAATGCCAAGCCAAAATTCGCTCGATGCTGCTGGCAAAAGGCAGATCGAACAAGGATGAGAGAAGCAAAGAGAGCGAATTTGCTTTTGCTCTCAGGTTGTGCGTTATCTCACTCTCTCAATTGATGTTTACGTACGATTCGTGCCAAATACAATCCTTTTTGGAATGAAATGTGCCCACTCGTACTTAAAAGTTTATTCCTACTATCGGGATCAAATCACACTTTATAGGCGTTAAAAAAAATTCCCGGCATTTTTTTTCTGTGTACAAAGCCGCTTCGGTCGGCTCTGGACTATTTATGCGTGTCTCAAACTCGATGAGGCTATCAGTTTCAGGCTTTCTGTTTTTTCACTGTGGACCTTGTTCCTATAAGACTGGGGGTAGTTATTAAAACCTTTTTTTTCGTTGTGGACGACTCGCTATTCACCCTTTGCCTTGAAGAGCTTGGAGATGATTTTACCGGAGGAATTGGTGAGGATGATGAGCTTCGACTAATAGAGCGACCGAGCGGGACTGTCAAATGTTTCTTAGGAATACGATTTGACTCTGCTGACATACTATGTCTATGTCGCTTTTCTATAAAATGCCTTTTCCAGGTCGATTTTTGGATCGGAGCAGAGACTGAATGAATGTAATCGGTAAATTATATTTGTGTAAAACCGTGGAGAAACAGCCTGGAACGCCCCGCAGGTTGACCATAAACAAAATAAACAAATAAACAGAATCTTATGCTTTTTCTTTTAAAAAATATTTTATGATTTTATTAATTTATAATCAGCAGGAAGGGGGAAATTCTTTTCCTCGAGAATATATTTTTTTACTATTTAGTTGGACGTATGTTATTGCTTCTTGTATGGAGGCGTGAAGTGGAAACGCTTTAATTTTAAGATTGTACCAAAGTGTTATCGATGATCGATAAGTGTTTGTTTACTTTTAATAAATATAAAAAATATTTGCAAAATTATGTGTTAAATATGTATAGACTTTGTGTAGGGTGTAAACAATAATATGTGTATGATCCGTGGTAAAATTTTGTCGTATGTGCATGCGCGCGTCGCTTTGTGTAATTAATTATTTGTGTTTGGTTGCAGCAACACCGACATTTGCACACACATATGTACGTTTGTGCAATCAAGTGGGACCTTGGAAATGGGAGTGTAATTATAGTTTGTTTGTGTGTGGACAAGTGGAGTTATGTGTGTAAATGTGTGTGTTGCTATATGTGTATATTTTCCTATTCTACCGGCAAGTGCATCTGTATGGAACAGTGGTGCCCAAGCCCCCGCCACATGTGGTTGGTAAAAACTCTGCCGGCTCTCTGCTGCTACACAGACAGTGTAAACGGTCGTGTGACGTCGGCAAGCGTCTTCGTGCGCGTGGTTTCGTTCGCTTCGTGGAATTCGACAACGAAGCGCAAACGAAAATCAAATCAGTTGCTGTTCAGCCGTCAACGGAGCAAGGTCTCGCTGCGCAACTTATTAAAAATACATTGACAATAAATATTAAATTTACTGAGAGTAAAAATGTTTCTGGAAGTTTTATGCTTGAAATTATTTTCTTATTTATATAATTAGTTATTTAATAACTAATTATTTCAGCTCTAATATATTTAGCAAGAAGCAATTAATTTTATTAAGTTTGAAGTTTCCGTTTCTTTTGCGCAGTGCAAAGCATTAAAACGTCACGCGCGAAGCCAACTTCGTTTTTCTCTTACGCACACAAATGCAAGACACATGTCATTGTATTTGTGTGGGCACCACTGGTATGGAACGATGAAAATGGGAATGTAAGTATGCACTTTTATGAATGATTTAAATTTATTATTAATTTTTGCCCGTCTCAGGAACACTTTTACACAAAGTGGAGGAAATCCAGCGGCACGCGCAGGCGGTGGATATTGCTGGCGCCGGCTTATATTTGTGGGAATGTGGGTATAATTGTGCGGAGCCGTCTGCACATATGTAATATTGTATGTAATTTTGTAATTGTTGGCACCAAAAATCCAAAAAAATTTTAATAATTTTCTTTTAACAGATGTGGATGAAGTGCGGACAGATATGTGGATGTGTGGAAATCGGATCACTATATGTTAAATAGCGGACAATATTCTGGCGGGATTTCCAATGGACATTTATATGGATGTGTATGGATGTATGTATGTATATATTTTTTGGAATTAAAAATGCCGGAAAAGAAATGAGCTGGACTTATCTTTTTTCCACCAAATCGAAAGGTAGGGGGCGAGCTGGCTGCAAATCCGGCTCGAAGGACCAAATGTTGTGTCGGGGGGTGGACTGGCTGGTAAATCCAAACTTCTCTCAATTTCAGCTGTAGTGGGTTGGTTTTGTAGGAGCTTATTGTCTTCTTCCAAATAAGAAGGCGAAGGGAGGTTTCATCAAAAAACTTAACAACGGGGGTGTTTTATTCAACTGTTCACTTCTAGTGTGTAACTTCAACTGCTTAAAACTAAGATAGCCTTAAGCTATGCCTAGCTTAAGGCTGTGGTGACTTTCTCATGGAGAAAGAGAGAGAGAAGAGAAAGCAATCACATCAGTGATGCTTATTTGGCCATCATCCTGAGTTGGCATAAACACAGAAAACAACAAAGGTCCTAAAACAGAGCCTTGAGGAACACCTCTCGTGAGGTTGTGAGGTGTAAGACCTAAGGAGTTTGGTTGCAGTACTAGTAAAATTATAAATATTATTTAGTTTTGTACACAAAATATCATGATTCACAGTGTCAAATGCCTTGCTATGGTCAAGTAGCGTCAAAAAAACCACATTACTTTCATCCAGCTCTTTTCTGACTTCATCAGCTAAATTTACAAGGGCTGTTGTGCAACTTCTTTTTCTCCTGAATCCAGATTGCACATCACTTAACAGTGAGTTTCTATCAAGAAATTCTTCTTCTTCTTGTATTTGTGCAGCCATATTGCGCTCAAATGCTTTTGCCAAAAATGGGAGAATAGAAATTCGCCTGTATTTGTCATTATTTTTAGGGATTGGCAAGATTTTGGCTCTTTCCCATATTTCGGGATAAGATGAAGTGGTGAGGACAGTGTTAAACATGCTTTATGTGGTCAAGAAAAAAAAGGAAGAAGAAGCTTTAACATTTTCGGGCTTAGATCGTCGAGTCCAACCGCATTCGATTTGATCTTAAGTATTCTTTCTAGGACATCACAGGAACTGACACACAAAACTAAAACTATTATCACAGTGGGGTAAAGAATTCAGCTACAAGTTGCAAGCAGCTTCAGGTACTTGGTTTTTTATAAATTGTTCATTTAGTTTGTTCACGTCAATGTCAGTCTTGGCTTGTGGTTTATTATTGAGAATTCCTTATTTTTTAAGATTTCTCCATTTGGGTCCAGTCGATATAGAGTTCTCAAACTTATTGCTGTAGAAATCCCGTTTAGTCTTGTATTTTGTATTTGTCGTCAGTTTACGAAGTCGTTTTTACTCATCTTTAAGGTCATTCGTTTTATAGCGCTTCCATCTCTTGTGAGCATAATCTCTTTTGTTGATAAGTCGTTTTATGTTAGAATTAAACCATGATGCCACCAACGGCTTTATAATTTTTGACTTAATTGGCACATATTTTTGAAAAAGATCAGACACATTTCGATATAAAATGCTAAGTTGAGCATCAGCTGTAAGGGATTGATATAGCGGCGACCAATCAACCGTAATAACTTCAGTCTGTAAATCATGGTAATTAATATTTCTTAAATTGTATACTCTATCTTAAGGCTACTGTAGTCAAGAGTTATTGCGTAGGTCAGGAAAATTAAGTCATGTTTGGAAAAAGCTGGCACAGAGACCTGGTCATATAAAATTATTTTATCTGCGTCAGTAACACAAAACACGTCCAGTAAAGTGTTTCTGGTATTAGAAAAATGAGGAGGTGTGGTTGTATTGACGGTGCTTGAGCCCAGACATTCCATACTGTCCACAAGAAAGCTGTCACACAGGAGATTACTGTTTAGGTCGCCAGCCAATATAACATCCGTATATAAAACTGAAAGTTCCGAAAGAACATCAACAAAATTTGCAAGATCAATGTTACGGTTAGGCCTATAAATACTCCCGGTTAGCGTCTTTCTTGTATTTGTTTTATTGGATAATTCTATAAATAAATACTCGATTGCACTATGTTTTCGTACAAGTCTAGAGCTTAGTCGTCTGTTCACATGTTCTATTGGTGTCAGACTGTCCAGGTCCAGCTGAAGCTTCTACCACAGTATGTTGGTTGGTGGGGCTCGAAAGGAGAACAGGCGGTTTAGCGATACGAGGGGGAAAAGCGGGAGGAAACTTTCTAGGCGGAGGGAACTGAAAGAGCTCTTTAATTTTCTCAATGCAGTGAACGCTGTTGTTGTCACTCCCACTGCCCCTCACGTGCACAAGCCCACGCCTTGTTAACACAGCTAAGAGAGCTTTATTCTTCTTCAACCTCATGGCTTCTTTAAAAATACTGTAAATTTCTCTTGAAAGCTGTTCATTGATGTAGATTGGAGCTTGAGAGTCAAAGCCCAAACTCTGTAGCGTTAGTGGATGTTTAAACTCTCGCCGAAAAGCTCCGAGTGGCACAGTGGCTCCAAAACTGTAGCGAACGTGATTACAGCAAAGTGCATGCAATACAAATATTGGCTGAAATTTATGCCGTAATAATGGACATGAAAGACTTGAAATAATTTAACAATTTAAAATTCCAACAAAACCTATTGCAATCATCTGGAACCATGGAGCGCTTCATCGGAGTCTAGAGGGTGAGTCAAGTTTAACTATGGAATTGTTTCAGTGCCTCTCAAACTTCAAGTAGCAACAGAGCGAATGAATGAAGTAAATTAAATAAAGTCAATGTTAAAACAAAACATTAAAAGTGCTAATAAAAATATGTAAAAGCAACACATTGCATAGTCATTGCTTATCCATGACCATCTGCAATTAAAACGAGAGCGTAAGTTAATGTCGGCTCTAGCCGACTTCGATATACCCGTTACTCATGAAAAAACATGTTTAACAGTGTTCCTGCGTTCCTTAGGGTGACCATCCGAAAAGTAGCGGGGTAGCGGGGGGCTTGTTTCACTTCTTTGCTCATAACTTGAGAACCGTTCATTCGATTTTTATCATTCGTTTCATTCATTTTGCTAATGACTAACTTTCTCTAGAAAGTACGAATCGTCTATCTTTAAAAATGTGGGAGATATAACGTTTTTTCCAAATTGCGGGGGCGGGAGAGGGCGTGGCCAAAAATTTGAAACAAACTTGAGCTGCGTGCAGATAAAAGAAGCATTTGTTCCATACATGTCAAACCTCTATATCTTACCATCTCTGAGATCTAGGTGTTCATACAGACGGACGGACGGACAGACGGACATGTCTATATCGACTCGGCTGTTGATGCTGATCAAGAATATATATACTTTATATGGTCGGAAATGATTCCTTCTGTTCCTTCTTTTTCCCCTACGAGTAACGGGTATAATTACTTCTTATGTTTTGCTTTAGTTTTTGCTCGTATTCTTTGTTGCTGCTTAGACTACTGATATTATTGATGTCATATTTTTTGCATATTTTGTTTTGATCACGACTAGCCTAAATGACTCAATTTTTAAGAAAAAAAAAAAATAAATAAATCAAGAAACAGCGATATGTACAAACCTTCAATTGCATATATATACTGAGCATCTATTTTACATACATATATATTCAGTAGCGGATCCAGGGGGGGCTATAGGGGCTGAAGCCCCCCCCTTAGAGCCTCTTAGTTCACCCAATATATGCAATAAGCAAAATATTTCTAGTAATCAAGAATTTTAGGAAAAAATGAAAATGTTTTGATTGTTTCAAAAAGGCATCAGCAGTGAGAAGTAGGTTGGAGTATGGGATGAAACAACAACTTGAAACATTCGGGTGTGTCACAGAAATCTCTAGAGGTTTTCGAATAAACGTTAGCATTTCATATTAAAGCTGTTTGAGTTTATATGTTAAGGGGCTCAAATATGCCCGGCTACTAGATTAGATGACAAAAGCGGAGCGATTCAAAACCGCCTGCTCAAAACCAAGTAGATTTGAAGCGTACGGTTTTCCTTCCACATAATCTAGTAGGCGGTCTGATTCTTGGCACTTCGCAAATAAAGAAGTCCCAGTATAGTTTGAAGTGCAATCGTTTATACGAAAATCTCTAGAGATTTCCAGGACACCTCTGATTACAACCGATCGTTGAAAATCCGGTGAAATTTTTTAATTAATTTTGATTAACCTCTATTCTAAAAGTGGCAACAGTTTGCGCGAAGATTCATTCTAATTGACTTCTATCTTCTCTTTACCTTGCGTCACTAAGCGAACAGTTGTCGCTAGATGAGAATGGTTGTATGCACGAAAGCATGAATGTGTGAACACATTCGCTGAGTTGCTGGTTTATATTATTGGAGCACTAGAAAAGTTTAAGATTATAGAGGCAGCAACAGATCATCAAAGGCGGCACATCTCATGAGTGCGATTAAGAAAAAGGGAGTTTCTGATCTCTTTGCATGTTTTTACTGCCGTCAATGCTGCAATTCTGACACTCTGTAGGACTCTTCAGACTCCAGAACTTCAGTTTTCATCAGCCTGTGCTCACGGTGCCAATGTCATTGAATTGTTACTTGAAACAAGAAAAAATTAATCATCTTTCGATGTAATTTTTCAAAAAATTAAGAAAGTTGCATGCAAAATGTCACTCGAGTTGAAAATACCAAAATACTATACTAAGAATAAAGCATTTAAGAAGAAATAAGTTAGTATTTAGTATACGACAGTTCTGAACAACCATATTGGAAAAAATGTCCTCGATGGACGGCGAATTAAAAAAAATTATTATACAAAAAATTTGCGAATGCTTTTCGTCAAATGTCAAAAAAATAAGAAAAAAATACAACTTAATCACAAAGATTAAGTGCAATAGCATTTCCAAATTCATAAAGCTAAGCAAATTAATGTAAAAATATGGTCTTAGTGAATGTTATACCAAAGATTTATTTATATTATAGATGACGCATGTGAAACTAAAAACGAGTCTTTTTGGGAGCTGACATTGGATGCAAATTTTTGCATTTCGCTGCCTTTACGAGGATGCGTATACTGAAACTTAGCTATACGTTTTCTAAATTAGCTATTCTGCTAAGAGCAAAAATTTATAGATAATTTAGATGACACATGTGACGCAAATAACGATTTTTATTGGGAGCTGACATTGGATCCCAAAAAAAAATATTGTATGAGATGTGGTATCTATATATGTATTGTCTTTGGTTATACATGAAGGTAAAATTTTAAACTATGCCCTACACATCCTGCAAAGTTTTTCAATGGCTATTGGTTGAGCAGCTTGTGGTACTTACTTATCCATTCTTTTTCACGCGCGATTAAAAAAATTGCCAGCGCCGTTTATTCATTTTCTAATTTTACCTCCAAATTAGGGACAGAAACTTAAAATACAAATAAAATACGAATACGATACAAATTAGTATTATCGATTTGCTGAAGCAATTATAGAGATCGGATGAGCGGTTCTCAAGTAATGAGTCGTGTGGAAATTCGACCTTCTTTTTTCGACAGGGCCTTTCTATGTATTGTGTGTGAGAGTTTGTAAAATAAAATCTCAACTTTTGCTAATTCTTGTTTTATTTTTTACCCCAAGAAGCAGTCATCGAAAATTATTTTATAAATCAAGGTTTTTTACTTTAACTCAGTCTGCTCCAGCATTTTAAACATTTTCTAGGCGGTATTATAATATTCGTTTGAAGCTTATGCAGGAAATTAAGGACGAATTTCAATATTTTGGCTGTAATTATGAAATCATTTCAAATCAAAAAAAAGTTATCAAAGTCACTTTAACCACATACAGCTATTTGTATTTTGCTACTGGTCTGCTTTGTGAACCTAGAAATGATAATGCAGTTGAATTCTAGAGATAAGCCAACAATTGTTAAAAACGAGAAAGGCAAAGCTAACTTC
Organism: Lordiphosa clarofinis; assembly: GCA_018904275.1. NCBI lineage: Eukaryota > Metazoa > Arthropoda > Insecta > Diptera > Drosophilidae > Lordiphosa > Lordiphosa clarofinis. The sequence goes on from JAEIGQ010000265.1 coordinate 271,790, forward strand.
GTCTGTGCCGAAGTTTTGATACACTTGAAAACGCTTGTTTCAACGGTTAGCGACTTCAACCAAACTTCGCAGATCAGCTTAAAAACATTTAATATCACCCATGACCGTGATTGAGACCGGTAATATTGAGAAAAAACAAGTTTTTCTCATTAAAATCCATTTTTCGACCGATCATTTGTATGGCAGCTACAAGAAGTAGCCATCCGATCCGGTCGTCTCCGACATATTAGCAGCGTGCAGACATAAGAAGACTCTGTGCAAAATTTTAGCTCGATGGCTTCAAAACTGAGGGACTAGTTCGGGTAGAAACAGACAGGCTCGTCACGCTGATCAAGATTATATATACTTTATGTGGTCGGAGATGATTCCTTCTATGCGTTGCAAACTTCTGGGCAAAATTATAACACACTTTTCAAGTGTAAATTACCAAAAAATAGAAAGTTCTTTGTTGCATATTGACTTTTTTGTATCAGATGATCTGCACAAAATTTTTTTCTATCTATTCTGAAAAGCACAATAAGATCCGAGAAACCTTGAGTAATCTTGAGTGCCCTTAGCCCCCCCCTTAGCCAATTTCTAGATCCGCCACTGTATATATTTATACTAGTGGGATTCCTGAAAGTGATTTGCTTTCGATTTGATTTCGTGAAACAGCTGATGACAGCTGCTCCGCCCTTCCTCTTTGGATCTGTCAAATTGTATATGTGTGTAATTTTTATGAAAGCAAATCAAATTGAAATCAGGGTCGTTCCACCAACTGCTTTGCTTTTGCTTTCACGAAAGCAAATCAAAAGCAAATCAACTTTCAGGAATCCCACTACTATTTGAACATAGAGTTATGAAAAAAAACCCGATGTAATTGAATTATAAAGCTAAACTAAAACTAAAACATGCAACTTAAAAATATAAAGTAAAATTGGTTAATATGTATTCTTAAATATAGGTAAGCATACTGTAAAATAAACCCCACCAACATGAGCATAGTTTTGGTAAAAAAAATTGGTAGAACACCTGTTGTATAGTTTCGCGAGGGTTACCGAAGAAGTTTGAAATATTATTAACTATACAAATAAAATACGGAAATTATGAATAGTTTTAAAGTTATCGTGTTAAATAAAGTGAATATCACATTTATAATGATTATCTAAATATTCAAATATTTTTCTTGGAAGTAATGAGGTAGGTTAAAGAGAAAAGGAAATATTTTGGGATTTTTCAATCAACGCGCAATAGAAAAATCAATGGTAGGGAGGGTAGAGAGCGCTGCTGCCATAACAACTGGTAAGCTCTAATTAATCTGTGCTGCTGACTTCTCAACATTTCTATAAATTCTATCAGTTCTACTTCTTTAACTTTCACTCCCCTTTTTGTGGATCTATGTAATTATGCAAATCATTTTTATGCAATTAAAAGGCATCGGGATTCTATAATCTCTATAAATATAAAAGAGAGTGTCCTGACTGATTCACTGACTGACTGACTGACTGACTGACTGATTGGCAATCATCGCAGAGCCCAAACGGTAAGAGATAGAGGGCTGTAATTTTCACAGGAGTTTCTGTTGGTGGTGAAAGTGCGTACTAAGACGGGGTTTTGGAAAATTCCACCCGGAAAAGTCGGAAAAGCGTCGGAAAAGTTTGTATGGGAAAAATGTTATTTTTCATCCGATTGACTTGAAACTTGGTTTGTAAGCTTAGTACGCGAAATAATTCGACACGTGTTTTCCCGATTTTGGAAAATCCGCCCACGAGGAAAATGGCCGGAAAATTCTGCATGCAAAAAACTATTTTTTCATCCGATTGGCTTGAAATTCGGTTTGAAAGGAAAGTAGGTAAAATGAATTGAAATGTGATTTTCCGAAGTTGGAAAATTTGACCCAACGGTCGGAAGACTCCTGAAAAATTCTGAATGAAAAAAAACTATTTATCATCCGATTGGCTTGAAACTCGGTTTGTAAGGACAAAATACGAAATAATTTGAAATGTGGTTTTTCAATGTCGGAAAATCCGCCCACGAGGAAAATGGTCGGAAAATTCTGCAGGCAAAAAACTATTTTTAATCGGATTCTCTTGAAATTCGGTTTGAAAGGAAAGTAGGTGATTTAAACTGAAATGTGATTTTCCGAAGTTGGAAAATTTTCCTTGACGGTCGGAAAATTCTCGGAAATTCTGCAATTCGGTTTGAAAGGAAACTGAAACTGATTTAAACTGAAATGAGATCTTCTGAAGTTGGAAAATTTGATCCAACGGTCGAAAAATTCCTGAAAAAATCTGCATGAAAAAAAAACAATTTTTCATCCGATTGGCTTGAAACTCGGTTTGTAAGGACAAAATACGAAATAATTTGAAATGTGGTTTTTCAATGTCGGAAAATCCGCCCACGAGGAAAATGGTCGGAAAATTCTGCATGCAAAAAACTATTTTTCATCCGATTGGCTTGAAACTCGGTTTGTAAGGACAAAATACGAAATAATTTGAAATGTGGTTTTTCAATGTCGGAAAATCCGCCCACGAGGAAAATGGTCGGAAAATTCTGCATGCAAAAAACTATTTTTCATTTGATTGGCTTGAAATTCGGTTTGAAAGGAAACTGAAACTGATTTAAACTGAAATGAGATTTTCCGAAGTTGGAAAACTTGATCCAATGGTCGAAAAATTCCTGAAAAAATCTGCATGAAAAAAAAAAACAATTTTTCATCCGATTGGCTTGAAACTCGGTTTGTAAGGACAAAATACGAAATAATTTGAAATGTGGTTTTTCAATGTCGGAAAATCCGCCCACGAGGAAAATGGTCGGAAAATTCTGCATGGAAAAAACTATTTTTCATCCGATTGGCTTGAAACTCTGTTTGTAAGGTCAAAATCGGAATTAATTTTTGTTTTTATTTTCCGTGGTTGGGAAGTGAATGAGTTGTGGGTGGTAAGTTGTTTTGGAAGTTGGTGGAAAGTGGGTGGTAAGTGGATTTAAAGTGTGTGAAATGTGGCGGGAAGTGGGTGAGATGTGGGTGGGATGTGGGCGGTAAGTGGGCGGGAAATTGGCGGGAAGTGGAAGGGAAGAGGGCGGGAAGTGGGTGAGAGGTGGGCGGGAAGAGGGCGGGAAATTGGCGGGAAGTGGGTGAGATGTGGGTGGGATGAGGGCGGGAAGTGGGTGGGATGTGGGCGGGAAGTGGACGGAAAAAGGGCGGAAAGAGGGTGGGTAGTGGGTGGTACGTAGCGGGCAGTGGGTGAGATGGTGGGAAAGAGGGCGGAAAGAGGGTGGGTAGTGGGAGGTTCGTGGGCGGGAAGTGGGTGGGATGTGGGCGGAAAATTGGCGGGAAGAGGAAGGAAAGAGGGCGGGAAAAGGGCGGGAAGTGTGCGGGAAATTGCCGGGAAGTGGAAGGGAAGAGGGCAGGAAAGGGCGGGAAGTGGGCGGGAAATTGGCGGGAAGTGGAAGGGAAGAGGGCGGGAAGTGGGTGAGATGTGGGCGGAAAGAGGGCGGGAAGTGGACGAAAAGAGGGCGTTAAGAGGGTGGGTAGTGGGTGGTACGTGGGCGGGATGTAGGTGAGATGTGGGCGGAAAATTGGCGGGAAGTGGAAGGGAAGAGGGCGGGAAGTGGGTGGTATGTGGGCGGGAAGTGGGTGGGATGTGGGCGGGAAGTGGACGGGAAGTGGGTGTGCGTTGGTTCTATACTGTTGAAGGCGCAGCGAAGCGCGACGGGTTATTTGCTAGTCTCTATATATATAAAAGAAAGTGTCCTGACTGATTCACTGACTGAGTGATTGGCAATCAGCGCACAGCCCAAACGGTAAGAGATAGAGGGCTGTAATTTTCACAGGAGTTTCTGTTGGTGGTGAAAGTGCGTACTAAGACGGGGTTTTGGAAAATTCCACTCGGAAAATTTTGAATGGGAAAAAAGTTATTTTTCATCCGATTGACTTGAAACTTGATTTGTAAGCTTAGTACGCGAAATAATTCGACACGTGTTTTCCCGATTTTGGAAAATCCGCCGAGGAAAATGGCGGGAAAATTCTGCATAAAAAAACTATTTTTCATCCGATTGGTTTGAAACTCGGTTTGAAAGGTCAAAATCGGAATTAATTTTTGTTTTTATTTTTCGATGTTGGTAATACCGGCGGGATGCCCACTGGGAAGTGGTTGTGAAGTGAATGGGATGTGGGTGGTAAGTTGTTTTGGAAGTGGGTGGTAAGGGGATGTAAAGTGTGTGGAATGTGGCGGGAAGTTGGAGGGTTGTGGGTGGGAAGTGGGTGGGAAGTGGGCGGGAAGTGGGTGATATGTGGGTGGGATGTGGGCTGTAAGTGGGCGGGAAGTGAACGGGAAGAGGGCGGAAGTAGTTGGGATGTCGGTGGGATGTGGGCGGAATGTGGGTGGGATGTGGGTGGAATGTGGGCTGAAAATTGGCGGGAATTGGAAGGGAAGAGGGCGGGAATGGGCGGGAAGTAGGTGGTATGTGCGCGGGAAGTGGGTGTGATGTGGGCGGGAAGTGGGCGGGAAGTGGGTGAAATGTGGGTGGGATGTGGGCGGGAAGTGGGCGGGAAGAGGGCGGAAAGAGGGTGGGATGTGGGCGGCATGTGGGCGGGATGTGGGTGGGATGTCGGTGGGATGTGGGCGAGAAGTGGGCGGGAAGCGGGTGGTATGTGGGCGGATAATGGGTGGTAAGTGAGTGTGCGTTGTTGTACTATTGAAGGCGCAGCGAAGCGCGACGGGTTATTTGCTAGTCTCTATATATATAAAAGAAAGTGTCCTGACTGACTGACTGACTGATTGGCAATCATCGCAGAGCCCAAACTGTAAGAGATAGAGGGCTGTAATTTTCACAGGAGTTTCTGTTGGTGGTGAAAGTGCGTACTAAGACGGGGTTTTGGAAAATTCCTCCCGGAAAAGTCGGAAAAGCGTCGGAAAGTTTGTATGGGAAAAATGTTATTTTTCACCCGATTGACTTGAAACTTGATTTGTAAGGTTAGTACGCGAAATAATTCGACACGTGTTTTCCCGATTTTGGAAAATCCGCCCACGAGGAAAATTCGCGGAAAATTCTGCATGAAAACAACTTTTTTTCATCCGATTGGCTTGAAACTCGGTTTGTTAGGACAAAATACGAAATAATTTGAAATGTGATTTTTCAATGTCGGAAAATTCGCCCACGAGGAAAATGGTCGGAAAATTCTGCATGCAGAAAACTATTTTTCGTCCGATTGGCTTGAAATTCGGTTTGGAAGGACAGAATACGAAATAGTTTGAAATGTGATATTCCGAAGTAGGAAAATTTGACCCAACGGTCGGAAATTACCCGGAAAATTTTTCATGAAATAACTATATATGGGTGGTAAATGGGTGGTAAGTGAGTGTGCGTTGTTGTACTATTGAAGGCGCAGCGAAGCGCGACGGGTCATTGGCTAGTCTATATACATATATAAAAGAGTTCAACCTGACTAATTGACTGACTGACTGACTGGTGACCGTCGCACAGCCTAAACCATAAAAGATAGGAAGATGAGATTTTCACAGTAGTTTTAAAGTGAGTACTAAGAAAGGATTTTGGAAATTTCTGCCGGGAAGTGTGGAAAATTCGCGGAAAACTTTTGTATGAAACTCTTTTCTTTTTCATCCGATCAAGTTCAAACTCATTTTCAATGCTCTATATGAAAATTCAACAACAACTGCATACCAATCTTCCGAAAATTCAGCCCCCTGGGTGGAAAGTGGGTGGGTCAAGGTTGTATGGGCGAAACTTTAGTTGCCTGCGATTAGCGCCAAACTCATTTTCAAAATTACGCATAACAAAACATAAAAAAGTCACATTCAAATTTTGGAAAATCTATCCCCAAAGTCAGAAAATTCGCGGAAAACTGCGTTGTATGAAACTTTTTTGTTTTTCATCCGATCAGATTCAAACTTCATTTTCAAAGATCTATAGAAAAATTCAACAATAACTGAGTTCCAATTTTCCGGAAAATCCCACCCGGAAAAGTCGGAAAAGCGTCGGAAAAGTTTGTATGGTTAACATTTTTATACACTTGAAAAATGTATTATAATTTTGCCCAGAAGTTTGCAACGCATAGAAGGAATCATCTCCGACCACATAAAGTAGGTATATATATTCTTGATCAGCGTGACGAGCTGAGTCGATTAAGCTTTGTCCGTCCGTATGTCCGTCTGTCTGTTTCTACGCAAACTAGTCCCTCAGTTTTGAAGCTATCGAGCTGAAATTTTTCACAGAGTCTTCTTTTGTCTGCACGCTGCTAATATGTCGGAACCGACCGAATCGGATAACTACTTCTTGTAGCTGCCATACAATTAATCGGTTCATCCGATTGACTTGAAACTTGGTTTGTAAGCATAGTACGAGAAATTATTTGTCAGAAATCCGCACACGAGGAAAATGGCCGAAAAATTCTGAAAGCAAAAAACTATTTTTCATATGATTGGCTTGAAACTCGGATTGTAAGGTCAAAAAGAGAATTTATTATGTTTTAAATTTTCCGATGTTGGAAATACCGCCGGGATGCTCACTGGGAAGTGAATGGGATGTGGGTGGAAAGTTGTTTTGGAAGTGGGTGGAAAAGGGGTTGTAAGTGGATGTAAAGTGGGTGGAATGTGGCGGGATGTGGTTGGGATGTTAATGGGAAGTGGGCGGGAAGTGGACGGGAAGAGGGCGGGAAGTGTGTGGTATGTGGTTGCCAAGTGGGTGGAATGTGGGTGGAATATGGGTCGGATGTAGGTGGGAAGTAGGCGGGAAGTGGGCAAGTGGTGGGATGTAAATGGTAAGTGGGAGGAATGTGGGAGGGATGTAGGTGGAAAGTGGGTGGAAAGCTGGTGGGATGTAGGTGGGAAGAGCGCGGGAAGTGGGTGGGATGTGGGTGGCAAGTGGGTGGAATGTGGGTGGTATGTGGGTGGTAAGTGGGAGGGAAATGTGCGGGAAGTGGGTGGGATGTGGGTGTGCGTTGGTACTATTCTGTTGAAGGCACAGCCCAAACGGTAAGAGATAGAGGGCTGTAATTTTCACAGGAGTTTCTGTTGGTGGTGAAAATGCGTACTAAGACGGGGTTTTGGAAAATTCCACCCGGAAAAGCGGAAAAGCGTCGGAAAAGTTTGTATGGGAAAAAAGTTATTTTTCATCCGATTGACTTGAAACTGGGTTTGCAAGCTCAGTACGCGAAATAATTCGATACGTGTTTTCCCGATTTTGGAAAATCCGCCCACGAGGAAAATGATGGAAAAATTCTGCATGCAAAAAACTATTTTTCATCCGATTGGCTTGAAATTCGGTTTGAAAGGACAGAACACGAAATAGTTTGAAATGTGATATTCCGAAGTTGGAATATTGGAAATTTGACCCAACGCACAGTGTTTCGTGTAGAACAAGCTAGCTGGACAAAATTATTTTCTTAGCTTTTTGCATTAATTGGCTTTAGACTAAATAAAAAATGTTCAAGAGTTGGGGTCGGAAATGTCCCGTTAAGTTCTTATGGGTTCATTAATGCATAACTTTTTAAGTACTAAAGCTGCACACACAAATGAATACATTCTAAAAAGAGAATTTAACTCCAAATAAAAATGTATTTCGGATTTTAAGACCTTGCGAAGGAGATAAAAGTCATAAGCCCCCAAAATAGGAAAACTTACGACTTTTACACTCTTATGGTAGAAAGTGTACTTATTCTCGAAATCTATAAACAACATTTTAAATTAAGATTGAAACTTTTATTTCTTTGTTCATTCTTTAAAATTTTTGCATACAAAGTTTTCACAAGAACTAAACAATTAGTTTAATAAAATACATTTTCGTTAAAATATATGTGTATTTTAAAAATAAAATAAAAATAGTTGAACACACAATGTCAACGAACAGCATTAACATATACCTAAAATTTGGGCGTTTCATATGAGTTCATAAAAGTTATACTCTTTCAAAGTTTTAATTCACTTAGAACTTGCATAAATAAAAACAGACAACTTTAAAATGATCAAAAAAAAAAAACTTTACATATATATATTGACAAATTGTATCTCCATCAGAAGTACTGACCTTTAACTGAATTAATCATATTTACTTCAAATCAATCTATTTGTATTTAGTCCAAATATACTCCTTCTTTTAGCACGTGTGAAACTTAAATGTTAGATGCATTAAGCAGCAACAAAACAAGTTTGCACTTTGGAAGGCTATATTAAGAAATTAACGGTTCTTTTCCATCAAACTTTTTTTGTTTTGCTCTTTCCACATATTTGTTTACGATGTTGCATTGTTGTTTTTCCCAATTGTGGGAATCACTTTTGTCCAGCTAGCTTGTACTAGACGAAACACTGTGCAACGGTCGGAAAATTCTCGGAAAATTTTCATGAAAAAAACTATTTTTCATCCGATTGGCTTGAAACTCGGTTTGTAAGGACAAAATACGAAATAATTTGAAATGTGATTATTCAATGTCGGAAAATCCGCCCACGAGGAAAATGGTCCGAAAATTCTGCAGCAAAAAACTATTTTTCATTCGATTCTCTTAAAACTCGGTTTGAAAGGTCAAAATCGGAATTAATTTTTGTTTTTATTTTCCGATGTTGGTAATACCGCCGGGATGCCCACTGGGAAGTGGTTGTGAAGTGAATGGGATGTGGGTGGTAAGTTGTTTTGGAAGTGGGCGGGAAGTGGGTGAAATGTGGGTGGGATGTGGGTGGGATGTGGGCGGGAAGTGGGCGGGATGTGGGCGGGATGTATTCGGAAAATTGGGGGCGATAAGTGAGTGTACGTTGTTGTACTATTGAAGGCGCAGCGAAGCGCGACGGGTTATTTGCTAGTATTTATATACGTTATGGGTGGTGGATTTGGAAATTGTCAAGAACCTCCCCAACCACAGCACAGTGGTCGATTCTGCCAATCTGGCAGGCAATAAATGCAAATTTCAAAACTCAAATCTTGCAGATGTTTTTAATTTTACTGAAAACAAACATCCCTACAATATTTATTCCGATTTTTATATTTTTTTTTATCCGATAGTCACGACATCGTGAGTGTGCAAAACTTCATCTACTTTATTTTGGCATACCTAAAAACATTTTCGCGCCTTTTCAAGGCTTTTTGTTTTGGTCTGAGAAAAATTAAGTTTAGCGATAAGATGTGAAGTAATAGCCTATTTCCACTATAATCACATATTTCGAAATGTACATATATTTTTTTATAGCGTTTCCATATGATATGTACATATTTTGCAGTGTCGTGAACATGTGAATGGCAAGTTGATAATTTGAATTTTAATTAATTGTGTATTACATCTTTGAAAAGCTTAGATCAATTAAATCATTTTACATATTGCGAGTCAATATTATTATTATGACACTTTGAATACTTCTCAAATTGACAAAACACAATTTCAAGCTTGACATTGTTTCTCGCATTTTTTGTTGTGCTTTTATTTCTGTTCGCTAAATAAAGATAAGGACAAGTTTATTAAATTAGTTAGACAATAGTCGATTGTAGATCTAGTTTATCCGTTCGCTCTCTCTTCTGGCGGACTCCATCACCAGAGCCTTCTCAAATAATGTCATCTATCCCATGCCTTGTCCAGAATTCTCGTTTAAGGTTGAAAATGATTGTTTTGCTGGGCGTACCGCATGTCTGAGCACGAATTCATATTAGTCCTGCCAAGTCACAGATCTGCTTTTTTGGAACTTCTGAAAACAAATGCTTTATTTAAAAAGAAAACCATACACATTTAAAAATAGCGCCTACCTGGGATCGCATCAGGGTTGATGTTTTGTGCTATCGATAACAAAATAGCTAGTATTGAGTTGTACAACACTGAAAACATTCCGGGTGAATGGATACATATTTTAAATATGTACATATTTTTCCTATGGGAAATATGTTACATATTTTTTGATATGTGATAATATGTGAAAATATGTACATATTTGCTATAGTGGAAATAGGCTATAAGACTTGAATTTGACAAGAATTGGTATGTATTTAATAAAAAAAATTTGTGTTTGTCCTGTTCTTGTATGTGTTAGTGGCAAATCGATGTCGAACTTCACATTTCATTTGGAGTACTGCTACTAACACAACTGCGACTTTCGTAGAGTAGAACTTTTGATATTCGCCCGTATTGGTGTTCCCTCTTTATGTGTTTATTAAAATTGTCAATTGTGAATCGTCCAAAGTCAAACTGAACTGCAACTATCCGCAAACACTAGTTTACAAAAATAAAAAAAAAAAATGACCCATTTCAGCTGAAAATTTTTCTTAGTATAGTTTGAAATGGTGATCTAAAAAATCGATTTCAAAAAATTTTTCATGGCTCCGTTTTTGAAATATTAATTTTTTAAATTTTTTTGGTAGGTACTCTTACATTTTAAGCCATATCTCAGTTCATAATTGTCAGATAGAGTCAAGTAAGAAATAAATCGAAAGGTAATGGAGCTGCCAATAATTGCATGGAGCATTGTTTTTAAATCGGTTGAGTAGTTTGAATTCAACAACCAAGAATATTTCAAAAAAATCGATTTTTTGCTCGAAAATCCAAGATATTTCATTTTTAAACGACTAGAAAAAATACAAAAAAAATACAAAAAAAATATTTTTATTTTTTCTACTTAAGAATCGCACTTTTACGAAGAAAATAAGGTATTTGTGAGGAAAATCGTGTAACACGTACCATAGATGGATCAAATTGAGTGGAGGAACTAACAGTCAAATTTGAGTATATTGTGTGTTTCCAAAAATTAACATTGTACTTTTCTTCATTTTTTGGTCAAATTAAGAAGTGAACGAAAAGCCTGAACAAAAATAAAAATTAAAAACGGAACAAAAGTCGAAACAAACGAAAATTTATTTTAAAATATTCAGGAAAATATCACATTTTTTTCCTCTAAATTGCTTACAGCTCCTGTGTTTGTTCACAGATTTTGATCATCGATATCTGTTTTTCTTCGTAGAAGTGCGGTTGTTATGTAGAAAAAATAAAAATAATTTTTTTGGATTTTTTTATATTTTTTCCAGGCGACCAAAAATGAATTTTCGAGCAAAAAATCGATTTTTTCGAAATATTTTTGGATATTGTAGTCAAACTAATGAGCCGATTTAAAAACAATGTTCTACTCGATTACCGGCAGCGAAATAACCTTTCGATTCTTATCTTGCTTGACTCTATCTGACAATTATAAAGTAAGATATGGCTTAAAATGTAAGTACCCCTACCAAAAAATAAAAAAAAATTATATTTCAAAAACGGAGCCATGAAAAAATTTTTCAAATTGATTTTTGAGATCACCATTCCAAACTACACTAAAAAAAATTTTCAGTAGAAATGGGTCTTTTTGGCTGTAAACTAGTGAAATTATCAGTTTATTACATTTTATAGGCAAAATGTCAGTCTTGAGAAGCACTCCCTTCTCTTGGTTGAACCACAACCGAAAAAATTATCCTAGGAATACAATAGATGATTTATTGCATGCTCTATTACTGTTGTCATACCCTCTAAAATCGTCAATATCAAAAAGTACTTCATAGTGCTCGAAAATTTCATTTAACTCGATAAAGAGGCCATATTACTTCAAGAAAATGTCTTAGATTTGAGGAACTCAGAAGTTGAATAAAATTTATTTTTTTTTATTAAAATATGAGTTCGTCTTATCATTATTTCAGTGTAAATAATTTATGACTCAATTTTTAAATTTTTAAAATTAAAAAAAAACCATTTAATAAAATTTTTAAAATTAACATTAAAATTAAAATGAAAAAAAAAATTGTTTTTGTTTATTAATTTCTTTTCTTTATACACAAATTTATAAAAATTTTTCCAAAAATATTACTTAATTATTTTGTATGTAATTCATTATTGCCTGTCAGATTGGCACAATCGACCACTGTGCACTGTTTTGCTAGCCGCTGTACGTGTCCCAAACCGACATATCTTCCGATTGCAACATTAGCCCATACTGACGTGATGAACCTAACCTTTTTATGTCTTGCCAAAGGCCAGTGCACCTTAACACCTGTTCACTTGGGAGCTTATTCGAAGGTCATAGATGGTTTTGATTATCACTCAGGATGTACAATTTGGTATAGTTGCGTTGCAGCCGTATCAAAGGGTTCATTACAATCTTTTAATACACACTTTCTACTTTATTTTGACATACATTACAAAACACACAAACACGCACATGGTAAGTTTTGCTCCACAAAAGACTTGCACTTTGGTGAATTTATCTCTGTTTAGGGACAACACAAAACAACACACTTTAAAGCAACATACTAAACATTATCAAGAAATGCTTCCATTTATTCATTCTACATACCCTGGCCTATATTATTTACACGACGTGCAAGTCCTCAAAGTTAACAAATAGTTGACGCCAATTTTATCGCAACAATCACTGCACTCAACACCTGACTTCGATAATCGATAACAATTTCAGGGTTGCCAAACAATCGAAAATATTATTCGATTCTTTGTACATGGACTATGTAGTTTTAAGGTGTATTATTAAAAATGAGTTTTGTTTCCATGAAATTTTCGACTTTATGCCAATTATTTGGCGATTCGACCCTCAGTGCGATGTCTTGATTGGTCAGGTATGAGCGGCGGCACCTTCCATTTCCTTGGCAATAGCTTGCGAAATTAAAATTGATGATTTCTTAATTTAGGCTGACTCTGCTTTCGCTCGTGCTAGAACACGTCAAATGCTCGAATTAAGCTCTATTTACACGACCTGATCACTCATTTGAGTTTTTGTCTGACCGTGTAAGAAGTAGGGTTGTCCAATATTTAAAAAATATCTATATCGATATTTTTGGCGCTATTGAAAAAATATAATTTCGATATAAATATTTTGGTGTCAAAAATATCGATATTATTGATATTTTTAATAAAAACCCGGATTTTAACTATGAACAGGTTTTTTTCAGATAATCGAGGTTTCATTTGACGCGTCGCTTCCGCCTGCTTGTCGTACATAGTAAATTAAAGTCCCATGCCTAATAAAAACTCAAAACACAAATCTCACAGAAAAACTCAAAAGGATCATCACCGGTTGTAACCTCCAGCTGCTCTGATGATCTAGCAGCCATGCATCTACACCCACCCTACCTATGAACAGGCTTGTTGCAAAAATTTTAAAATTGCCCATTCCCAAACGCAAAAGTCCTACACCTGACTGATTTTACTTTCAGGAAAAATCTAAATATTTTTAGAAATCCATTATTTTATCAACATTTATTCGTAAAAATCACGTCAACATCTTCAGACATTTTTAGCAACGTATTTGCCATTGTAATTAATAAGAGTTTTAAGCGATTTTACATAAACATAATTCTATGGTTTACTTCAGTTATTCATTCTTTATAATCTCCAGGGAATTTTTAATTAAAGTATTAACGTATAATTTTTTATGATGAAAAAAGAATTTTCAAAAAAAAAAAAAATAATAAAAACCAATGCACTTAATCAATTCAAAATGACCTAATGCAGATTAAACAGTTTTGCAGGGACTGGAAAAAGCAAATGTTAAGTGATTTTAATTGTTTCATATTCTTTTTCTAATCGCTTTTTCACAATAGTTATTTACAGCTGTATACCAGAAAATATATGTAAAGTGGCATGCAAAATGTGAAATTAATTATATAAACCCATTTGAAATTTCCAAGCAAAATGAATATAGCGCTGTATCATTAAACTGTCTACAGCAGATGGGCTGGTTCTCTTGTTACTTTAATTTACTTTCATAAAATTTTTAATTTCTTGTTTAAAGCTTAGTATACACTTCCACCAAAGACTCGCCAAAACAAAAAACTCCATATAAAAAAAACTCACAAAAATTTTTGTGCCAAAATCCTTTGGCAGTGTCTTTGGTGGCAGTCCACACTCAAAACAAAAAGGCCTCGATTAAATTCCGATAAAATACTAGATCTGTAGTTTTTGTATTTTTATCGATAGCTCCCTGAATAATTAATTTTAATTATTTCAAGAGGTATCGGACATTGCCGATACACAAATATGCGTAATCGGGTGAAATTTGGATAATTTTCTCATCAATGATTGAGCGCAATATTCAAAGTAAGGTACAAAACACCGTGAGACTTCAATCATACTTAAACTGGGTTATAATTATGAATTTAATCATTGCAAAAGTGTCATATCTGCTCATCAGGCCCAGTAGCCAGGGTTTGGCCATGAAGAACGCATGTTAATAACTTGTATTTATTGATTGTAAAACTTATAGTTCAAAATTAAACCAAAAGCTACGGTCTTGGCAATGTGACCATTTTACATGCATACATCTTAATATCTGGTCACATTGTCCCAAAACAAAAGAATTGTCACTTTTGGTATTTTTGTTTTGGCGAGTCTTTGGTGGAAGTGTATACTAAGCTTAAAACCAGAAAATAAATTTTTTTGTTTAACCATAGGCTCTGGTCACACTGCCTCCGATCATGACGCATTTTTCGGCTCTTCAATTCAATAAATTTATTTTGTTTTTATTTTACGCAAAAAGTGCTTTAATCAGTGCCAAATATACCAGTGCCATCTGACATCTACTATTCGTCATCAGTTTGTTTTGCTTCTTGGATCCGAAAGCGGTTGTTTGTGTTTTGTTTATTACCCACCAACCTGTTGGCCAGCAGACTCGCGTACCCACGCAGCCGCCCGCTCAGTGCAAGCTTGCCACAAGTGAAGAGGAGTGAACCAAAGGAGTGTGCTCACGCATCGACCGAAAAACAACAATAACTGCCATATTCCAATCCAACTTGACATTTGCTATTTATATACTTATTTTTTATGTATATATACTAGCAAAAAGCCCGTCGCGCTTCGCTACGCATTGAACAGTATAAAACCAATATTAGAATCCGCTTGAAGTCAATCGTGAGAGTTAAATATTTACCAAATTTGAAAACATTCTATAAATATGTTTCCTCTACTTTACTTTTTCACCGTTACGACTTTGCTGCTGCGTTCTTACCACCCCCAACCCACCCACACCCCACCCACCCCACCCACTCGCCATCTACTTCTTACACAACTTCCACCCGTTTCCCACCCACTTCCCGCTTACATTCCACCCACTTATCACCCAACTCCCGCCCAGATCCAACCCACTTCTGACCCACATCCCCTCACTTCTTACCCACATCCCACCCACTTCCCATCCACCGACCATTCACATCCCAACCACCTCCCAACCACATCCCTCCCACTTCCCATCCAGTTAACGCTCACCAAACCACAAACTGGTAGGGTGGGTACCTACCCAACAACGGATGCGGCGCCAGCCGCATCTAAGAGTGATCGATCTATGGATGAACAGCAAACGCTTTCATCCAAAAGACCGAAAACTCACGGAGCTTCTCTCAGAGTTTCCTTCGCTGAAATGGCGAAGGACAAAAAGGTCGTGGGTGTCCTGGACTAGGGAAATCCGTTTGGTGCGATCCCAATACACTGAATAAGGCGGCAACAAGCCGCGTCACCTTAGACGTGCTGCTCGAAAACCCTGGGACACCCCTTGCTGCCACAGCGTAGGTTGGTTTCAGAGTAACATCAGATTAGTGGCATGTGAAGACGAACGATCAGTGGAGCTGTACAGGGTCGCAATCAGCAAGATCGGCGAGGTCTACCCTGGAGCAAACTGAAAGTTGTCGACGCTAAAGACATTCCATAGTGTCCGAGGGCCTGTGTCTGTTTACCCGTGCACCCATCGGAACCGGAAAAAATACTTGAGCTGATGAGAATGCTGAACCCTGGAGCTAGTTATACTTGGTCACCAGGCTGCTCCCTCCCACAAGTACACTCACTGTTTCAACGAATTTAGATTTTTTATTTGTTATAAAATATTGTGTAATAGAGTTGTGCCGATTTTTTTGAACTAGTTCAAAAGAACTAGTCTTTAAAATGAACTAATGAACTAGGTCTTAGTTTTGAACTATAGTTCAATTTTTGAACTATAGTTCATATTTTGAACTATATATTTTTGAACTATAGTTCATATTTTGAACTATATATTTTTGAACTATAGTTCATTTTCTGAACTATAGTTCAATTGAACTATAATTCATAATTTAAACTGTAGTTCATTTTTTTTTACCACTGAAGCAAATTTTGAGGCGTTTACTCATTGTCTGCTACATGAGATATGAAAATCTAGTGGGCCTGCATTTCATAATAATTTTCTATGAATTTAACAAGCTATTCACATTTAAAAAATAACAAACAGCAGGACTACGAGACTATCATTTCTCAAAACCAAAGTTTGAGTTTGTCGAGCCAACCCAGCAACAGGTGCTAAGTGTTGCCTCCTCCTCGGCACAGATTCTTCCATTACAGGGACCCTTCAGCTACGAGGATTTGGCTTCAGAGGGAATCAAATTCCAACCGCATAGCCAAACTCAGAAGATGACAGGTCTGCTGTTGATGGACTTATATGCCCAGCTTAAGCCACATCATTCGTGGCCCTTCCGTCTATCCAGTGATCTATGATGCCAATCATGTAGTTCTCTCACAGCTGCCCATCATTAATGGTGAACGATCGAAGAACTGTCCTAAGACCAATAACGTGTTTTTCGAGTGCACAGCCACGGATTTAACCAAGGCCTAGGTGTTACTTTTTTTCCTCTTTGAGCATAGCCAGAAGTTGCCAATTGAGCTTAAAGTGGTCCAACCAATTGGTAACACTCTCTTATCCAGAGGTATTCGTACGTGAGGAGATAATTTCGGTAAATAGCTGAATTTACTAAGAGGCACGGGATAAGGGTGACTCGCTGACTGTTTAAAGATTCCCCTAACGCGACATGTGTGATCGATGGCTGCGACATCTATGAAGACGTAGCTGTTCATTTTGGCTAAAACAACATAAAGAAATCCCTGCCAGCATTTATGTAGATAGCAAAGCAGTTTAATCTCAACAAACTGACCGAGCAACTGCGCAAGCAAACACCGAAGCCCTGATTTTGCGCGCACGCAAACTCAACAAATCCATCGAAACCAAGCCGACTTTTTAACATGTATGTAGAGATTAAACTTTTGAAGCCGTAAAAACACCATTCGTCGTCGATTTAATATTAAATGATTTCAATGTTTATTTCGTAATTGTACATTGTTGAATTAACTTAGTTCACAGCAAAAAAACGATAGCAACGATTACGCACACGTCTGTTCTCTTCGAAAGCTAAAAAAAATCTCTCCCTGCTTGCTGCCTATCGAACTCTAGTCGATCAACTGCGATAACGATAAATCTAGAGATGTTAAGTTACTTACACGCTAGTGAAGTCAATCCTACATGTATCAAACAGTATTAAAATTTACTTCAGTAGTTAAAATAATGAACAATAGTTAAAAAAACGAACAATAGTTAAAAAATTACCTATTGTTAAAAAAATGAACTATAGTTCAAAAATTAAACTATAGTTTAAATGAACTATAGTTCAAAATATGAACTATAGTTCAAAAATTTAACTATTGTTCAAAAAATGATATATAATAGGTATTCACGACCCCCAGTTAAGTTACGGAATTGTTGAGTTGAGAAGTTTTTGACAGTTTTACAAAAACAAAATACACTAGCCAAAAATTCCACAACTGAGCAGCCCTGCCCCTATGTAATTAAGCAATATTTCTCCGGCTGAAATGAGAGCTCCTAGTGTAGAAAATTGACATTCTGACAAAAAAAAAGTATTAACGACAGTGAGAAGAATTAAATAAAACAAAGCGCACAGTACGAAAAATTTCTAATTGAACTAGTAAGTTAAATGCATTTTATTCCTAGAAGTGTTAATATCTAATGCAATGACTGTTTAGTGACACAACCTACACCGAAACGTCATAAGGCTGTTCTGCCGCAGAATAGATGGACTGATGGTGACATTATTAAAATGGTGGAGTACATACGGATGCATAGGAGCTTGGAGGTAAATTTTATTGCTTAACCGTAAAATTGCAATTTATAATAAATTCGTTTCAGAAACCAACAGCGCAGATTTACTTCAAGAAGATGCTGGAAGAAACAAAAATCAATGCCTCTTGGACTATGGTGAAGGGAAAGTTACGCTATATGCGAAATAAATATAATGAGACAAATGCTTGGCTTAACTCAACGGGTTTAGGAATTAACGACGAGGATATAGAACCAACAATCGACGGTATGCTTAATATGTAATGTAACTAATATGCCACAGATTTAATATACATTATTATTATTATTATTTGTTGTTGGGGAAGTGGTGCACCGCGACCAATTTTGGTCTATTGTGCCCCCCTACTGAATTTACAACTCCCCTAGCAGCCCTAACTCCTGTACAAAAGTCAGGATTTTTGTGGGTTCTAAGTTACTGATATTGCTTGGGTGTAGAATGTGTTTCCCAAATCTGTTGAGTCTGCGCCTCGCTAGGGCATCGCAGTGTACTAGTATATGCTCAGAGGACTCCTCCTTCTCTTCACAGTATCTGCAAAGCTGGGTGTTTGTTATTCCCAACTTGTACATGTGGCTCCTCAGTCTGCAGTGACCCGTGTAGAGCCCTGTCAGAATTCTGAGGGCATTCTTTCCTTGTTGGATTAACTTTTGGAACCTTTTGAGGTCGTGGTTCACTATTAATGCTTTAGCTTGTCTCATTCCCCTGGTGTTTACCCAGAAGGCTGATCTAAGCGTATTCTCTTCCTTTCTTAGAAGTTCTTTTATTGTGTGTTGGCCTATGCCGCAGTAGGGTTCTGGCCCTACCATTGCGGTGGCTGCACCCTTGCGTGCCAGTTCGTCGGCCAATTCGTTTCCGGGGATGTTGTTGTGTCCCGGTATCCATCGTAGGGTCAGGTTGTTCCTGCTGCCTAGTTGGTCTAATTTGTTCTTTGTCTCTAAGACTAGCTTAGAGGTGAACTTATTGCTACTGAGTGCTTTAAGCGCTGCTTGGCTATCGGAGAGGATAGCTATTTCTCTATTATGGTAGTTCTTCCCCATATTACGGTCTGCACAACGGGAGATGGCACATACTTCAGCTTGAAATATGCTTGTGAATTCTCCCATTGGTTCAGATATTTTCGTTCCTGGCCCTGCTACCCCAAGTCCGGTTCCTTGGTGTGTAAGGGACCCGTCTGTGTACCACATAATTGTGTGTGGTTTCATTTTATGTGTCTCTTCAAGTGAGATCCATTCTCTCTTATTACTTTGGTGTACAGTGAAATTCCTGTCAAAGTGATACTCGGCCACCATTTCGTCTCTGGGTTGGAGGATTAAAGGGATTTCCTTTTCCAGCTTTTCAGAGTCTCTGAGGCTTACTATGTGGTTTCTACCCACTCCTTCTGTTGTTAGTCTGAGCAATGTTGCTTTTTTCTTCAGGCCGATGGTATGGTGGAGTGGTGTTAGCTCCATCAAAACCTCGATTGCCGCTGTCGGACAGGTACGCATGGCTCCAGTCATGCATATACATGCTAGCCTTTGCAGTTTTTGCATCTGCGTCCTTACTGTGAGGAGGTTTGCTCTATCTCCCCACACGACAGCTCCATAAGTGAGCATTGGTCTCACAACCATGAGGTATAGCTATCGGAGTATGTGTGGTGCAATGCCCCACGATTTTCCGGCTATGCTCCTGCATGTGAATAGTGCTCTTGTGCATTTACTGAGTGTATACTCTAAGTGCTCGTCAAACCTCAGCCTGTTGTCGAAGACAACGCCGAGGTATTTGACTTCTTTTTCTGGTGTAATGAGGCTGCCGGATAGGCGTATTGGCCTCATTCTGCTTAGTTTGTATTTCCTAGTGAATGGTACTATAATGGTTTTCGCAGGGTTTAGGTTGAGCCCAACCTCCTTGCACCAATTAGACGTGACATTCAGACCCCTCTGGACTATGTCACATAGGGTTTCCTCGTATTTTCCTCTCGCAACGATGACAATGTCATCAGCGTATCCTTGGCATGTTATGCCCAGGGAGGCGAGTTTTTCTAGGAGCTCGTCCACTAGTAGGCTCCACAACAATGGGGAGAGAACTCCCCCCTGAGGGCATCCTCTAGTTGTTGTGACTGTGATGGTTTCTTCACCCGCCACTGCAGAGGGTTCTCTGCATCGTAGTAGTGAGTCTACCCATCTGCCTACAGTAGGGTTTATTCCTCTTCTGATCAGGGCATTCTTGACAGCACTATGGGATGTGTTGTCAAATGCTCCCTCAATGTCTAGGAAGGCGCATAGAGCCACTTCCTTGTCTTCTATTGTTTTCTCGAGCATCTTCCCGAGTTGATACAATGCCGTGTCGGTCGAACGACCTGCTCTGTACGCGTGCTGTGTTGGTTGGAGGGGTGCCTCCTTTAACAGCGTACTTCGTATGCTATTGTCCACTAGCTTTTCAATCGTTTTCAGTAAAAACGATGTCCAACTAATGGGTCTGAAGGACTTGGGGTTAGTTATATCCTTCTTCCCTGCCTTGGGGATGAAGACTACCCTTGCTCTGCGCCAGGCACTTGGGATATACCCAGTTGCCAGACTGCTGGTGATGATCTTCCTGAGGATGGGTAGGAGTATGTCCTTTCCTTCCTGCAGGAATGCTGGATAAATGTTATCCGGTCCGGGGGATTTGAAGGGCTGGAATGTTCCAATTGCCCACTCAAGTCTGCCTGCGGACACAACTTTCTTGGCTTCTGCCCAGTCGGAGCTGCGAGGCTGGTAGCAGTGCTCTTGGTCGACACATTTTTCCGCGGGGATGTTTCCCGGGAAGTGGGTGTCCAACAAGAGACGTACTCTCTCCTCGCTGCTCACTGTATAGGTATCATTAGCCTTTTTGAGCGAGATGATGCCATCCGGGCTTTTCTTGGCCAGGACTCTATGCAATCTTGCTCCTTCTTTCGTGTCTTCTATAGACTCGCAGAATTTCCTGTAATTCTTTCTTTTGGCTTTCCTAATCTCACTATTGTATAGTGTCAGGGCTTGCTTGTACTTGTGCCAGTCCCCATTCTTTTTGGCTTCATTAAAAAGAGTTCGGGTCTTCTTTCTGAGTTTCTCCAAGGTAGGATTCCACCAAGGGGCATCATTTTCTTTTCTCGATTTGCTAAGAGGGCAATTCTCTTCGTAAGCATCGATTATACTTTTGTTTAGTTCGTCGACTAAGATTTCTAGTTCTAGGGGATGCTTCGGTGACCGAATCCTAGATATATTATTTCCTAGCGTGGAAATAATTGACTTGCTGGAGAAGGTGAGGTCAAGGACTTCCTCCCTTACTCGAGTTACAAATGTCGGGACAGATCCTACATTACATATTTCCAGGTCGAGCCTGAATAGAAATTCTAGTAAACACTCACCTCGATCGTTTACATCGGAGCTTCCCCATGCGACGTGGTGGGCGTTTGCGTCATATCCGACAACGAGCGGCAGGCTTTTGCTCCTGCAGTATTCTGCCAGGGCCGACACTTCTTGGGGGGGACACATTCTATCTCCAGCGAAGTAGGCAGAGGCTATGACCGTGGTCTTTCCCTGCTTTACTTCGGTGGTCGCTATCGCGACGCAGTCCCTGGAGAGAAATTCTGAAAGGATAGTATATTTAATATTCTTCCTTATCATTATACAGGCTCTGGGGAAGGCATGCCTTTGGTCCCAAATTACCGTGGAGTCTCTCGTATACAGGCCCTTTATTCCCTCATTGCACCAGGGTTCCTGTATTAGAGCTAGTCCTAGGTGTTGTCGGGTGAACGTTCTAGCTAGAACGGCCGAGGCCGCCTTCGCATGGTGAACGTTCACCTGGACTAGCTTGGTGCTTTTGATGACTGAGGGGGAGTCATCATTGCGCCGAATTATCTGCGCTATCTGGCGGAGAGCCAGGGCTGCTCTCGACGCCTCCGAACACCAATGTGGTGTCGGCTTCTTCGTCCTCATGGACTGCGAGCTCTGAGGCGAGCTCTTGTGAGGACATGGGTGCGTCTGCATCCTCCACCACCTCCATGTCCTCTACGGGGGATTCCCCGTCGAGCTCCTCGTCCTCAGCGACGTCCTCCTTATCTGTGAGGGGTTCCTCACACGGAGACTCGCTACTTTCCGCTTCGGCGGGGTGTTCTGCCTCCGTCTCTTGCTGATGGGTCTGTCCAGCCAGCTTCGCGGTCTTCTTGAGACCATGTACGGGGATCTTCCCGTACCTGAAGTTTAGCTGGCGACCCATCGAGACGATGGCCTGCATCGAAACTTCGTCGATGCCAATGACCATGAGGGCTCCGCCCCTTGGTCCTTTCGTGACATGACCCGCCACATGTCAGTCACGATGTTGTTTTGGTTCCTCAGCATTGTGAGGACCCATTCATCCGCTTTCGCGGCACTCCTTGGGAGGAAGACAGTAATGTAATGGGGCGAGGGGATATTCTCTCCCATTTTACCGAGAAGGGGTACTCCCTTCCATTCTGACAACCTTGACACGTTGCTCATCAGCCACTCCGCGGTCGTCTCATCGTTGCAGTCGATGATTAGATGACCCGGCCGGAAATGAATTCCTGCGAAGCTGATGGGCGTATCCCAACATGCCAGGAAGACTTCCTTCAGTATCGCCTCCTCAAGTGCAGATAGCTCCTCATGGTTGAGGTTGACCTGAGGGTATTCCTCAGGCACTACTGCTACCCTCACCTTTTTCGCAACGTCTGCATACGTTGCTTGGGGTGGAATGGGCACTGAGGGGGGAGTTACTGCCCTTTCTTCACTGTCAGTTGCAGCAGCCTCTGCTGCAGCCCTGGACGTGCCGGGCCCGCCGTTCGCGTCTTCCTCATAGGCTACTGCCTGTGAGGGGGTGCTAGCCATGGCGTCTTTCGACGTCACTGCTGTGCACTGACGCTTCGGCGTAGCTGTAGGCGGTGTTATGTCCGCGCTGCTTCTCTTTGGGGCAGGGGTGTGTGGTTGCCCCTCTGATGCCCCAGTTCGAGGCTCCTTTGCCATCCGGAGGGCTTCCTCCGGTGTGTGGCCATGCTTGAGGTATCTCAGGTACCACTTGATTCTGGAGCCACAGAGGCCTCGACGATTTGGGTCATCTAGGCCTCCTGGCTGTCCTCTTGCAGGGAAGGAGTCCTGCTTGGAACGTTTGTCCCCATTGGGAGGTGGCGTGTTCCCTTTGGGGGGAGGGGATGGTCCCTCTTTGTTCCTATACTTTTTCCTACCGCAGGAGCTCGGTAGGGGCCCCGTGGTGGGGTTCTACGCACTGGTGCGCGTTTCTCATCTCTTACGAGGCTTGGACGCTCCTGGTCCATCTGCCTCTCTTCAAACTGCCTTGCGACAGCGGTTGCAGGGAGATCCTGCTGAAATTGAACTTGATTCTTATGTTTCTTCATGCTTGAAGTTTCTTGTTATTGGGCTTATATATGGTCGACCACCGGCCGAGGTCCACCAGTGGCAAGGCTACTTAGAACAGGCGGTCGCCACTTGCCTGAGCCCACCGTTCAAGACTGGACTATTTGTTACCCGGGCCTCCAGCCAGGCTGACTCTCGGCACGGCCCGAGTGACACCTTAGTCCGGCCCGGTGTGAGATGTGCGGGATGGGAGAGGGGTAGGTAGTGTGTGGGAGTTGGGTGTGTGTGAGGCTACTTATAGAAGGCGGCAACACAAGCGCCTTGTCGGTGCACAACGGTGTGACACCCGCTGGCTGTCCGGGACTGCTTATTTGTGGGGTAAACCCACTTATTCGCAGCTAACCTCCATAAGAAGGCTTTTCGCTATCCGCAACCTGCGACCCGTCCGATGGCCCAACAGCTAGGCCCCCCTAAAACCATCTCACAAGTTCTTTGGGACGGATTTAATATACATACCTATATATTTATTTTACAATTGCAGACAAACTAAATCGATTGTGCCCGCACTATAACCTTCTGTCGGAAATTTTCCAGGCGGATAAATCTGCGGACGTTCATGTTTTCGATTCGGCTCTCTTTAACGAAAACGTTATCGTAACCGGAACATCGCCAGGTATAGTGTCGGCTGAACAACGTGAGCCAGTTATTGAATAAACAGATAATGAAGATGGTGAAGCGCCAGGAGAGGAATCTTTCGTATCCAAACTAAAACGGAAGAAAGCCAAAACTGCCATCGATAAAATATGCGAAAACGAAGCGGGTCGCTTACAGCTACGAGAACGTCAGTTAGCACAAGATGAGGGAAGATTAAAGCTGGAGACTGAAAAATTAGAATGGCATAAAACCATGGACTTAAAAAAGTTGGAGTTGGAAGAGCGTCGAGTGCTACTTGAGGAGCAGAAATCCTACCAGGAACAGAGGAAAATTGACAACGAATTTGAGCTTAAGAAAATGGAGCTGGATCAACGAAATAATTTGCTTAAATATGAACTTGATCTTAAATATGGGTTGGTGCATTCAAAGTTGGAATACCATACTCGATCTCTTCGTTTTCAATCTCTGCTTGTGTTCCCTCGATATCACGATTAGTAATTAAGATATTGTGTAAAATGCAGCACACGGTCACCCACTGGCAAAAAAATCGCCTCCAGTTTTATAGCATAAACTCGTTTACGAGAGTAGTAAGCTACGTTGGTTTTTTTTGGCTTCTCTGCAAGTTTGATCTCCGTTCCATCTACGTATCCTATACAGTACGGCAGCTCGTGAAACGTCTGTGACACAAGCAACTGACGCTCTGATACATCTGGCCAATAGAGATACTCCTTCATTCTTTCGAGAATAGCACCAAAAACTCTATTTGTTATCTTAGATAAAGTTCCACCATCGCCGACTCCGAATATAGATGCAATTTTCGCAATGGAACCACTATATCCTGACGAGCCCAGCCGGAACAATACAATTGCAAATGTAGACTGTGTGCAAAATGTTGTGGAGTCACTCTCAGCATTTGCAAAAAGCTGTTTTCACCAAAACCAAGCACATTGTTACGCCAGTCAATTGACTTTGGGATATTGAACTCATCTCCTCGGCGGCAAAGATTAATTGCGATCAGATCCTCATACAATTCGCTAACCACTTCCTCAGTTTCAGCATCGCCATTTATTCCAAATGTATCTGCAATTACATGTATATTACTATTTACAGAAAAAAAGAGATTTAATGCACATACCATTAATAAAATCAATTCGTTGCACAGCTAAATCAATTTTTAGTTCGGTCAACTGCTGCTTAATGCTCTGCTTGGGCATCTTATTACAATGTACAGAAAATGCACAAATTTTTTTTATTTTATTTTTTTGACAAGTGGAAAACAAGAAGAAGAAAACATAACAATTTAACTGGCATGTTGACAAAAAGGGTTGTTCACAATTGAACAAGTTGAAAATTCATCAACTCAACAATTCCGTAACTCAACTGGGGGTCGTGAATACCTATTATGTTTCGATTTGTCATGCATTTTCATATTTAATGCAGTTAAAAAATTAACTATAGTTCAAAAGAACTATAGTTCATGAAAAAATGAACTAATGAACTAGGTCATTAAAATGAACTAATATTTCCAAATCTATTGTGTATGTGTATCCGAAAACAATTTCCTTGACTATTATCTCCAACTGGCGACTGCTTGATTAATATCTCTCTGCTATAGTGTCGTTGCTTCCTCTCTTATTCTTTCCTGTGAGATATTATATAATATATCTTCCAACCATACAAATTTAGCATAAAGTGTTGAGTTTGATTTACTTAATATATATTATATGGGACATTCCATATCAACTCGGCCACCCAACTTTTTTTATTTTCAAAAAAATTTTTAATAGCTATAATTTTGAAATACTATACATAGATGAAAATACCCCAAACAATTTTTCCCTACCCTCAATAGTTCTTAAGATAAAACGGGTACAAACGAAATTTAAAAAAATCATAACTTTTGAACGGTGTATCGGATTTAGTCGAACCAGAGACGGATTTTTGTTATTTTCTCGTGAACTTTGTGATAAAAATGTGAGACTTCAACCAAAGCTATCGGAAGTATTATTTTTGATGTGAAACATCTTTAATTTCGGTACGGACGATTTTAGTAAGAGTAAAATTTGATTTCAGTGTCACGTGACGCTGACGGACGATTTAAGTAGGAGTAAAATTTGATTTGAGCGTCACGTGACTCTGACGCCAACCATATTATGTTGCGGTCTTTGCTTTGTGCAGTGGCTCGGCACACGCACACACACACAAGATGGTTGGAGTAAAAACTGATTTGAGCGTCACGTGAGACTAAAGGCAACCATTGCTGCTGTCTTTGCTTTGTGCAGTGGCTTGAGCTTCACGTGAGACTGAAGCCAACCATTGCTACTGTCTTTGCTTTGGCTCGGCACACCCACACAAGACGGGTGGTAGGGGCAGGGGGAAGATTGGTGATGGGGGCGGAGAGAGATGCAGAGAAGAGTTTAAGATCACACACCCACTCCCAACATTTCATTTACAGTTCTTTGCCTATGGCTCACCACAACAACAACGAGAGAGCAATATAGAGCGTACGCCCTCAACTTTTGCTGTAAACGCGAGAGGGAGAGTGAGTGCTACTAAGTACTGAAAAGACAGGGCGCTGAGAGCAGCATCAAACCGTTTTAGTTGTATCATGGTTTTCTTTTTCTGACAAACTGCCATTGCTGATTTGTATACCAAGGTGAGAGCTTATTTTTTAAAGAGTAATTTTTACTTTTTAGCTTCTCTGATTGTGCTGATCATTGTAAGTAAAGATAAGAACAATTTTATTTTAAATGTGTGATGTGTTCCTCCTTTTTGGAGTTATGCGCAAGCATAACGAGACCTTGAGCCAGCATAATATTGATGGTTTGATTATCATAAAGGTCGTTAAAGCACACGCATGTGTAAACTTTCATTTAATGTGGAATTAAAGGAATGAAAAAGAGCATCAACAAGACAATCACTTAAAATGGATGCTGAGTATTCAGACACTTTAAACACGCAAAGGCAGAGAATAACGGAAAATGTACAACAGAGTAAGAAAATTGCAACTGAAGCTGATTTATTGAAGATTTTGCAAGTCACATCGTGCTACGAACATTTTGAAGGTGCAAAGACACCGGAAAATAGTCTACTTCATTTGGTGTCACAACTTACTGGGAGTGAAATTGAAAATATTGAAACAACTGTCTTGAATGAACCTGCAGATATTCTGAAGCGAAAAAGGCTTCTCGACGCTGCGCGGTCCAAGACGTATCCAGATTTTGCCATCGTCGTCGTGCCACGAAGTATTAAAAGCTGGCAAAACTCCGAAAAATGTGACTAAAAGTAGGCTAGAAATGATATCTGAAACAGATACATTTCCACCATTGTCACCAGGCTTATCACAAAATCACTCAAATCTGCCAATGATTTATCAACATTTTTCTGACCATTCTGTAGCTCACAAGAAATTGAAAGAACAATTTGCAAATAATAATTTTGGTATTGCTTGTAGCGTTTGTGAGAGGTTGTGGTACGAACGAAATCTTAAGCGTGTTCCTAATGATAGCTGGACGATTCTCAAAACTGAGTTCCATGACATCGATTTGGAGACGATGCGGGT
This sequence comes from Lordiphosa clarofinis, assembly GCA_018904275.1. Taxonomy (NCBI): domain Eukaryota; kingdom Metazoa; phylum Arthropoda; class Insecta; order Diptera; family Drosophilidae; genus Lordiphosa; species Lordiphosa clarofinis. The sequence goes on from JAEIGQ010000265.1 coordinate 299,225, forward strand.
TTGCACCACTTGTTACACTGCATTAAAGAAGGGAAGAATTCCGATTTACTCTACTAAGAACGGATTTAAGTATCCGCCACGACTTCCATTTATGCAAATAAGAAGACTTCGACATGGTCAGGGTCAATATGGAATTTTAGGACAAATTATTAATGTTCCGGTCTCCGTAAATAATATGGTAAGGTGTCTGCCACGAGAAATTGACAATGACTTCTGCAGAGTCTTCATGCAGAGTCAGCTTAAAACGAACGACGGACACTGGACAGAAAGCAGCAGGGAAGCGACATGCGCTCTACTTGATGCGCACTTTCCAGGCTGCACTCCAGTCACTGAGACAGATACGCCTCAAGACCAACACACCGAACAAGTCAACATCCCAGACAATATCATTACTCCAGAAAAGATCCGATGGGCGATCGATTCCTTCGCGAGTTATAAATCCCCAGGGCTAGATGGAGTATTCCCAGCCATGCTAAAAACGATCAAATGCGCAATCATCCCATGGCTACAATCCATTTTTATAGCATGCTTGAGGTGGAGCTATGTACCTGTGGCCTGGAGGACAGCACGCGTTGTATTCCTGCCCAAAGCAGGGAAATGCAGACCCGTGCAACCAAAATACTACTGGCCCATTACCCTCACATCATTCCTGCTCAAAACAATGGAAAAGCTACTGGACCTTCATATAAGAGAGGGCGTGAACCTGACCTTGAAGGGGAACCAGCACGCCTACACGAAAGGGAAATCGGTGGAAACCGCGCTACACTCCCTAGTAGCCACTATCGAGAAGGCACTGTATCATCAGGAATTGGCCCTTGACATTTCGGGTGCATTCAACAACGTCACTACAGAAGCAATAATGCGAAGCCTAAGTGCCCTAGCAATACACACGGCATTGGACTCCTGGATATATTATATATGAGCTGCAGAAGAGTACAAGCCGAGTGGGGTACCACTACCATGACAACATGGCGGAACGCCCCAGGGCGGAGGAGAACACTGCTAACGCCAAAAAACAACGTAAAATACCTTAGTAGTAATCGATAGTAAACTATCCTGGAGACTCAATGTGGAGGAAAGGGTGAAAAAGGCAACTAATGCGCTATCTGCATGCTAAGCAGCACTTGGGGCCTATCACCAAGACTAACACACTGGCTCTTCATATCAGTTATTCGACCGATACTACTACACGGTATATTGGTATGGTGGCAAGCCACAAAGAAGCCCACATATCTAAAGTTGATGGAAAAGGCCCAGCGGCAGGCACAGGTCTGCATAACGGGGGCGCTGCGGTCTACTCCAACAAAAGCACTGGAACACATTCTAGGTGTCAACCCCCTGAACATCCAAGCACGCCTCACTGCACAGGACTGCCCAACGTGTTTGCGCGGCAGGCACCATGGCTCTACAAAGCTGTGGACACAGCACAGTGGGCAGAGAGATTAACAGTAGCACGGACTAGATGATCCCAAAAACCCAATTTTACAGGGTCATCAGCATTACTGGGACCAGAAGACTGGCGTACAGGGCTGGCTCAGGAAGCAATGCACCTTTTCACGGACGGCTCAAAGATGGCCTCAGGAGTCGGAGCCGCCGTGTACTGCAAGGAACCGGAATTGAAACTCTCCTACAAACTGCCAAACCACTGCACTATATTCCAGGCGGAAGTCTTCGCTTTAAGGAAAGCAGCTGAATTGGCAGAATTACACGCACCAAACGATCAAATCAACATATACGTAGACAGCCAAGCGGCAATCAAAGCAATGCAGAGTCACGCCATCAACTCCAAAAATGTTCTGGCGAGCAGAGAAGCTACAGACGCTGTACAGCCAGATGAAAGAGATAGCGGAGAAAGAAGCAGAGGAGAAGTGGAAGAACACGACCGGCTGCAGAATCTCTAAAATTATGTGCAAGAAGAGAGACAAAAAACTCACGTATTATACGCTGCAGCTCCAAAGCCGCTCACGCGATAAAGCTCGGCATCACGACAGCAGACACCTGCAGGAAATGCAAGGAACCTGAACCTGAAGAAGGATGTTTGCAACGCAGGGAAGGAGGCATCGCCGACCACATAAAGTATATATATTCTTGATCAGCATGACGAGCTGAGTTGATGTAGCCATGTCCGTCCGTCCGTCCGTCTGTTTCTATGCTATCTCCTCCGTCAGTTTTAAAGCTATCATAACCAAACTTTGCACGAAGTCTTTTAGTACAAATACGCTGCACATTTGTCGGAACCGGCCGGATCGGATGACTGTAGCATATAGCTGCCATAAAAACGATCGGTCGAAAAACTAGTTTTAGTGAGAAAAACTTTTTTGTTTTTAGTGCTATCGCTCTCAACGCTCGTATTTATAAGTTTTTAATGATTTCACATAATTTCACCAAGGCTTGTCGAAATCGGACATCTATTTAGTAAAGCTGTCATACAAAAGTTAGGTCTGAAAAAAAGTCTTAGTGAGAAAAACTTTTTTGTTTTCAATGTTATCGCTCCCAACGCTCGTATATATAAGTTTTTAATGGTTTTACATAATTTCAACAAGATTTGTCGAAAACGGTGCACTATATAGTATATCTGCCATACAAACTGTCAGGCATATATCAAGCTCCTAGGGTATATAAACTTCGGTCGAGCCGAAGTTAGCTTGCCTCTATTTATTTTTAAGACAACTTCATCCCTAAAGTATACCTTTGAAGAGCTGTCCACGCTCTTATCCAAAATTGAAGCTTGTCTAAATTCAAGGCCAATCTCCCCCATGTCGGAGGATCCTTCTGATTTACTTGCTCTCAGTCCAGGACACTTTTTAGTCGGCGGACCTCTTTTATCCGTTGGCGAACCAGAAATCAAGGAAGATGCGATGTTCATCCTAAGCCGCTGGCAGCGTCTAAAGGTTCTAAATCAACAATTTTGTCTGCGATGGAAAGAGGAATATTTAAAAGAACTGCACATAAGAACAAAATGGCAGATTCCATCCAGAAACCTTCAACCTGACGACATGGTAATCGTCAACGAAGATAACTGTTAAGCCATTTCAGGCTTCTTTTGGTGCAGCCCTCGCCAGAGTTTACTTAAATAATAATTTAACTTGGAATCGTTATAGACAACTTAGAATCATGCTTTGGAACGCCAATGGTGTACAAGGCAAACTACTAGAACTCGAACATTTTGCTTTGAGTCAACACATAGACATCATTCTGCTGAGTGAAACTAATCTATGGGGAAATGAATTAGTACGTATTAGGGGATATACGTCATACTGCGCAAATCTACCTGAGGACAATGGTCGCCGTAAATACGGAGTGGCCCTACTGCTCAAAAACGACATTGTGCACTACCCAGTGAATTACACAGTTGCCGACAAATTTCAACTGTGCTCCACCTTTATTGACACCACAATTGGCACCATTAAAATCGGTTCGATCTACTGCCCACCTCGAATTAAATGGACCAAAGATGACGCTCCACCAATTTTTGATGGCTTTGAGAAGAAATTTCTCATTGCTGGCGATTGGAATGCTAGGCATAGCATCTGGGGCAGCATAAACAACAACGATAGGGGCAATATCTGATTAACCATCTGAATCGACAGGGATATGATGTCATCGCAACCGGAAGACCGACTAGATACCCTTACAGGGCGGGCAACCTACCTAGCTGTATCGATTTCGGCGTCTACAATGGCCTACAACAGTGGAAGATCAACATTGACAGCCAAATGCAACTGTCATCCGATCATATCCCTTTAATCATCTCAATCGATTGTGAGGCCACTACTTTTCCCAAAATCGAGCGCTTGATCAGCAAAGGCAGTAACTTGAAAAAGTTCCACAAACGTCTGGAGGACGACATTTATCCTGAGGTGGAACTTCGCTCTCCACAGGGTATTGACGACATGCTCGAGATCCTCACACAAAAGGTGAAATCCGCGGCCAAGGAGGCCAAACCACCAACTCCAACAACAGCTGCCGGCCATACTCGTTGCCGGCCAGTATCCTTATGCCCCACGGGCAGAGAACTTTTGCGTAAAAGTCACATGTTGCGCAAATTATTCATACGTACCCATAATGCCCAAGATAGGGCCAACTGGAGCAGTGCCAGCAAAGCGCTAAATCGATTTTTAGCCCGCAAAAAGGCCAAACGTACGGATAATATGCTCGCCCACACTGGTGTCGGTGCGAAATATCAACACAGTCTATGGAAACTCGCAAACAACATCAAACGTCAAGCCCAAAGACAATTGCCCCTCCAGAAAGAAGATGGTACGTGGTGCATAAATCTACAAGAGCAAGCTGAAGAATTTGCCATCCATCTCCGAGAGCGTTTCATCAGTCACGATCTCGCCAAACAGTCTGACATTGACAGGCTCCTGAATGTATGCAGAGCTCCCTTCACACCATGTGAGCCAATTGCACCTTTCACGGCGCAAAAAATACGGAACACCATCAAGACGTCAATCAACAAAAAGGCCCCTGGGCACGATAATGTCTGCAACAGAATCTGGAAGAATGTTGGCGACAACTGTATCCTGTTGCTTGAGAGGATCTTTAATGCCATCCTCGAATTGCACTATTATCCCAGATCTTGGCGCCACTCTGTCATCACGATGATTCCAAAGCCCGGAGTCACTGGCAAAGAAGAATGTAACCCAAAATCATTCAGGCCCATCAGCCTGACACCATCAATCTCCAAAATTTGGGAACGAATGCTCTGCGTGCGTATGGTGGACCAGCTAGAGAAGAGAAAAATAATCCCCGAACACCAATTTGGTTTTCGAGAGGAACACAGTACCATTGAGCAGCTGCACAGAGTCACCGATTTTATTTGCACATCGTATGACCAAAGTGAATACTGCCATGCTGTATTCATTGATGTTGAACAGGCCTTTGACCGTACATGGATATTGGGGCTATTGGCCAAAGTTAAAACCGGCTTAGATGCCTCATATTTCAACATACTAAGCTCCTACCTCACTGGGCGCACATTTTAAGTGCGCTGCAAGGATCGTGTCTCTGAGACGCATACCGCAAAGGCCGGAGTACCGCAAGGCAGCGTGTTGGCACCCATTTTTTACACCCTGTTTACCGCAGATGTCCCACATCCCGATGAGGGCATTTATTACGGCAACAATCAACACAGCAACAGTACCACCGCCGCCGCAGCCACTGGTAGTGTTCACACTGTGGGCAGCATCGACAGCGGAGTCACCCACATCACCTACAAAAGTAGCTACTACAACAATGATGATGGCACAACTGGCAACAACAACTACAACAACAAAGCTAAGCCCCTCAGCCGGACCCTGTTGGCCTCATATGCAGACGATATTTGCATAATGTTCAGCCACGAAAAACAGCAGATTGCAGCCCGAGAGATGCAACACTATTTATGCAAATTCGAATCGTGGGCACGAAAGAATAACATAAGAATCAACTGCAAGAAAAGTCAACATATGTGCTTCACATTCCGCATGGAGAGACCTATTCGTATAAAGGTATGTGGTACATACCTTACACCCAGTGAGACAGTCAAATATCTCGGCATGTACCTGGACTCCAAATTAACTTTCGGAACGCACATCAGCAAAATGATTAGTGGATGCGTCAAAAGGCGTAGTAAACTATTCTGGCTTCTCAAGGCGTCCAGCCCACTGCCTCTGAGGGCGAAAAGAACTGTTTACGGCACCATAATTGCGCCCATTTGGAGATATGGAGTCCCCATTTGGTCCATGTGCTGAAATAATCACCGCAAGGCCCTGCAAATCTTCCAGAATCAGACGCTGCGTATGATGACCGGCTGCTCTCGCTTCGTCCGAAATTCTACTATTCACAAGGATCTTAATCTGGATACCGTGGAGCAAATCATAGACAAAGCAGTCATCAGGCACAACGAGCGGCTGGAGAGGCACGTCAACCGACTGGCGCGAAATCTGGCCAATCCTGTAACCCGCCAAAGAAGACTCAAACGGATCACATACGGAACCGTATTGACCAGAGCATACGTACGCGTTGCCAAATACGCCAGCAGAAAAACGCAGGCGGCAAATTCCTACGGGACGATGGACTGACCAGAGGCCTGGCAACTGCCACACTCCCGCCCACTACAGGCCAACTTCTGTGGCCAACCTCAGAAATTACCTTACTAATTCTGTTTATTTACAGAGGGACCAACTCACCCTCTAATAAATCTCAGCTCAGTGGCCCTATGGACGCCCATCACGGCGACGCCGACTACAACAACAACATTGGGATTCTGAATGGCAATCTTGGCGAGAAATCGGCGCCGAAATATTCGACAAAGATGACCCCACATTGTCGCACCATAAATTCACCAATGTTTGCGAACAACAATTTAATTGTATTCCTGTCCAGAGACATCGTCCAGCGTCCACGCCCGATTTTTCTCCGAATCTGGGACTTGACCAACGATGACCACCTGTGGAGCAGTGAGGGCGTCTGCCACGCCCCCCGAATGTTGTACAATCACTTCTCCTGGTGCTGGAGGGACACCACAACCATCACTGAGCCAAATCCGATAAAAATTGTGGAAATGCGGACGATTTTTTAAAATTGGCTATCTTTGGCCATTTATGGAAAATTTGACCAATCACCTCAGGATGCAGCCACACCCCCAGAATGTTGTGCAAACACTTCTCCTGTTGCTGGAGGACCAACACCACCATCACTGAGCCCAATCCACCAAAAATTATGGAAATGCGGACGATTTTTAAAATTGGCTATTTTTGGCCATTTTTGGAAAATTCGACCCATCACCTCAGGATGCTGCCACACCCCCAGAATTTTGTACAAACACTTCTTCTGGTGCTGGAGGACCATCACCACCATCACTGAGCCAATCCACCAATAATTATGGAAAAGCAGACGATTATTAATAATTGGCTATTTTGGTCGACCGACCAAATCTGGATAAATGGATCAAACAAACAGAATTGAGGAGCAATCAATCGTAAATAACAACTAAATTGAGCTGTTGGCCGAAATGATGACGGGACTGATGGCTGAAATATTGTCAATATTTATTTATATTTATATTTATTTGTATTGCTATTTTTGCCGCCACCTTTTGTTATTATTTTTGCCATCAGCATTATTTATTGCTATTATTCCCATCTGACACGAGAAATATCGGCAAGTGTTCACTTGTCCACCACTGACTCACGCAAGCACATGTGTAACGAGTCGCAAGTCTCAGCGAGTACCAGTTACTTTACGATTGCCCACCACTAACCGGCATCTGTATTAGTGTGGAATTTTTCTCGCAAACAATTGGCAATTTTCGAGTTGGATAACAATTTGCAGTCAAATATACACAGAGATGGATGCATCCACCAATTTTGGCAACGACGACTGCAGCAGCGGCGGCGGGGACAATGACGGCAAATGCACAGAATTGATAAACAAACAAATAATTTTTGGCAAAATTGTGTCCCAAATTCAAATGGGATATCAATTGGCTGAAAATACACACCAGCGGGGACAGTGACGGCAGCAGCGACAACAACTGTGTCCATCCGGACAATGGCCTGGCAGCCGCCATTCCCCCCGCCCCCCTCCACTTGCTAAGTGGCAGCAACAGAGACGCCGACCAAAACAACACCTGTTGTGTATTTGACCGCACACAAACGGCCGATTTATTGGCCAAACAACAACAGCAACTTATGCACATGCACACGCACACACAGCTGTGCGACAACAAAGAGAAATGATAATTCTGTTTCATTACAGATGGCCATAAATTCTCAACTCCTTGCAGAAACCACAGAGCTGCCTGACGGATGTACAACCACATCATCATCCTCGGATCTTGGCCCATCTGTGTCATCTGTCAATCCCAGCAGCGACACTGACGTCGACAGAGGCGGATGCATGAACAACACCAACTCCAACAATGCTGCGCCCGTGGAAAATGATCGTTTTGGGGAAGACGACGACGACTACGAAGACGGCGATGAGACCATCAAAGACGACGTCGATTGCGACCCCACATTCATCCCATCCCAATCAGATTGTAATTCAAATTCTGTATACACCAACGACTCTGAGCCATCGTCCAGCGTCCACGCCCGATTTTCTGGGGATTCATGGACGGCAACGCACATGGTCACACGGGGTGCTGCGAGAGCAGCCGTGATGCATGGAAATAATGCTCAGGGAGCAACTGCATTCCATCCACCACCTGTTGACCAAACCCCAGTGAATTTGAGCAAACCGCAGCACTTTCCAAAAATGAAAAACAATCGACAGGCAAATTGCCAAACACGTCAACAGCCGCCACAAATACCTGCTGTACTGCCGCCGCCACCAACAATGATGCCTGGCAGCGACACTAATAACAGAGACAAATTGTCCAATGCTGCAGCTGCCACACGTGATGTGGCACCTGCCGCAAATGACAGAGAATGCGAATCCCGCCCTTTAAGCAAATCTCACCGGAAGACTGATAAAGGTCGTGCCCCCACCAACAGAGACTCCTCGTCAGTATTTGCCCGTGAGCCCAAACCACCACCGATATGCATAAAGGAAGCTGAAAATGTCAATGATCTGATTAACAGCATTATGAATCTGGATCTTGACTCTGAAAAAATGCGAATTTGCGTCTCACCCACCAATGTCATACGACTGTATGCCACCGATTCGCACACATATCGTAGTGTGGTGCGATATCTGTCGGCACATAAGATAGGATTCAACTCTTATCTGATGCAAGAAGAGAGGTCATATAAAATTGAAATTTTGGGCCTCCACCTACTCACATCTGTGGGTAAACTCAGAGCTGAGCTGAGAAAACTGGGATTCGCGCCGCTGCACATCCACTGCACATCCAGCCAACCAAACGAGTATAACGAACAGCATCACACTCTTTATCTGGTTGACTTGTATCGCGACAAGGACGTACGTAAAACACACAATGTCAGCACAATTCTTGGCCAGCCAGTGCGTATCAGAACACCTGAGGTACAGCCCAAAATTATAATGCCTCAACTGCATGGATTTTGGACACACTCATAAGTATTGCGGCAACGAAACAAGATGCGGCAACTGTGGAGGTGCACATCTTACTCCCGACTGCCGACGCGATGCTATTACATATTGCTGCCTCTGCGACAGCCCTTGGCACGCAGCTACATCACAAGCGTGCAGTATGTATGTACGCGAAAAGCAGAAGGCGAATGCAAAAATTCGCAAAATCACTGCTCAAAGAGAAGCCGCCACAGAGGCTAGACAAAACTCATATCACGGACCTACATCAACATCGGCCACTTTGGAAGCCGAGCCCAGGCCTATTGCAGCCCCCATAAAGGGCAGCAATCACCATCAGTTGCCACAACCTGGCCAACGACTACTTCACCTAGAGCAGCTGGCCCCTTTTAGAGAGCAGATACCGCCTGACGAGGAAACTGCCAAAGTGGACGAAGATACCACAACATCAGCCTACAGGCTCTCCATTCTTTTGAAAGCCGTCTATAAGCTGGTTCATTGCTTGGAGGACCTTGCACAAGCCCAGTTGGCGTATCTGCAATCTATATTTATCCAAACGCGCCCTGACTCACACCGCCCGCGTCTCTGAATGGGCACAATCCCTATCGGAGCCAATTGGGCAAATGCGCCAATATGCCGCGGATCTGGAGCAGATGCTCCACAAAATCGCGCCATTTCCTGACGCACCCTGCCCTCTACACCATGAGCAGCAATAAAACCGCCGCTCACTATAACAAGAGCGCCGTCCACCAACAACAACAAATTACGTGGCGGCACCGTAATCAAATCCCAACGGAGTGCTGCAGCAGCAGCATCAACACCATCTGGTCCTGCCAATGCTGCCCTGTATACATTTTCATTGAAGTGCCCCTACTGGGCCACAGTGAAGCCACTGTCACCCGTGACAGAATGCCGTCCAATACCACCTCGGCGGCATCCAATCCATCTCCAGCTGGACACATGCACCGCCTTAGCCCACCTACCGGCCCTCGGCTCTGCGCCGGCCCTTAGAGCGATGTGCCGAATCCTGCCCAGCGTACACTGCGAGAACCGGTCTGGTAGTCCATCCCGCAGCCCATTCACAGAGGTCTCCAGAAGCCCCAACGGTCGGACGAGTTCCGGCCCACAGAAGGATGACCCACCATCATCTCAATTAGTCTCTAAAATTAGAATAATCTTGAAGTTTCCAACTGAAGTTTTTATATTGAAGCCTTACATTATCTAATTTTTCTAAATAGTATCTAGAGTTAGTTTAACTACCCCCTACCATTGTTGAATTCACCCCCCATCACATTGAAGTGTATTATTCACAGACCTCCGCTGTGCGGTTGGCCTTAGTACTAAGCCTAGAGTTAGTACGAGATGTAGCACGCACACACCGCGTTTACGCCCCGTGTGCAGACGCCGTAAGGTGTTTAGTGCAGTCGGGATCAGCAGACATTCGTGTTTGGATCGCCCGGCGGCAAATAAATGTCAATAAACAGCGTCTGTCCTCCCCGGGCTGGCCCAGTGGCTCGTGGCCGCCGGGGGGAGAAAACCCGCTAGTAACCTCGAAAAAAAACAAAAGTTAGGTCTGAAAAAAAGTCTTAGTGAGAAAAACTTTTTTGTTTTCAATGTTATCGCTCCCAACGCTCGTATATATAAGTTTTTAATGGTTTTACATAATTTCAACAAGATTTGTCGAAAACGGTGCACTATATAGTATATCTGCCATACAAACTGTCAGGCATATATCAAGCTCCTAGGGTATATAAACTTCGGTCGAGCCGAAGTTAGCTTGCCTCTATTTATTTTTAAGACAACTTCATCCCTAAAGTATACCTTTGAAGAGCTGTCCACGCTCTTATCCAAAATTGAAGCTTGTCTAAATTCAAGACCAATCTCCCCCATGTCGGAGGATCCTTCTGATTTACTTGCTCTCAGTCCAGGACACTTTTTAGTCGGCGGACCTCTTTTATCCGTTGGCGAACCAGAAATCAAGGAACCTAAGGAACCTAAACCGCTGGCAGCGTCTAAAGGTTCTAAATCAACAATTTTGTCTGCGATGGAAAGAGAAATATTTAAAAGAACTGCACATAAGAACAAAATGGCAGATTCCATCCAGAAACCTTCAACCTGACGACATGGTAATCGTCAACGAAGATAACTGTTAAGCCATTTCAGGCTTCTTTTCGTGCAGCCCTCGCCAGAGTTTACTTAAATAATAATTTAACTTGGAATCCGCACTTGTGCACATGTGCTCAATACTCTTGTTATGTTAAGCTGTTAGTAAATAAGTCTCTCTTTGTTATCTCTCTCTGCCTCTGCAATGATCTGACGCCACATAAGTGACGCCAGATAAGTGCAGTCGCAGCAGAGAGCATCGATTTATATTGGCGCCCAATAAAAACAGTTGTTAAGTGAAGTTCAATCGAATCAAGGCGTGTGTCCACATTTATTTTGCTTTTTTTGCTGCTGCACCCTTTGCTGGTGTACTATTCATTTTGGCCAAGTGGTGGTCAAACATTTTAGCGCCCCCGGGTGGACGACTTGGATCTTTGTGGAACTCTGTGGAGGTGCTCGGACTAGAGTTGCCTGCTTCGCTCAACTTCTCAACCAACTGTGAGTGGATCTCGTTTGGCCAGTCAATTGGATTGGGACAGTTACCCTCGCTTCGGTTTTCTAACCTGGATGACCTATCAGATGAATCGCTGCAATTGGAGTCAACATCATCAGCAGAGTAGAACTCATCGCCAGGTGACAAGTATCGAAATTTAATGTACGACCCAGTCAGTTAATTGGACTACTGAGTAAGATTGGCATGGTCAATTCTTTCGTAAATTTTAATTCGCATTTTACATACATTGTCTATTAAAAATTTGATGGGCTTGGCTAAGCCGACACAAACATATTTCCATATAGATATGCAAATAAATATTCGCTTGGCCGCTACATACATAAATCCCGCAAGTTGTTACATTGGCTTTGCTTAACCGCTTATACATAAATCCCGCTTTTTTGGATCATTCGCGCGGCAAAGAAATTATATACAACATACATACATATATACAGCCTCTGTCACATACCAAATTGCGCGCCCAACTCTGAGCATACACATATGCACTTACAAATCGCTCTCAGTTGCTCTTGCGTCGAAACAAGTGGGCGGCGAAACAGTTGCTGGCACACATACACACACATACAAATATTCTAACACGCAGTCGCCGCATCTACGGCTGTTGCGTCGTCGTCGTCTCAGTGCGCTGAAGCTGGAATAGCTGAAAAAGAAACGATCGGCTCTGCTTTGATTGCTGTCGTCGCTGTCGCTACGGCCCTCTGAGAATTGTTGGTTTGTCTGTGTGAATTGTTCTAGCGTTGGAACAGGCGGCTACTAGCTGATTGCTCGCTTGCATACGACCAAGTGGGTTAAAACAGAAACATACATATTTTGAGACTTCAGGTGCAGCTGCTGCGTCTTCATCGTTGCGCATTAAACATTTGTTTTCTTGGAAATAGTTGCCTTTTATTTGTTAGTAGCTGATCATTGGCATCGTTTGCCCAATTAAAACATATATAAATTGCTTTTGTTTACAGTGGGCTGAACCTTATGAAAGTGCAATTTTACGTAAATAACTACAAGTTAGTCGAAAAGCTGTAAAGGGCTCAACGATGGGTGGAAGAAGGGCAAATCATAACAAATCTCTTTCGGAGAACGAAGGATTTGATTTACTTGAACGAAGAAAAAGCATAGTCCCTGACATCGAACGGATTAATGAGTCAGTGAAACAAAATTTAAAGTCGACTACTGCAGTTAAATTAGAATGCCGTTTAGAAATTTTACATGAGTACATTGGGAAAGTGTTTAAAATTCAAGATGAGCTAGACAAAATAAGTACCTCTTTAGCGTCTCGTGCCGACTTAATTAATTTGTGCGTCAAGGCAAAATCTACTTTGATATCAGCTGGTGGTCGTTCGCATTCGCATGGAAATACTGCAATAATGAATACATCTGCATCAGGTTCGCAAGCAAAGCGACTGCCTCATATGAAGTTGCCAAAATTAAGTGGGGATTATGCAGAGTACAAAAGTTTTATTGGATTGTTTGAAGGCCTTTTAGACAATGATGATACACTCTCTAATATAGAAAAATTCAACCATTTGTTATCCTGCCTGGACAAAGAAGCGCTAGGTACGGTGAAAGCATTCCAAGTTTCAGAAACTTATTATCCAAAGGCTCTAAAAAGGGTGTACGATAATAGTTGTCTGATATATTTCAATAGTATTGCGAAATTATTCTATATTCCTTCCATGTCACATCCGTCCGCATTGTCTCTTCGTTCTATGCTAGATACCGTAACTGCTATTTACGAATCTTTATTATCTATTGGATGATAGGAACATAGCACACGCGATGCTTATTCATGTTGTCATGTCGAAGGTTGATTCTGGTACACGATCCAGATGGAAGGAGTCATTGGACTACAACAAAATTCCTCTCTGGACTGATTGTAAAAGTTTGTTGAACAAACGGTATCAATATCTATCAGCCAGTGAAGCTACAGGAAGAGATAAGCCGCGTAAATCAGATCGAGAAAATCAACTAAAAAAGGGATCTAAAACTTCCTTATCAGTCACTCAGCAGAGTTAATCTCAAACTTCGAAGTGTATGTTTTGCAATTCAAACGATGTACATCACACATGCACATCATTCGCTGCTGTACCATTCGTAAATCGTTTCAAATTTGTTAAAAGTTTTCCTCTATGCCTGAATTGTTTAAAAAGGGGTCATGCAGTCTCGACTTTTAGATCGTCACACTGCAGGGTATGCTCAAAACCACACCACACATTACTTCACAAATATGCAGTTGGTGTTCAGCAAACAAGCGTGGCACAACAGCCATCAACTACTGAAACTCAACATTCACCGGCGGCAACGGTGTCATATGTGAATCATGCTGCTCAATCAGTCGAGTCCGATCAGGTAATCTTAGCCACTGCTTTGATTAAGATTATGGATAAATCGGGAAATTATCACTTAGCAAGAGCACTATTGGATTCGGGCTCACAGATGAATTTCATTACTAAGAATTTAGCCAAATCTTTAAAACTGGAAAGGGTTCGAAAGGAAGTTAGTTTGCTTGGGATAGGAAAGGTCAGTTCATCGACGCAGCATACAGTCCAGACTTCAATTGCATTTCGCGATAACAAGTTCAAATCTGATGCTGAGTTGAGCATTCTAAAATCAATATTTTCCTATCAACCAGAGAAAACCATTTTCACTAATGAGTTCAGCATCCCAAGTGACATGGCTCTAGCCGATCCAGCTTTCTTCAAGCCCCAAAGGTTCGATCTGCTTATTGGAGCAGAGCTCTTTTTTGATCTTTTAAAAGTTTTGCAAGTAAAGAGTTGCGATGAAGCGTTAACTCTGCAAAATTCGGTATTCGGATGGGTGGTGTCGGGACGTTATAAGACTTCTGAAAATAGAGCTCCTCATTCAAATTCGTTTGTTGCTATTAGTCAAGAAAATTGTCCTCTCGATACATTAGTTCGGAAATTATGGGAGTTGGAACACGTTCCAAATGCGTCTGTATGTTGTACGTCTAACCTCGGGTCGGTTTTGTGTTGTTCTGCCTTTTAAGTCAAGCCCTCAATGCCTTGGATCATCGTTTGACACAGCAAAGAGAAGGTATTTGTTTTTGGAGCGCAGGCTTGCAAAACAACCTAGTGTTCTCGAAATGTATATAGCTTTTATGAAAGAATACATTTCGTTGGGCCACATGTCCCCTATCGATTGTAATATCCCGAGAGAACCGCATTATTACGTACCTCATCAATGCGTGTTAAGGCCACAGAGCACATCAACACAGTTGCGTGTAGAGTTCGACGCATCGTGCAAAAAGTCGACACATTGTCATTAAATGATATATTGCTGGTTGGTCCTACAATACAATCGACTTTGTACTCAATACTGCTCCGATTTCGTTGCACCAAATTCGCGCTTACAGCTGACATCACAAAAATGTACCGTCAGATAGAAATTGCCGAAGCTCAGCGCAAATATCAGTTGATTTTGTGGAGAGAAAACCCTTCGGATATTCTCCAAACTTATTGTCTAAATACCGTTACATACGGAACTGCTTCAGCACCATTTTTAGCAATTCGATGTCTAAAATATTTGAGTGAATTGTATGCTTCATCACATCCTGTGGGTTCTAGACTTACAACGGAGTTTTATGTTGTCGACTTACTGTCAGGTGCTGATACTCCAGAAGAAGTGAACTTGGTGCGGAGTGATTTGATGCAAATACTAGAATCTGCCGGGCTAGTGTTAGCAAAATGGGCATCAGATTGTCGACTTAACAATTTTAAGGGCGGGGAGGATGCTGTTCCGCTTGGAGAGGATGGAGACACAAAAACTCTCGGGCTTATTTGGAACCCAAGTACTGATCACTTTAAGTACTCCATGTCAGCTTTAGTCGATATTGCTCGGTCTGCTGAACCGACGAAACGTTCAATTTTATCGTTTACAGCAAGACTTTATGATCCCCGCGGCTTACTGAATCCCATTATTACGAAGGCTAAGATTTTAATACAAGATATTTGGCGACACAACCTCAACTGGGACGAGGTAATACCTCAACACCTTCGATCTCGTTGGGAAGAAGTCGTAGAGTGTTTTTCAACACTTGAGTTGATTACAATTCCTCGGTACATTGGTACCACAAAACAAATAACGTGTCAAATTCATGGGTTTGCAGACGCATCCACAAGAGCATATGGATGTTGCATTTAAGTGAGAGTAGTACAACCAAACGGTGTTTCTGTAACCTTACTCACTGCAAAATCCAAGGTAGCTCCATTGAAGACCAAGAATGTTCCAAGTTTGGAGCTTTGCGCTGCACACATGTTGGCAAATCTTTGGGACAAGGTTAAACAGGAGATTGTTTGTCCCGTAGAACAAGTTGTGTTGTGGTCGGATTCTGAAGTAGTATTGCACTGGCTTAGACAACAACCGTCTAAGTATAACACTTTCGTTTCGAATCGAATCGCCGATGTACAGGAACTAACTCCTAATACAACTTGGCGTCACGTGCCCACAAAGGAAAATCCTGCAGATTTGGTTTCCCGCGGATGCACAATCAGTGAGCACAATGAATCTTTCTGGTTAAGTGGCCCAGAGTTCTTGAAACAAAATAGTGAGCAATGGCCAGAAAATCCTCATTTCAACCTAGCACATGAAAATCATATACTGGAGGAACGTCATTCCGTTCATACCGAACAAAACAGAATTTGTGAGCTTGTCAATAAATCATCGTCGTTTCTCAAGATCATTCGTGCGGTAGCGTACATGCAGCGGTTCATCAATGGTAAAGAGCGGAACCAAAGCAAATCCCTTGTCCTAATAGCTCAAGAGCTCGATATAGCGTATTTGACAGTAGTTCAAAGCATTCAATGTGTCGCATTTGCAGAAGAAATACAACGATTGAGCAAATCATTACCACTGTAAACATCATTTCAGAAGCTTACTCCATTCATTTGTACAGAATCACAGGGAGGACTCACCTTTAATATGTTATCCCCTCTAGCGCATAATGCTAAATTCCCACTTCTTATGCCGAAAAATAATCGATTTGCACAGCTCTATTTACAACACTTGCATCGAACAAACTGTCACGCAGGACCGCGGGCTTTGGTTGGTATACTACGGCAAAGAATTTGGTTAATTAACGCAAAAAGAGAATGTAGAGCTATAGTTCGGTGTTGTGTACATTGCTTCCATTATGAACCACGGCTGTTACAGCAAATAATGGGAAATTTACCCGCAGCCCGCCTGCATGGCGAGTACCCGTTCGAGGTAAGCGAAGTGGACTTTTGTGGTCCAATTCAAATGTCGCTGAAAGTTAGAGGCAAGCCCCCAGTAAAGGTCTATCTTGCTGTCTTCGTGTGTTTCTTATCTAAAGCTGTCCATTTAGAACTAGTAAAAGACCTGACTTCTAAATCGTTTATTTTATGTTTGTCCAGGTTCATCAATCGGCGTGGCCCTGTGAGCAAGCTGTACTGCGACAACGCCACCAATTTTGTGGGTACGGCGAGAGAGTTGGCCACTTTCAAGGCCCAATTCGATGGTCACACGGCAGGCATCGTGGCTCATCTGGCGACTCGTGGACGACTCGCGACTACCTTCAAACGCTTCGAAACGCTGGAAAGATCCAGGTGGCAGAAGTGAAGACCAGAAGTGAAGACCAAATCCGGTGTCTTTAAGCGGGCTATACATAAGCTTGCACCTCTACCAATTGTTTGTATGCCAGAGGTCCTTCAACGCGGCCGGTGTTAAGCCATTTCAGGCTTCTTTTGGAGTAGCCCTCGCCAGAGTTTATTTAAATAATAATTTAACTTTGAATTCGCACTTGCATGTGCACAATACTCTTGTTATGTTAAGCTGTTAGTAGATAAGTCTCTCTTTGTTATCTCCCTCTACCTCTGCAATGATCTGACGCCAGATAAGTGCAGTCGCAGCAGAGAGCATCGATTTATATTGGCGCCCACGAAGGCCAATCAAATTAGTTGTTAAGTGAAGTTCAATAGAAACAAGCCGTGTGTCCACATTTATTTTGCTTTTGTTGCTGCTGCACCCTTTGCTGGTCTACTATTCATTTTGGCCAATTGGTGGTCAAACAATAACCTTCCGTCGAATGAATGGCGCCTTGGCAGGATCCAGGCTTCTTACCCAGGCAGTGATAACAAATGTTCGAGTTGACGATGTTTGCACGGCACGAGGGATTATTAAGAGGCCTGTGGCCAAACTTATCCTCCTCCCAATGGAAGCCCAATTTCCTAGTCCCATTTCAAAATACTTCCTCCCAAAACTAACGTACTCTGTCACTTATTTTATTCGTATCCTTAATTTTATAATACCTCATATCCATTGTTCTGTTTCATTATATAGTCATTTCGTCATCTTACGTCACTCATTATGGCACCACGATCTCGTCAACCAGAGCGCAAACGTCCCCGAGGAACTTTGTCCTTCGGTTGCCGAGTTTGCAGGGGAGTACACGCTCTCCGAAAATGCCAACGCTTTCTGCGACTCAATGCTGAGAAGCGTCTCCGGGCGTTCCTCATTAATAAATATTGTCCCAATTGTCTGGCCCACCAGCACTCTGGGCAAACTTGCCGAACCGAAGACCGGTGCCGACTGTGCAGAAAGGACCACCATACTCTGTGTCATATGCACGAGAGAAGGCGGTCAAGGAGCCACACGCCGAAAAGTGCGTCTCGGTCCGCATCCGCACTATCTCGCACCTCCTTCTTCAAAGGCACCTCAAATTTCTCTGGCACCTCAAAGTTTTCTGGCTACGCTCATGCAGCACAAAAGTACCTGCATTTTGCACACTGCCACGGTACTGCTTTACACTGGCAGAAAAACATTTGAGATGCGAGCACGGATCGACCCTTGCTGCCCTATGAGTCGCATCAGTACATCCTTGGCAAAAGCCTACGGGCTTTCCGTCACCCGTATTGGTGCAGACTCAGCGTGCACGGCAATCATCCGCTCAAAGGAAACTGCTCTAAGCCTGGAAGTTATCCTCAAGGTGAAATCCTCGCTTCAGTGCAGGACACCCACTAGGGCTGTCAACGAAAAGCTTGGCGAGAAATTTACCAACATCGTGCTGGCCGACGATCGCTGGTTCCGGCCATCCTCAGTATTTTTGGTGCTTGGCGCAGATGTCTATCCAGACATAATCCTTCCTGGATTGATTCCCAGCCATGGTGGCTCGCCTGTGGGACAAAACACGGTGTTTGGGTGGATACTGTCGGGATCCTGCAGCCTATAAGTTTAATTCCTATACTCAACCAATGTTATTCACTTAAATTATCCTGTTCACTTTTTGCAACCCACATATATTGCAAGGCCGGCGGGATGTTCATGCCAGATGTGAAGGGTGAACAGAAGTTAGCTAAGCCGACCCAAGAAGAAAAAAGCTATTCACCTCACTAGGTCTAAGTTACTTGTAAGCTAGTCTTAAGTGCTAGTTGAAATCCAGCAGTGAAGCTAAACACATGTACACATACAAACACATTTTTTTACATGAAGTTAAAATACACCAAACCCACACTTAAACACGTTAAAAGCCTTATATCTACAAACGAAACAAGTAAGAAGGAAGGAATTTCGCCCCCCTACAAAACAACCCTGTTGTAACATTGTTGAAACTTGTTTATAAATTTCTTCTTTTTGAGCATATGGGTATCTATAAGATTTAACGTGAACTGGTGCTTCGTTTACGGTATAAATTTTGTGTTTCACTTCGTCAGGGAATGTAAGAGGTTGACCTTCTGTACAAAAAACATCTTTATATTTTTTAAGAAGTTTCAGTAGGCTTTGTTTTTCTTCATTGTTTAAGGGATCAATTTGAACTATTGACAGATGTTGGTTCGATTGCATTAGTTTTAAAAAATTCAGTTGTCGAGTATTCTGAAACTTTTAAAGGATTTTTAACCAAAATGGTTTGTTCGTTATTGCTAGTATTTGTTATTTCTATTAAAGACAACCCGTTCTCAGCTTTATAAAGACCTTCGGATAACACAACATTACTTCTAATCCATGTTTCTTTTAAGAATATGTTTCCATTTTCTGTGTCGTCAGGTAAACTAACTAGCACTTTCATCATAGGAGGAGTCTAAGTCTATGTTGGCACCTACATGATTAAGAAAATCTATGCCCAAGAGGCCATCAAAGTAATCGTGAAACTTAAAGAGAAGAAATTTAAAAGTACCTTGTATGTTAAGTTCCGAAAATATTGGTAGTAATGTATAACTATCAATTGTATGATATTTTAGGATTGTTTTTTATAGTTATTTTCTCGCATGGATAATGCTATTTTACATCGACTCTATCAGGAAAAATAAAGGATGAGGTTGCACCCGTGTCGATTAAAAATTTTATTGGTTTATTCGATGCGGCAGATGTCATTATGAAAATTAATTCTCTACCGAATTTTCGTGAGTTTAGGTCAGAGAACTGCAATGCGTAGTCATTAATGCGTACTACGTGCGTACTACGTATTTTTTTAAGTACGCATATGTACGCATACGCATTAGAAATAGTAGGCTACGCATACGCACACTACGCATTTCAAAAAAACTGAGTATGCGTACTACGTACACGCAAAAGTTGAAATACGTATACGTACGCTGAAGCATTTGAAAAAGTACGCATTATATACGTACTTTAACTGAGTAGTAGGCATTTTCATTTTGCTTCATTTATGCTTCATTTTTGCTTCATTTATGCGTACTTAGTAATTTCTATGGAAACTCTAAGTGTCTTCGTTACATTTGGTTTTTTTTACTTAGCGGAATACTTAGTTAGCTAGTTTATCATGTTTTGAGTTAATTTTAGCCAGAACTAATCCTCGGTCTTTCCGTGAACAGTAATCTCGTTAAAATTTTATTATCATAGCTATTAATCTTCTTCTAAATATAAAATAAAGTCGCGCGTTTAAAGTTTAAATTTTCTAAAAAATTTAGTAATTGGCAATTGTCGAATGGCAAATCGGTCTAAAAAAACCGCGAAATTTGCAAACATTTTATAAGTTTAGATTTTTATGAATAATAAGTAATTGGCAACTGTCGACGGGTAAATATGGGTTGTAGGCCACCCAATCCAAAAATATTGCGAAATTCGCAAAATTTGATAATTATTTAATTAACGAGTAAATAGACTAGTAAGGAGGTGAAGATCAAGTGGTCCAAGATCGCCAAATTTGCAAACATTTATTATGACATTAGATTTTTATAACGAATACGGGCGAATAGATGGTAAAGATGGTGAACCACGCGAACCATGGATGACCGTTATCCACAATTTTCTCAAGTAAATTTGTATAAAATCCTACCAGATGTATGGCATAAGCGTTATTCAAAAATAGTTCTAATTGTAATGAGTGTTTATTTATTCAATGGTTATGTTTGTTTGGCATTATTACATTTTTTTAACCCTCTTTAGTATTTTTCCGCGATTTAACGATTTGTCAGTATTAGACAGTGGTTTGAAAAAGTTTTTAAGATCTTGGCTCTATTCTCTACCCTCGGTCATCCGTGGTATTTATCGCGGTTCAGTATTGTCATAGATAGGGCAATGTAGTTATGTGTGATCATTTGTGGCTTTGAAAAACAGTTTCTTAAGCATTTCGCGGTTTTGTTACCATGGAGACCTCTTAACTGCATATTGGGCCTATGCATTGATCCTGACATGATTTTTCACTATCTCAAAAGTAAAGTTTGTTTGGCATTATTAGATTTTTTGATCCTCCTTGGTGTTTTTCCGCGATATAATGATTTGGCAGTAACAGACAGTGGTTTGAAACAGTTTTTAAGATCTTGGCTATGTTCTTTACCTTTGGTCATCCTTGGTATGTATTAATCGCGGTTTGGTATTGTTATAGACAGGGTAATGCAGTTATGAGTGATAGTTTGTGGTCTTGAAAATCAATTTCTTAAGCATTTCGCGGTTTTATTACCATTGAGATCCCTTACCTGCGAATGGCGCCTAAGTATGCATTGATCCTGACATAATTTTTTACTTGGTTGGCAATTACGTTTTTCATAATTACTATTTTTATCCTCATTGGTTTTTTTTTTTTGGCGATTTAATAAGTCTTCAGTCACTGTAAATGGTTTAATTATCTCACCAATCACAAAGTCTGTAAATAAATTCGTTTTACATTCGTGTACTCTACTACTTTTTGTGTACCAAACATAAGTACGATACTTTGTACGGTACTTTGAGAATCCTGAAAAAAAGTGCGTATACGCATTTGTTTTGCGTATACGCACAGATTTTAAGCGTAGTGTGCGTATGGCTCAAATTTAAATAAGTAGTGTACGTACTTTTGACGTATGCGTAAACGTAGTACAAATAAGCATACGCATTATGAAGTATACGTATACGTATTTTTTTAAAAATACGTACTGAAGTACGCATACGTTTTTTGACATGATACGCATTGAAGCATTGAAGCATTTGAAGCAATACGTATGCGTATACGTTTTTGATACGTTTTGCAGTTCTCTGGTTTAGGTATCCAGTTGGTTCGAAGATTATACATGAAATTTCGTCCATCTTCAATATTTGTAAGTTTATGTGTTGATTTGGCTGGATTATATAATTCGGAATCAAATATACCTTTTGACTGTTGTTTCTGTTGTTGTCTTTGGCCTGATCTAAGCTTTGAAAATCCGCTATTATTATCAAATAATGGGTTAGTGTGCAATGAATTAAATGTCTGCGTCTTGTCATTGGATGTTTGATTGCGTTTTACTATAGGGTTATTAGAATATGTCTTATTGTCTCGATCCTGATTACCATTTTAATTGACTTGTGAGGCGTAACTCTGTGATGGTCTGTTACTTGAAGAAGTTGTTTGATTGTATTCATTATTTGAGATGTTATTGTATTTGTTTTCTTGTTTGTAATTTGATCTGTTATCAGGGATGCAAACCACTTGGATATAAGGACTGGTTCGGTTCAGTGGTTCACACAGTTTTTGAACCGCCGGTTCGGTTCATTGCATGGTTTTTTGGGCTTACTGAACCGCGGTTACGGTTCGGTTCGGTTCGGTTTGCGCTTTTTTCATTTAAATAACTAAAGAACAAGTATACGGATTATTTATTAACTAAGACTTAGGTTTTCAGTTAATCGGGTTTGTACAAAATTTCGACGGCAATTTCCGTACCAAAGTTCTCATTTCGCTTTGAAATCCTACAACTTTACATATCAAGTGACGAAATCATCTTTGGTCAAACTCCAATGTGGAAAATATTCATTCTACTGACACTTGTGTGGGTGAAACTGCTAACACTATTCAAGATATGCTTAAGTTGATTTTTCTGATAAAAATTCCAACATATAATAATGTTTAGGTAAACGCTAACAATCGATATTTTACTTTTTCATGGAATTGAATCCCTGTTATTGAGTTGTTTGGCAAGCATTACCGAGTTCAAAGAAATTATCCGTTATGTTTTTATTAACGTTTATAATTTTGTTGTATATTAACATTAAATGAGATTTAGCTACCTTTTTTCCTTCTTCTGATAGCAAGTTTGATTCCTGGAATCTAGGAAATCCAGTTCAAAAACAGGCGGAGCCCTTTTTTGCAAAGAGTTGACAATTACTGAGCTATGTCGTCCTCCCTTTTTTCAACATGAATTTTGCAGGCCTGCCAGCCATAGAAATACTCATTTTCTATTTCAAGCCAATCTCAACTGAAGATAAAAAGTTAACGTTTGAGTTTTAAGTAAGTTGACCCTCTACCGATAACACTAGTTTACAGCCAAAAAGACCCATTTCTACTGAAAATTTTTTTTAGTGTAGTTTGGAATGGTGATCTCAAAAATCAATTTCAAAAATTTTTTCATGGCTCCGTTTTTGAAATATAATTTTTTTTTATTTTTTGGTAGGGGCACTTACATTTTAAGCCATATCTCACTTTATAATTGTCAGATAGAGTCAAGCAAGATAAGAATCGAAAGGTTATTTCGCTGCCAGTAATCGAGTAGAACATTGTTTTTAAATCGGTTCATTAGTTTGACAACAATATCCAAAAATATTTCGAAAAAATCGAATTTTTGGACGAAAATTCATTTTTAGTCGCCTGAAAAAAATATAAAAAATCCAAAAATTTATTTTTATTTTTTCTACATAAGAACCGCACTTCTACGAAGAAAAACAGATATCGATCATCAAAATCTGTGAACAAACACAGGAGCTGTAAGCAATTTAGTGCAAAAAAATGTGATATTTTCCTGAATATTTTAAAATAAATTTTCGTTTGCTTCGACTTTTGTTCCGTTTTTAATTTTTATTTTTGTTCTGGCTTTTCGTTCACTTCATAATTTGACCAAAAAACGAAGAAAAAGTACAATGTTAATTTTTGAAAACACACAATATACTCAAATTTGACTGTTAGTTCCTCTACTCAATTTGATCCATCTATGGTACGTGTTACACGATTTATCTCGCCAATACCTGATTTTCTTCGTAAAAGTGCGATTCTTAAGTAGAAAAAATAAAAATAATTTTTTTGTATTTTTTTATATTTTTCTAGTCGTTTAAAAATGAAATTTCTTGATTTTCGAGCAAAAAATCGATTTTTTTGAAATATTTTTGGTTGTTGAATTCAAACTACTGAACCGATTTAAAAACAATGCTCCACGCAATTGTTGGCAGCTCCATTACCTTTCGATTTATTTCTTACTTGACTCTATCTGACAATTATGAACTGAGATATGGCTTAAAGTGTAAGAGTACCTACCAAAAAAATTTAAAAATTAATATTTCAAAAAACGGAGCCATGAAAAAATTTTTGAAATCGATTTTTTAGATCACCATTCCAAACTATACTAAGAAAAATTTTCAGCTGAAATGGGTAATTTTTTTTTTTTTTTTTTTGTAAACTAGTGTAATACATACAATTTACAATACAATATGTTCTTAGCTTTTTTTCAACAACTCTGCTTTTCCAAGTATTTTCGCAATATTTTTAAGCTAATTGCTGATTTTGCTCAATATCCGCCAGTATCTCAATACCTAAGCTTTGGAACCGAACCGAACCATTTTATTTTTCGGTTTTTGGTTCGGTTCAGCATTTTTGAAAATACACCGGTTCGGTTTACGGTTCGGTTCACAAGCGAAAAAAGCGGTTCGGTTCGGTTTAAAACCGGTTCGGTTCAGAACCGGTTTGCATCCCTGTCTGTTATAAAAGGTATTTTGGTGTTGTCCATATTTAAACTCCTTAAATGAATTTTTGCGTTGATAATATTATATGTATATGTTTTGTTCCTTAACGCAATAATCTAGTGCAGCAGCTAAAGTGAGTGGTTTCATCGCTCTAACTGTAACTCCTAATGGGTCTCTCAATCCATATTAAAATATGTTTAGGCACATTGCAGCATATAAATCCTTTTTTGCTTTCACCACATGTTCATTTTCTTCGTAAATCAACACATTATTACAAAGAGTTGATTGAATTTCGATAATCTCACTAAAAAATTCCTCAAATGTGTTTCTATTCTATAACTTACGTCAATGCAAATCCATTATCAGTGATGTGTCAGATCTTTTATCAGCATAGTGAAGAATTAGTGTGGGATCCAAGAGGCAAGCAGAGCCATCTAGAACAACTCGCAGTGGCTACACGTTTTAGCTCTCTACTTGGGTCTCTCTCTTGAAAAGCTCTGCAAGTTGGCAGCACCATTAATTTTATGTGTATGCTGTGGTCATGAAGATATAGTCATTCTGCTGCAAGATCTCGTTTCGCTCACATCGTTTCTCTTTGTACTTTTAATAAATGTTATTGGAACCAAAGTTGTCATCAAACAACGCATATAAATAATAATCAAATAATAATAAGCATACTGATATTGTCTGAAACAATAAGTGTACAAGAACTATTATAATAAAATAAACTTAACTGTTCGAAGTGAATATACTCTCGAACTCACATTAGGTTACTTTTTATAACGCTCCAATCTAATGGTGATCCATATGTATTTAGTACCTCATTAGCTTGGTCGACTACCTTATTTCTTATAGCTCGTAATAGGATCTTACTATTATTAGGATGGTCTTGAGTTTCAATCACAGAAAAAATTTTTATTAACATTATTTATAAACAGAGATTAAAACTGTAACCGAAACCGAAACCCGAAACCGCTAAAAACACTTTAAAAGTTGACCCCGAAACCGAAAAAAATTTTTTATTTATAACCGTAACCATATAACCTTTATTTACATAACCGGTTATCAGTACCGTAACCAAAACAAATGTACGGGTTTATTTCGGTTTTTTCTCTACTAGTAGTAATTTCGATTAGATGTACAATGTACATATGTAGGTACAATGAACATTTTACATACATATGAGCAGTGGCGTAGGTAGCTTTTTGCAATGGGGGGGATCAAATCAAAATTTTAGAAAAATAATTTTTTGAGTCTTTAAATATTATTTATGGTTTATTTATTCACACTTATTTAATTATTTTTTGTTTTTACAAAATAAAGTCAAGTTTTCTAGATTTTTTGCTCAGTTCATGTATGACTTCGTCCTCTGTATTTCCAATTTCATGAGGAATAGCCAATGCAGCCAATGCATTTAAGCGGTTCTAGAATAAAAGAAGATGTACATATGATTAGAATTCGTATATTCAGAAGTATACGCTTTAAGCTAATTTTGCCCAGAAGTTTGCAACGCATAGAAGGAATCATCTCCGACCACATAAAGTATATATATTCTTAATCAGCGTGACGAGCTGAGTCGATTAAGCTTTGTCCGTCCGTCTGTCCGTCCGTCCGTCTGTCTGTTTCTACGCGAACTAGTCCCTCAGTTTTAAAGCTTTCGAGCTGAAATTTTGCACAGAGTCTTCTTTTGTCTGCACGCTGCTAATATGTGGGAACCGACCGGATCGGATGGCTACTTCTTGTAGCTGGCGTACAAATGATCGGTCGAAAAATGGATTTTAATGAAAAAAACTAGGTTTTCCTCCGCTCTCAACCACGGTTATGTGTAATATTAAATGTTTTTAAGCTGATCTGCGAAATTTGGTCGAAGTCGCTAACCGTTGAGACAAGCGTTTTCAGGTGTATCAAAACTTCGGCACAGACGAAGTTAGCTTTGCCTTTCTCGTTTTTAAATAGTACTATCCAAAATTTTCTTTCTTTCTACTTTTGAAAATTGTAGACCACTTCTATAGTGCTTAGGCAATCTCGGATTGCTGGAACGCTGTTGGTGGCAGATATAGCCAGATTCAAAGAATGTGCTGCAAACCCCAAAAAATCTTTGCGCAAAGTATACTTGCAGCCATCTTTCTTGCTTATGTAGCGTAAGCTTAAAAAACCTGCTCAATTGTAGCCACATCTGGCGTTTCATCTGTCGAAACTGAGAAAAAGTTTGCAGCTTTGATATTAGCCACAACTTTTTGAGAATTTTGTAGCATGCATCGACTATTTCATTTTGTACGGAAGGACTCGTATACTTATCCCGTTGTCCTGGTCCTTCTAAATCACTTAGAAGTTGCGGGTCTCCCCTGGCTCTTTAATGAAGCTCTAAAATTTCCTTCATTTGGTCCCGGGAAAAGATAATTAAATTATTTCTTAAAAAAACGATAGTTGTTTAAAATCCAATCATAAATTACGAAGTTATGGCACTTCAAAGTTGGATTTTTGAAAAATTTTTGATAATTTTTAATTTTTTGCTGCCTTTCATTACGTTTTTTTCAATCTTACCATAAAAACAGCTTAGGTCTCAGATATTAACAGAATTGGGTAATCTCTTACGAACATTTGTTGCCCTTGATCATCGAAATCGGATGAAAAATAAGCGCTACATTCACAATTAAGTAAACATACCTCTTCTTGAGAGTATTTATACCCGTTACTCGTAGAGTAAAAAGGGTATACTAAAGTCGTGCAAATGTATGTAACAGGCAGAAGGAATCATTTCCGACCATATAAAGTATATATATTCTTGATTAGCATCAACAGCCGAGTCGATATAGCTATGTCCGTCTGTCCGTCTGTCCGTCCGTCCGTCTGTCCGTCTGTCTGTATGAACACCTAGATCTCAGAGATGGTAAGAGATAGAGGTTTGACATGTATGGGACAAATGCTTCTTTTTTCTGCACGCAGATCAAGTTTGTTTAATTTAATTTTATTATGTTCCTCATCCTTGCACTAAGTTCTAGAGAGCTTATATTATTGTGCAAGTCACAAAATACAAAAAAGTACATTAATTCATGTTTTTGCTTAACTACTAAGATTAAAGAATACAATATAGAGTTTGACATTGCTAACATTATTACAAGTTTATATTAAGACAATTTTTATTTATTTTTTTTTTTTTTTTTTTTTTTTTTTTTTAATTAAAATATTTAGAACATTAATTTGTTTGTAGGTGTGTGAATAGAGTTTTACGAAAAATCGGTGCGTTTCTAATAGATTTTACGTGACTAGGTAATTGATTCCAACAACGAATACTGTGTGTAAAAAAGTGTTTTTCAGAGACAGAGAGCCTAAATCTAATGCTTAGTAAATTATTAGTTCTGACCGATGCGCTAAAAGTGAGTTTTTCGAAAAGGTACGAAGGTTCCTTATTATTAATGATCTTGTGTAAAAATATCAGAGTTCTGTAGTTCATCCATAAGTTTAGGGGCAAATCAAATATTTTTAGCGAATAGTGGGATATGTGTTCATGTCGTTTTATGTTAAAGATGTATCTGGCAATGTTGTTAAATACAACCTGAAGTTTGTGACGGCTAGCAGAATCACAGTTGCAAAAAGCCTCGACCCCATAAAATAATGTAGGAATAAGGCAGGTTTTCGCAATTCTCATTCGAAGTTTAGTTGGTATGTATGTCTGCGTAATAAATAATTGCCTTAACTTGCCATAGGTTTTGCCGATGGCATAATTAATGTGATCAGTCCAGGAAAGAGTTTTGTTAAAAGTAAAACCTAGGTTAACTACCCGTTCTATGTAGTCTACAGAAGTATTGTCAATAAACAATTTTGGTAAACTTGTAGTGTCAATCTCTTTTTTGAAAACAACTAAGCACTTCGACTTTGTTGGGTTCAGCCCTAGTCCGTTTTTCACAGCCCAGTTTTTAACCACTATCAGATCGTCATTACAAGCACTCACACATTCACAGATACGACTTAGAGGACGGCTTACATATAGCTGGACGTCATCAGCATACATGTGCACTTCACAATTTGACAAAATACTAGGCAGATCATTAACATAAATTGAGAACAGTAATGGGCCAAGAATCGATCCTTGAGGGACACCACGTTTGAGTACAAGAAACGATGAGGAATTTGAAGGGGTAACCACAGCCTGGCTCCTATTGCAGAGGTATGAGGACAAAAACTTTGTGGCTGAGTTCGAAAATCGATACATTCTTTTTAACTTGGTACAGAGAATCTCATGTATCCGTGTCAAACGCCTTGCTAAAATCAAGAAGCGTTAGAAAGGTTACATTATCATTGTCCATTTGTCTACGGATGTCTTCAGCGATGTTTATTATAGCTGTGGTACAGCTTCTGTTTTTTCTAAACCCCGATTGCTTGTCATTAAAGAATTTTTCTGAATGCATAAATTTAGTTATTTGGCCTGCCATCAGATGCTCACAAACTTTGGACAGAAATGGTAAAATCGATATAGGCCTAAATTCTACCGCGTTTCAAATTTTTTCCACGCCCCTCCCGCCCCCGCAATTTGGAAAAAACGTTATATCTCCTAGACGATAGACGATTTGTTTCTTCCAGAGATAGTTAGTAATTAGCAAAATGAATCGATTTGCCAAAGAAATGATGAAGATCGGATGAACGGTTCTCAAGTTATAAGCAAAAAAGTGAACCGAGCCCCCCCGCTACCCACCCTAAAAAAATGTTGCATACTTTTCTGATGGTTACCCTAAGGAACGCAGGAACACTGTTAAACATGTTTTTCATGAGTAACGGGTATATCGAAGTCGGTTAGAGCCGACTTTAACTTATGCTCTCGTTTTTGTTAGTTTTTTCAGTATAAAAATCACATCTTAGCAAGCCAAATAAGAACAAACGTCGAGCATTAGGAGTTTTTATTGCAGTTCAAGGTTGGATAAAAGTACTCAAATGATGTAGACCGCTTTTGTTTTTTGTGCAGACTGTGTGTTTCTCGCAACAAGAACCAGCAATAGTCTCCCATCATTGCCGGATCCCACTTGCCTTGGTAGCGAAACTCCATCTGCTGCATTTGCTGATGGTAGCGTTCCGGGAAAAAATCCAAATGGAAGTGCAAAAAGTGAATTTTTAAGGACTTGTTTACACCTTTAAAAAATAAAAAACAATAAAATTGGTAAATATAAAAACTCGATGAAAAACAGACTGAGATTAGACTGAGATAAACAATTTTTTGTAGTTTTCCAATAAATCATGAAAAATTTCTTTGAAGTCCTCACTTCTTTTGTTTCCGAGAAAACTAGACACTACTGCGCAAAATGATTCCCATGCTTTTGCCTCGTCTGCTGATAGTGCCGAGTAAAATTCTCTGTCGCTCATTAGCTTTTTGATTTGCGGACCCACAAATACGCCTTCTATGATTTTG
The DNA here is from genome assembly GCA_018904275.1 of Lordiphosa clarofinis. NCBI lineage: Eukaryota > Metazoa > Arthropoda > Insecta > Diptera > Drosophilidae > Lordiphosa > Lordiphosa clarofinis. The sequence continues at coordinate 329,347 of JAEIGQ010000265.1, forward strand.
GCGTCAGAAAGTTGTGAGAATCGTCGTTTTAAAAATTCAAATGCCGCAGTTTTTATTTTTATGGAGAGCTTCTTAAAGAGACCAAGCTTAATATGCAACGGAGGGAGAATAATTTTGTCCATTTATGTAATGTTTACTGCGATCTCGGCTGTCCCATCTGCATAAAAAACAGCAATGCTTTGTCCATCCTTGTTGCAAGCCTGTTACCATTGAGCAACTCAAGTTGAAGTTCGTAAAATTTTTGTTGAACTGCAATATAAACTCCTAATGCTCAACGTTTATTCTTATTTGGCTTGCTAAGAAGTAATTTTTATACTGAAAAAACTAACAAAAAATACTCTCAAGAAGAGGTATGTTTACTTAATTGTGAATGTAGCGCTTATTTTTCATCCGATTTCGATGATCAAGGGCAAAAAATGTTCGTAAGAGATTACCCAATTCTGTTAATATCTTAGACCTAAGCAATTTTTATGGTAAGATTGAAAAAAACGCAATGAAAGGCAGGAATTTTTGTTCCAGTTTATACATGTTGGTGGACTAAAACCAGAGAAAATGGCATTTTAGTAGACCTGCCTTTTTTCAAATCACTAAAATTTAAAATTTCTCGATATCTCAAAAACCGTTCTACTTTTGACATATCTGAGAGCAGATTTGAATTCAGCGTGAAATTTTACATAAGGATCAACTATTTAGAAGCCGGGATCAAAAAACTGTTGCATAGTCTCTTGAAAACTCTGAAAATATAAATTTAATACATTATCAATTTTCATAGTCAGAAAGTATTAGTATTGTCTAAGTACGTACTTCTTTGGCCTTTTTCCAGTTGTCAAATTCAGTTTTTACAAGTTGTCCCAACGGCTGCGATCCATTGCCACCATTTTTCTCAAATGCAATACATGAAACACAATATACTCCATTGTAAATTTTTGAGTACGCAATCCAATGAAATTCGTCTAGCCAATTATGGCAAAACTTTAACTTTCTTGTCACAAATTTTTGTAGAATTGGAAATTCAAAATTCTATGGTGGAATCCAGACATTTGTTAGAACAACACTTCAACTTTCTTCTCTACAGGGGAGCTTTCATTGCCCATATATTCATCAGTCGATTCCTTACATCAGGGTCTTTTTGCAGGACAGTGAAATATCGATTATAAGAAATAAATGTTATTTTCAGGGCGAAAATTTAACCCTCTAATAGGCAAAATCGATAGGGCAATCGCATAGCAGTGATAATTTTTTTTGAGGTAAATATTGGTAAAACAATCTTAATTTAAAACAAAAATGATGAAAATGTTGTCTTGAACGTTCTCCAGGTGAAAAATAGTAAAGGCCGTTTCTAGACGGCCTTGCCGGTTTCCATGTAAAATATAAGACAGGTGTATATTTTTGTATCAAACAAATTTTAATAAGAATATTGGGGAAAAAATGCAGTATGTGTTATTTTCTGTGGTGGTAATCCCAAAAACAATTTTTGTCGACTGTTCCACATAAGTGAAGGTCGCATTTTGAACAAACGACTTGGGATTCGGACTTTTTGGAGAATTTTCACTTTTTTTCCCTCTTCTATCCCACCCATTTTGGAAAATGTCCTTCTCCATCAAACCGAACATCAGCAACTTGATGAGAAGCCCTTTTCCAAGCTTTGGTGAGTGTGGTGGCACAGGCCGACCTACAGGTTGTTTTTTCTTATGAGAAACAAGTGCGGTAGCAACTTCCTCACGGATCTGTGGAAGTTGTAAAAGCGGATATTCTTAATATTATATTCTGGGACTTAGCTCGAATATGATATCGACCCATAAGCCCGTCTATTAGATCGACCCCACCCATGTGGGCATTATAATTTGGATAATTTGAGGGCAGTTAATTTCGATGAATCTCTTTTGCTTTCTATCAAATCGAGCTGCTTTCGCTGTTTGTTTATCAGGCTCTATCGAAAGGTTCAATACCAACATAAATTGATACCAGGCGAACACACTTGTTATCTTTCCATAAAACAGTGTTTAGATCAACTCCTTGAATTGCGGTCACTCTACGGTCGGCAATTTACATCCTGGTAAAAGATTAGCTATAAGAACAAAGGAATGTCCAATATTTATGATTGACAAACACAACTTAAACATCTCACTGTGCCCAAACTGTAAGTTCCTCTGGCTCGTAAATAGACCAACAGTGGCTGCGATGTGTAGAAGTTATTAAAGTAGATGATGTGGTGAACAAAGTAAGGGATGGTTTCGATAGTCTAACAACAACATTTGATGTGGCTCCAAGATCAGGTGCGTCAGGTATGATTACATTGTCGCCGGCACCATTGTAGACTTTAAAACGATATGGGAAACCGTTGGTATCGCAAGGCACCAACAATTTCACTCCCGACTTGTGAGGTTTTTTAGGCATATATTGTCGAAGATGGTGTTTCGTCTTTGCACTGCACATCTGTTCATCGACACAAAGTCTAGCCGTTTTTGGGATTGAATCAAATTGGCTGTTGAGTTGGTTGGACAGTGTACGGATGCGAAACAATGGATCATAGCCTTGTTCCCATTTTCTCTTTCTTTGCGATTCATCTCGGAAACATAAAAATTTCTTGATCATCAGAAATCTTATTGATGGCTTACACTTTTGAATAGGAGCAAATGCATTTTTGCCCTAATAGATATTTATGTTGGGATATTTATACACCGACATGTACATCATTATTTCAATATGGATACTTTCCTCTACTGCCTGCTCATCATGCTGAGAGAGCGGATTTGAGTTCCTAGGCTCTATGTTGTCCATTACAAAGTCCTCGTCCATGATACTATCATCTCTACTGAAATCTTCATCTCCACTTTCAACTGAACTGATGAAGCGAGTAACTCTTCATCCGACAATGCATCCAATATTAAATTTAAAAAAAAAAAAACGCTTCGGATTTTCCATCTGTCTTATAAATAATATACAAATTACAAATTTCTGCTGTAACCAATCAAGTCACAAATAACAAACAATAAGCGATTCGAAGACACTTTGTTACATGCAAACCGGCAAGACCGTCTAAAGACGGTCATCATATTTTTGATTAAAATGCACACTTGGAATATTTTTTACACTTTAACTTTAACACACATCTCATCTTAAATATATTCACTACTCGCGGTAAAATTATGAAGTCAATCACTTATCTCAAAAGATGTTTTTTCGACGACTGAAAAATTTTGATTTTCCGCAATAATTTGTTGTGCTGTTTTGGTCATTCCGTGCACTTGACTGATGACTGCACTTAAACGCGTGGTTGAAATTTTATCAAATGTATATCAAAATGTAAAGCAAAGCAGCCTTATAACGAAAGTAGTGAATTTGACAAAAAAGAAACAACGGATTAATATCTGGAGGCAGTAAAGTGGATTCCGTCTGCAGACGGCCTTGCCCGTTAGAGGGTTAAACTTAAATTGTAAAACTATATGGTCTTAAAATTTTTTTTAAATCTCAAGGGGGGGGGGGGATTGATCACCTTAATCCCCCCCTATCTACGCCACTGCATATGAGTTTATTCACTAAAATTGTATACTTACATATTTATTATGCGCCGCACTGTCGCCAATGGACTGGCATAGCTACGAAGTGCCTGGAAAGTGTCTTCCATACATTGGAGCTAAACAGTCATATAGCATTGAGGAGGAAGAAAATTTTGTTGTGCTTGACCATTATACATATGTCATTGATAGGCATTGATGTTTGTTTACAAAATAGGCCATCTAATTCAAATAAAATGTAGAGTTTATAAAATAAATAATGGAAGTCACTAGGAAAAATTAAGAGGTCATAGGCAATGCCATGTTCACTTTCATGGATGCATTTTTGTAGGGCTGGGTGGTATAAGCAGTGTTTTTTATTGTGGCCTGCGGGAGCAGAACTTGACCACCGAAACATACTGCTAAAACGACAAGCCAAAAGGCATCGGAAGATTAGAATTAGCACATTAAGCCAGGTGTTATAATTATAGCCACAGCCAGCTCCATGGACTGGTGCCGGATCATACTCGCCGGGCGTATTAGTTTAATACGGATTTTAAGGTAGCTGGTAGGTGAGAGCATCCTGTAGCAACGGGTGCAACGTAAGCTACCTCAGTATGCCGGAGGAGACACCACTATAATGGTCTGTGGAGACTGCAAATACTTAGGGCTGTTTGTCCGCGGGCTGTGGCGGCTACCGGGGCTTGAACTCGGGTGGTATGCAATGCATTAGGTATAGAGATTACCAGCCATTACAATTAAAGAAAAGCATACCGAAAAAGATCTGGAGCTATGTAATTAGATGGGCTCTAACAAATTCTTCAGCGTATAATAAGCTTTAATAATAAAAACAACTATTCTAGCTATTCATATGTTTACATATGTATATAGCTACTTTGCAACCACTTCTAGCTATTTCTAGCTTTTTTCTACGCCAATCTAGCTTGCTGAGTCCGCGATGCGAAACAATGGATCATAGCCTTGTTCCCATTTTCTCTTTCTTTGCGATTCATCTCGGAAACATAAAAATTTCTTGATCATCAGAAATCTTATTGATGGCTTACACTTTTGAATAGGAGCAAATGCATTTTTGCCCTAATAGATATTTATGTTGGGATATTTATACACCGACATGTACGTCATTATTTCAATATGGATACTTTCCTCTGTACATACATAGACATTTCCTCAAAATGTTGGCCACACTGTACATACATAGACAGAACAGATCTTCCCAGTCGGACTTGGATGCATGACAGATGTCCATATTTCATGCCAACTTGTCACGTCAGAAGGCATGAGAAAATCTGAAGGTTCCGTTTCATTTGTCTTAAGAAACGCCGTGAAACTCAGGGGTTATTGTTGTAACCGTTAACCGTTTGGGTGACGTCACGCACCAGCCTTCGGGTTCCGCGTTTCTTCTTACGAACTCAGTACTTCAGATGCACTGACTTTGTATATCGTAGGGAGGAAGACCTGGCCGTAAGCTTACGAATTAATGTTTTTTGCTTGCCTTTGAGTGAAATGTCACCCCCATTATCAACTTAACTACATTTGAGTTTATTTGCAATTTTTATTAACAAATAATTTAACATACAAACCAACAACTATTTTTGTTTATTTCTATTATTATTATCATGATGCCTTTGGTTGCTAATGGTAGGGATGATTGTTAGTGAATTGGCCTTTAAAAGTGTTGTTGCTTATCGTTTCTGCAGGGATGACCTGTATTAACTAATAAAATTGATTAAAAATTACACAGTGGCGTACCGTGTAGTTATGCCGCCCGGGGCGGAAGTCGACTTTGCCGCCCCCCTTCCCCCTTGAATAGTCCTAAATTTTAACCTTTTTTCTATAATTACAATGAAGTTTTTCTAATTCTTTCCATCAAAAACTTCTCTTTAACATAAAGGGACGTACGCTGCATTTTGATTAGGAATGCCGAAGGCCTTAATTGTGAGGGGAGTATTATTTTGCAAAAGTTATCATTATCATCATTATTGGAAAAAATTCTTGGGGATGTATAATAAAGGTGCGCCGCAGGCGAAAATTTTTTTCGCAAAATCCGCGGAAACGTATTTTACATATCTTCTTAACCAAAATTTAAATACAAATTGACTTCGAGGGGCCGAAAAAAAATTGTTTTGAGGTCGAACATGGTTTTCTAGTTTGATGGCAAATGCGTTTCGAAATTAGTTTTTTACTCCAAAAAAACGTTCCTTGTAGGGTGCCTGTAGAGGTTTTTACTGGAGGCTGATTTAATTGGACGAGTTGGACTACGTTTTTTGGAAACATAACTCAATGGCAGTATAGAATTGTAAGCTCCAAAAATTCGGAAAATATCGTGAAATAGATGGACGCGAACTATGATGAATTAATGTGAAAATATTTATTCTTGTTTGATAATTATTCTTTTATAATTAACACTATACATTGTTTTTGTTTAGTCCATGTAACAAACTATTAAGGAACTCATTCTGTATTGATACTGTATTGATTGAAAGAATATTTGAAAACAACTTTCTGATTTTGCTCATTGGAATGAAATTTTTGGACTTTGGATTTAATATGGAAATTGTGGTTATTTTTTTTGATAAAAACAATTTTTTTTAATTATTGTTCAGTTGACACAACTTTTGTTTCATAAGAACTTTTCAAGGCATACTACAAATTTGCACCCTCCTGCATACTCCCTTGAGAACATAATCAATATAGCAGGATGTTTGAGTCTGTCTATGGTAGACCTCTGCTCTTTAATCCCTTTATACTGATTCGTAAGCTTTCAAAAATGCTTTCAATGAATATTTCTTTTATTACTAGATCTTGAAGTGCAGAATCTTGCAACGTTCTCCATATTGAAATGACAGCAAAGTCTAAATCACTTTCAGAAATACCACTATTTCTTAATTTAAGAGAATAATCAATTACATTTTGTAATTATTTACCGCCCCTGAAATTTGCTGCCCGGGGCGGGACGCCACTGAAATTACAAATTACTAGTGGTATTCCTGAAAGTGATTTGCTTTTGATTTGCTTTCGATTTGATTTCGCCAAACAGCTGATCACAGCTGCTCCATACAAAATGAGCAGTGTGCCCAGAAAATATTAGGAAATTAAGGTCATACTAATTGATTTCGCGAAATCAGCCTCAAAGTTGATTTCGATTTGCTTTCGCTTTAGTGTGACCGTTCACATAAAAGAAATGGATCCGCGCGCATGGTGTTTGTTTAATTTTGTTGTGATTTAAATATATAGAATGTTGTAAGGTGTTTCGCATTCCATATTTTAGCAATTAAATGATAATTATTTATTGCATCTTAGACTGCAACTACTGAAAACAAGGCTCGCGGCCATAAGTGGACAGAGGTCAAAGATGTTCAGGCTTAAATATTTGCACAGCTCTCCTAGAAGGTTTGAGGTTACAAATTCTTCCACTATTTTATCCTGCCTCTTCCTCTTTGGATCTGTCAAATTGCATGTCACTTTCCGTGGCCATGAACAAATTCATAATTAATTGAATTCACCTTAGTAAAGTGACAAACTTCTTAGAACTACAGATTCTGCCCACATACTATTGCTAAAGAATATTAGAAAATTCAATTTTACAATTTCATTTTTCATTTTATGCTTACCCGCCACTGTTTAAATTTTGCGCCAATTGAAAGCAAATCAAAATGAAATCAGGGTCGTTCCACCAACTGCTTTGCTTTTGCTTTCACGAAAGCAAATCAAAAGCAAATCAACTTTCAGGAATACCACAAATGATAATTATAATACTTTAGCGCTATTGAGCCCGTAGATGTAACTAAATTCGATACTCACCAACAATATATTGCGCATTTATAATTGAACAATTTTTTTATATATTCTCTGGGAACACGTCTTTTTTCTGCATAAGCCGAAATCTCACTGACTTAAGAATTTTTTCGCTCTCTCTCGTTTGGTCAACGTTCGCCAAGCGTTCGGAGCTGTCTTCGTTTTTCTACTTCGTGCTCTTCCCACGACTAAGAGAGACTGAACCGTTTCACGATAGGCCGACTTTTAGCCTTACGAATACCTGAGAAAAGAACGTGTGAGTTTTTCATGATGATGTCATGCCAAAAAATTATGTAGTGACTATTTCCCTGAAATTTCATGCCACCAAATGTACTTATTTTGGGAAGCACATGCTGCAAAGTCCGACTGGGTTGTCATTCGCGTTTTGATTCTTCATAAGTTTGGTTGTGGACATATTTTATTGGTTGACTTTGTGCACAATGCCAAGGGCTAAATCTAACATTTTCCGGGAACCGTTTTCTTACGACATTGAAAAGAACATTAGCACATGTGTTATTAAAATAAATGACATGCAATGCGGAAAAAAATCAAAGTGAGTGCAATAATTATACACATACACACAAACAAGCACAAATGTTTGTAAAATATAATATTTATGTGTACTGGCAATGCACAGTGGTGTTTTTGGCCTTTTTCTGGCATAAACCCCAACATTTTTTTTTTTCAGATTTCAAATATTAACTGGTTATTTTTTATTTCCATACTCATATTAGTTTAAAAAACAAACCCATTCAACCTTAGTGGCGGGCGCTTGAAGTCAGCTGTTTGTGTGCCACGTGTTTTTTGTGAAACTAGCAGCAAATATTTGCCAACTTTGAGTGTGTCTGTTTAAAAAGTTAGAAGCAAAATAAAAAATCGTTTAGTTGCGTCAAACACAAAAAAAGTTTTTTAAGTCGTATTTAGTGCCATTAATAAAAGTGCGAACCGAATTTCAGTTCAATAGTGTAAAATACAACAAAGTTGGAGCAAAGCGGATATATCAGTTATATGGCAGCTATATGAAATAGTATTCCGAATCAAACCATATTTTATAAGTCGCTTAAGAAGCTTTAAATACGTGCTCAAAGCGAATTCCAGATCAACATCTTTAAAACCAACTAAGTTGGTGCATATCGGCCAGATCGGTTATATGGCAGCAATATCAAATAGTTCTGCAAACCAAACAAGATTTGGTAAAACGTATAAGGAGCTTAAAGTACGTGTACAAACCGAATTTCAGTTCAATAGCGTGAAAAACCACAAAGTTTAAGCAAATCCGCCAGATCTGTTATATGGCAGCTATATGAAATATTGATCTAAACTGAGTAAAATTTTCCAAGTCGTCCTTGGGGCCCAAAATATGATTATAATACAAATTTTGGGGTCAATGACGTAAAAACTAGAGTTTTTGCGCAGCTAGCAGCGAAGAGGCACCGAGCACACATTTTCAGGCCTGTTCCGAATTCCGAAAACGAGTGGAATTGTCGCAAATCGAGTTGATTGCTGTTCCGAATTCCGCAAATCGACCAGAATTGTCGTTTTCAAAAAATTGGGCTGCAGAGTCAGCAGAATGAAAAGTAATTGCTATTAAAAGCATTAAAATAAATCGCAAAAATTATAAACTTATCAATTTAATAATGTTGAACATTTTTAAAATCGATTTGCATCACTACTTAAAATGTTTACAGTTTAAGTGTATTTTAAAATCATTTTTTTATAAACATCTATAAAATATTGCGTGAAAAGCAAAACCGAGCGGTCGTTTTCAAACCGAGCTGTTCTGAATTCCACTTTACGTTTTAGTCGAATTCAATCGTCAATCGATAGCTGCTTGGGTTGCTTCATTTAAATTAATTTATTCGGTTGGCACTTTTTATATTTGATTTAGCTATATTTAACCATATTTTACATCACATATTCAAATGTAACAATTAAAAACTGTTTTAAATAAAAATAAATTGACTTAAAGTGTAAATAAGAGCTTTGTAAATTAAAATTAAAGCGATGATGCCAACTCTGGCTGCTGTCGATATACACAAACACGTGCGCAGGCCAGTCAGCCAGCTGTTTATGAAAGCGACTTCGAAACCGAGTTCGAAAAGTCAAAACGTAGTCAAATCGATCGGAATTGGGAACAGCAAATAGTAAAACGTTCGTTTTCGTTTCGTTTTTACTTTTTGAAAACGTTCGGAATTCGGAACAGGCCTCTTTATCTTGGTTTACCTCATCTGTGGCAATGCGTATAAAAATTTCACTAACACACATAAGCGGCAAAATGTGTGAGATGCTTGGCGCGCTTTAAACGAAATTGAACTTGTTTGTTTTTTATTGCGCAGTATTGAAATAAAGGTCACTCACACTTGCACACATAATATTTAATGGAAATGGATATGGAAAAAAAACAATTTTTTAAAAATAATTAATTAATTAATAATATGAATTATTTATAATTTTACGCCCTTCAGGGAAATCACGCTACTAACTTAAAGCAACATATTCGCTGTTGTCATACCGAAGTCTTTCAAAAATCAGAGGAAGATAAAAAGAAATCAGAGGAATTGAGTTCCAAAAAGGAGCAGTCTGTCAAAATTGACGGTTTCTTACGTCCTTCTGTTAAAGTGGCTATCAGTAAACAAGAAATTAAAGATGCATGCGTTTTGATGTGTACAGTGGATGGCAGACCATTTTCAGCTGTAAATGACGTTGGTATTCGAAAAATTTTAAACCCAATTATCCACGGCATGGGATGCGAAAATTTTGTTAACCCGCAAAATGTTAGAGATGATGTCATTCTCAAATCAGGCCTTCTTGCAAAGAACTTTCAAAAAGAGATCGAAGGAAAAATGGTGTCCCTTAAAATTGATGGCATGACTCTAAGTGGTCGGTCCTTCATTGGTAAGAATGTCATTTAATCGTCTTTAAAACGACCTTTTATAAAAATTACTTCATATTTGTTGCAGGCTTGAATATTCAATATGTGTTAAATTCCAAAATTGTTTTGAGAACTTCGGCAACTGAGGAGATGCACAAGAGTCACACGGCCACCCATCTTAAAGACGTTGTCATAAAAGTTCTTAATCGATTTGGTATTGGGACTAAGCAAGTATACTCCTGCACCACAGAGAACGGACGCAATATGGTGAAAATGGTGGAACTCTTGGGTCTAGAGCATAAGGACGATAATCATAACAACGATGATAAAGACGATTCGAAGTGCATAGTTAAAGTATTTAACAAAAAGAAGTGAATCATTTTATTAATATTGCTTGTTTTCAGGAATAAGATGTGCTGCCCATACCCTTCAGTTAGCAGTCAACGCAGTATTGAAAAAACCTGGATTCGGCAGCGCTATAGCGGCCGCCAGAGCTATGGTGAAATCTCTTCGAACGCCAAACATAAGCTATTGATTGGCATCAACGACGATCTAAATCTAGACTGGATGATTGCTCGGTGGCTTTGTTTTTAAGGCCAGCTGTTTTGTTGGCTTAGGCGCGCACATTTAAATTTTCGAACTGAATTCGAACATGTTGCGGGGGTTGGCACTTGCGTGCGTTAGAGGAGATCTGCTATAGAGGGCTTGGTATGTGAATTGTTTTATATGGCGGGGATTTGGTTGGGACAATTTGTTTGCTATTTAAACGTTTTGGGGCTGGCAGATAATTGTTGTTGGTGCCGATGTAACTCTGCTAGGCCTGTTGGTAGTTGAAGATGGCCAAAAGGGTCAATTAATGGTAAAAAATGTGTTTATTTTTTTTTTGCTTCAATGGGAGGGGGATTCCTTTCATGCATGGCACAATGCATATTGTTGCATTAATTCATTTAATTGTTTGCTTAAATGGCTTGGCAGTTATGTGTTTTTTTGAAATAACATTGGCGCTGTTGTGGCGGCTGCGGACGGGCAGCACAGCTAGCAGCACTGTTAGGGCTCGACAGCACTGCACTCTCTCGCTCAGAAGAGCGCAATTCACCGTTGCTTCAGTCATTTTGCTCTCATGAGTTGGACTGTTAATAACTTGCTCTCATGTTAAACGCGCTGTTCGCTCTAACTGTTTCATTCGGTTTTATATTTCGAAGAGGGGAGGATAATAAGTTTATGGTATGAGCAAATTGCTGGACATGTTTCATATTTCAATGTTTACAGCACAATATATATATATTTAAAATAATTCATATTATTTTTCTGCTGTTTAATGCAATTCTTCACTTATATTTACAGTTCACGGATGTTCATACTGTTGCACGCTCCAATTCAAATCACTTTGCAAAGTTGGATTTTTCTTTTTATTTGTGACATACGTGACTATATTTGATAAGTTAGTTAGTTTTCATAAATATAAAAACCAAAATGTTCATTTTCATACAATACTTTTCGAAAACTAGAATTTTTATAAACATATATATGAGCGAATCAAATGAATACAAATTGTATTTAATCAACATCACAGAATTGTGTTCTCTATTATTGTTTGTGGGCTTAGGAACTGTCTAACTTATATTTGCATCTTCATTTCGAACCAAGTTTTTCAAATCGTGACTTCATGATAAACGAATACTCACGCGCAGTGGGAAAACTCACGAATACGATAATATGGCAACGCTACGAAAGAATAAAGAGGAATGTAAGGCCGGATTTACATTGGGGCACAGCGCAATGTGAACGGCAAAAGGCTTGTCACAGAAATCGTGTGTCACAGGAATGAGTACTTTTCAATGTGAACACTAGTACTCATTTGGCGTCACAGTGTTTCTGGGCCGGAGGGTGGCACGTTTGTGCCAATAATATATTGAACAGCTGATTGCAATAAGTTAGCTCAAAACGAGCTCATTAGAACTATTTTTCCTGTGACAACCATATCGATCAAGTTCGTTTTTAAGGCACACTGTGGCCATCTTGTTTTGTTTTTTTGCGACATAAAATTTTTTATAAAGGTTAATTTGCGTCATTTATTGTGTTTCGTCTATTTTATATGATTTTTTTAATTGAAATTATGTTAAATTAAATTTTTTTATCTGCAAGAAATGAATGCGCGAAAGGCGAAAGAGCTAGTGGCCCGAGCTGTTGTGGCGTTGTGGGTGCAGGACGAAGATGCCAATGATGATGAACCCAAGCCAAAGCGCTCTTGCTGGATCGACAAAATTAATTTGGCTCGAAGAAGGCATGTTTGTTAAGTTCAACGGAGAGTTACAAATTTAAAAATTATGTGCGCAATTTCTTATGCTGGGCAACGCCATTTTTCAGAAAGCAGACAACGTATTGCGCTATTTAGCTTCAGGATCCATAGTTGGCATCCCTCTCATACGAGTTTAGAATGTCAAAGGCAACAATAAGTAGAATTAAAATTAAATACATTTGTTTATTTATTTGATACGTGTACTTTTTCCATTGCATTGGTGCTTTAGATAGAGAGCACCTTCTTATCCAACAACCACAAGTCTGTTGTCTGCAAAAATGTGAATAAAAATACAATTTCATGCCGGGTAGCTTATGTATTGAATTGTACACTTACTCGATATGTGTTTCGCAAACTGTTCCATTTGTCGACAACGTCTTTCTAGGTGACGGCAAGCTGATCGGCAATGCTGCTCCAGCCAGACTCCTTGGCATCGCGATGTTTATAATTGGCAGTGGTCAAATTCCAGAGGCATTCCGACTCCTCCACGGATGCAATAAGGGATCGAATCGGCATTCCACTGCATGGCCACACGGCGATCGCGATTAATAGTTTATGACTTCTCTATTCTTTTTTTTTAATTGTAGCCGGTGTTGTTTACTTTATTTATGCGGATCTGGCTCGCAGCTCACAAATAGTTCAATGTTAACTTTTGTGAGCGAGGTGGCGCTCTGTGACAACGACAAGAAGCGTTCACATCAAAAGTACTCATTTGGATAGTCACAGCGCATGGCACAGCGCTATGACATGCAATTTCTGTGACGCCAATGTAAACACTTTGGACTTCTGAGTACTTTGGTCACAGTGCGTCACAGTCAACTCGGTCACAGTGTGCCCCAATGTAAACCCGGCCTAAGGAAAACAAATGAAGCCAAGTAACGGTGAAAACTTAACAAAGTTAGAAAATGGCAGAAATGGATCCAAATAATCTAAAATCAAGGTAAGTTAAATATTTATTTAAATTGGTGTTGCATAAATCATAAAAAATATGTCCCTGAAGTGTGTTTTTTTTTGGGCTCCAACAAGCGATCATATTGCTTGTTTTTCATGAACATCTGAACCCACCGGTACCCACCCACCAGTACCCAGTCACCGGTTTAACTCATGTTATTTTGAAAAAAAAATTGGCAAAAGAAAACGAGCAACAATATCCCACTGAAAAAAGTTTGCATGGTCGAGACAAAAAAATTCTCAAAGGGTGTGATGGTAGTACAAAAACTTAGCCTGGGTTTGGTCTGGTTAGCTTCCGGTTCCTTTTTATAGCACTTTAAAGTTTTTAGCTCCCTGAAAACCCGTTACAGATGTGGACATGTAATATAGGTAAAAGTTGTTGCTAAGACAAAATTTAACAAACCGTTAGTACGAACAAAATACATTAAATTACTCTTTCATATAGTTAAAGCCCAAAAGCATGAAAAAAAATTTCATAAAAATTCAAATATTATCGGTAAAAAGTTGATAAATTTAATTTTTTTAGTTACATTTTGTAAGTTTTTTTCTACAATTTTATTGACTTAAAACAAAACATTATGTCAGCCTATTCCTACTAAAAACTGTAATTCTTCGAGTTTTGGTTGAAATTATACATAATTTACATAATTTAGTTTCCAACCGATTGTTTATTTTAGTCTAAGCTACATTCTCGTCCTTCGTCATCTTCAACTAGTATGCTATGGAAAATTATTAAATCCAACTAGACTTAACCGTTTTAAAAAATATATTTATAACAAGTTTATTCCAAACTTTATACAGCGAAAAAAGTGTTTTGGGTGCTTCTACGACAGGATCTCAAATATATTATTATTATTATTGTGGTGCACATCTGGATTTATAGTATAAATTGTATTCTACCCCAATCTTCATTGAAAACTGCATTGTATGCTAAATATGCATAAAATATGCAAAGTATGTAAAATGTATAAAAAGTTTAGTTTTTTTAATTTATATTATTATACCATCAATATTGAGCTGGCTCAAGGTCTCGTTATGCTTGCGCATAACTCCAAAAAGGAGGAACACATCACACCACAAGTGAAGCTAGTTAGTCATACAGCCTGTTTCAATGGTATCTCTACCATATCATCAGTGACCTTCGCTTGCTTGTACTGGCCCCATCGACTCCCACTCCATGCCAGCGCTGCCATAATCGTTTGGGAATTCCTAAACGACTTGACAGCAAAAAACCGGCAGACATGAGAACGACGTTGGTTGCCAGTACCTTGTGTGTGTGTGTGTTCCCCAGGTTGGCTTTTTCTGTTGTGTTAGTGACAGAGATTTCCTCCCCGCTTCTAACCCAGTAGCCAATAGTTTGAGTACAGAATAGCATTCAAACCGGGTTTTTTTTTTTTTTCCAACGCAGCCCGCGTTAAGCCTAGTACGGAGGGCGTTCGAATTTTCCTTCCAGAAATTTACCTGATATTCCTTTTTGTGGAATGTAAGAGGCAGTGTGACCAGATAACATTAAAAAATATACCGAAAACGGAAAATTAATAAATTGGCCAGCTGACTTGTGTTTTGACATAACTATAAGATTTAAATAAAATGAGGCACAACATGGATGAAGTTGCTATTGCAGTGGCAGCTGTTAAGCTGAAGAATGTTAGCAAGACTTCAGAATTGGATTCGCCTGTTGCCAAGAATCTTATGGTCTGCACGAGGCCGGATAAGTCCAATTATAATTGTTTTATTTCCATTTGGAACATCATTCCGGGCGAGGACCTCACTCAGGTGCACATATCGCTGCAACGAAAGATGTCTCAATTTATGCATTGGGACGTGCCCTCCAACATGACAAGATTCCAACATGGCGCAACTGCTTCCCAAACACTTGTTGTAAGTGCGGTGTCCAGTTGCTTGTCGTTTGTGATGTCCCACAATCATGCATTGTTTTAATGCATTTTTGTCGTCATAACTAAATTTTTGTACTTTTGCCTAGCCTTTTGAAAATTGACACAAGGAATAAATGACTGCACAATATCTCTTGAAAGAATATCAGCTGTTCGATACAGTCCACACGCTTCATCGATATGGCAACTCTCAAAATTCCTTGTGTGTATTCCTTGGCTTTCTGCATCAGAATGAGGCAAGGAAAATTCCTTAAGCAATTTTTTTTATATGGAGTTTGACAGCTGAAGGAAAATTCGAACGCCCTCCGTACTTGGCTTTACTCTCGACTGCAGAGTTCTCCTGTAGGCAGCGTTTTTCTCTGCAGTAGCGCGTCGGCACTCCTCGTCGTACCAAGACCGCTTTCGAGGGGGCTCGGAGTAACCGAGTATCTCCTTGGCAGCCGTACTCATGGAGTGCGATATACGCTGCCACTGTTCGCATATATCGGAAGGGAATGGGGAGGTTTCCCTAAGCAGTTGGGCGAGTTTAGCTGTGTAGGCTTCAGAGGTCCCTTGTGATTGCAGCTTCTCGACGTTTAGCTTTCGACGTGTGCTAGAGCGTGAGGCATGTGCCACACTGAGCCGCGTGCGTACCTTGGCTGCAACCAGGTAATGATCCGAGTCTATGTTGGCTCCTCGAATCGCACGCACGTCTAGTACACTCGATGAATGCCTTCCGTCTATCACAACGTGATCAATCTGATTTCGTGTTCGTTGACCAGGGGACTTCCAGGTCGCCTTATGGATGTCGAGGTGTTCAAATCTGGTACTACTTATGACCATGTTCCGGCCAGCAGCGAAGTCTATTAGCCTCTCTCCGTTACCGGAGGTTGTTTCATGAAGGCTGAATCGTCCGACTGTCGATCCAAAAACTCCTTCTCTCCCGACTTTCGCGTTAAAATCGCCTAGCACGATCTTTATGTCGTGGTCGGGGCAGCGCTCGTATAGTTGTTCCAGGCGCTCATAGAATTCATCTTTTATCGTGTCTTTCTTGTCTTCTGTTGGCGCGTGAGCACAGATAAGACTAATATTAAAATATTTTGCCTTAAGTCTGAGCGCGGCAAGCCGTTCATCAACTGGTGTGAAGCTGATGACAGAGCGACGCAGTCTATCACTCACTGCAAAGCCGCACCCAAACTCGTGCTTGGAAACATGTCCGCTGTAGTAGATCTCCCAGGGGGGTGGTGGTTTCTGTTCTGTCTTCTCTTTTGGTAGCGTTATTATCTTGCTCCCATGTCCGATCCATCGCATTTCCTGGAGGGCAGTAACGTCCGATGAATATTTCTTGAGGACATTCACCAAGGCGATATCATCACCATCTCTGTTGAGGGTGCGGACATTCCAGGTGCATATTCTCAAATCGTGGTCCTTAAAACGTTTGCGTGGGTCGTCGTCAGGGGGGGTCCGTATCCGAGGCATTGTAGTCGCAGTTTTCATTGGTGGAGATTTTTTACGATGGTGGGTACCAAACCCGACGCACTAACCCTATATATTATACCCTGTAGGGAAGGGGCGGCGTCCCCCCCGCTCACGTTAGTCAGCAGCGAATGCGGGTGCATTGCCACTGCTTCCGGTAGTCACCACGAGGAGGTGTGAGTCGACTTGAGACGTAGTAAGCCAGGATCACTCTGGGTTCGCCAAGTTGAACCGATCAGAAGCTTTCCCTTACCACATACGCCCCCGTTAGGTCCAGAAGATCTATGACTAGAAGTTCTGAGCCACCACCTTATATTATTATAGAATTATGGCAATGTAAAATGGTGTATTTTTGAAGGGGCTTGAAATATATTGGAAAAATAAAAACTCCTGTTTGTTTATTTTAATTCATTGCGTAAAAAACATTATTATCGAGACAGCTAAAAAACTCCAAATTATAAAAAAATAGATAGATGGGAAATATAGACGGTTAAATAGAAGAAGTAGAGGTGTAGAACAAATGGCCAACAACATCGCGAAATATTAAAAATTCACATTTGAGTTAAGATTATCATAAAAATTGATAAGCCGGTGAGCAAAATGGAGGAGTAAATCAAATTATTTAAGTACTTAAGATAATTATAAATCTGCTATGTTAATATGTATTTCAATTCAGTTTTATGGTAAATCTTTTAGCCAATTAAGACTCAAACTTGTTTTTTCAGTTTTCTGCATTTGATTACAAGTTAAATTGATGAAGTCGATTTACAAGTTCAATCATAATTGCAACAAAATCAGAAAATGGTGTCTATAGAATCACAAAAAAAGCCTATATAATAATATTTTTATTTTGTTATGATTATTTAGATTCGGCAATGAACAACACATTGTTCAATTGCAAGTGAAAATTGAAGATGAAGGAGGAGAAGATGCTGAAGTACTGAAGAAATCTTTCAGTGGTGTTTCCCTGTCGTAAGTTATTTAACATATTTAAGTTTATTCAACTGAATTATCAGTGAATTATATTAGTGTTAAATTTTTACATTGATGTTCTATTTTTTTTGCGATTTGTGGAAAATAAAACAACTGTAAACAAATCTAATGTAAAAATATACAAATTGTTTTGCAGATTGGAGAGCAATGATTCAGACGAAGCGCCAAAGGAATCTTTAAAAAGTTCGTCTCTGTTGAAGTAAGTACTTTTTTATATGCTTTGGTGATTTTAACTTTTTATATGCTATTTTCACTACAAGTGCATTTTCGCATTTTTGGCAAAATGCACATTTTCTTCCATAAAATTTTATAAGGGCACTTGAGACAACACATTCATTCAAAATTCATTTTTTTTCATTCATATCATTCATATATTACTCATGTAGTTAAATTACGTTAGACACTCGATTGTTTCAATTCGATATTTCTGTAAAACTTGTGGAAAAAAATTGGGAAAAGGTATCGTTATTCTGTTTTTTGTATTTGGCACAATTCGAAAATAAAATTATAAAATTAGACGCGTTAGAATGCGTTCTTGAACTGTATTCAAAATTTAATCAATCTTATTTTCATCCCTTTGACAGGAAACAAAGATTTGACAACTGCGTAGTTGATGGATGTCCAGGCAGCGAGAGGACATTTGCATTTCCCAGAGCTAAAGAAGCTATTCAAATATGGCTGAAAACGCTGCATTTGAACACATACGTTCGAGTTCGACATGCTCGCGTATGTTCTCTGCATTTCAAAGAAGGAGATATGCTAGGCAACAAACTACGCTATTTTTGCGCCATTGACATAATAGGTAAGTAATGAATTACTTTGTAACACAGCCTATTTCTTTTTTCCGATCGATATGCATAACCCGCGAGAGTTTAGCAGTTTAAATCGGTACTTTAGAAACCATTAAGTAAATAGATTGCTGCATTTGCACCTTTCATATATCTCTTAATATTCAAAAATCTTTAAACAGAATCTATTATCAAAAGACCTGTTATTAAACAAGGGGTAAATTTTTGTTAATATTTACAGTTATTTGCTTAGGTGTTCATTATCGTCAGTGATTCTCTTTAAAAATTCAATTGTTTCATGAAAATCATTCATATTAAATATAAATATATAAGTATATAAACTTCGGTCGTGCCGAAGTTAACTTTCCTCTATTTTTCATAACTTAATACTAATTTTATACCAATATTAAAGATATAATTCATTTCTTTTCAGGAACTAAAATGATTAACAAGTACTACGTCATGTATAATGATGATAATTTAAATATCCTGTATAAGGATGAAGAAATCCTGAATAAGGATTATAATATCCTGAATAAGGATTATAATATCCTGAATAAGGATTATACTTTCCCGAATAGGGATGAAAATTTCCTGAATAAGGATGAAACTTTCGTGAATAAGGATAATAAAACAGAATTTATTATAGTAGATAACACTAGTTTACAACCAAAAAGACCCATTTCTACTGAAAATTTTTTTTAGTGTAGTTTGGAATGGTGATCTCAAAAATCAATTTCAAAAATTTTTTCATGGCTCCGTTTTTGAAATAGAATTTTTTTCTATTTTTTGGTAGGTACTCTTACATTTTAAGCCATATCTCACTTTATAATTGTCAGATTGAGTCAAGCAAGATAAGAATCGAAAGGTTATTTCGCTGCCGGTAATCGAGTAGAACATTGTTTTTAAATCGGCTCATTAGTTTGACTACAACATCTAAAAATATTTCGAAAAAATCGATTTTTTGCTCGAAAATTCATTTTTGGTCGCCTGGAAAAAATATAAAAAATCCAAAAAAAACTATTTTTATTTTTTCTACATAAGAACCGCACTTCTACGAAGAAAAACAGATATCGATGATCAAAATCTGTGAACAAACACAGGAGCTGTAAGCAATTTAGTGCAAAAAAATGTGATATTTTCTGAATATTTTAAAATAAGTTTTCGTTTGCTTCGACTTTTGTTCCGTTTTTTAATTTTTATTTTTGTTCTGGCTTTTCGTTCACTTCATAATTTGACCAAAAAACGAAGAAAAGTACAATGTTAATTTTTGGAAACACACAATATACTCAAATTTGACTGTTAGTTCCTCTACTCAATTTGATCCATCTATGGTACGTGTTACACGATTTTCCTCACCAATACCTTATTTTCTTCGTAAAAATGCGATTCTTAAGTAGAAAAAATAAAAATAATTTTTTTGTATTTTTTTATATTTTTTCTAGTCGTTTAAAAGTGAATTTTCTTGGATTTTCGAGCAAAAAATAGATTTTTTTGAAATATTCTTGGTTGTTGAATTCAAACTACTGAACCGATTTCAAAACAATGCTCCACACAATTATTGGCAGCTTTATTACCTTTCGATTTATTTCTTACTTGACTCTATCTGACAATTATGAACTGAGATATGGCTTAAAATGTAAGAGTACCTACCAAAAAAATTTAAAAAATTAATATTTCAAAAACGGAGCCATGAAAAAATTTTTGAAATCGATTTTTTAAATCACCATTCCAAACTATACTAAGAAAAGTTTTCAGCTGAAATGGGTCATTTTTTTTTTTCATTTTTGTAAACTAGTGTAATCAAATATTTGAAATTTCTGTTCAAGAAACTGATTATGACAGCCTAAAGAGTGAAAATACCTCTTTAAAAGTAAAAATTCATAGTTTGGAGAGTGAAAAACATTCTCTTTACTGCGACTTTATGAATTTGCAAGAACGGTTTAATAAATTGGAAAAGGAATTGCACGACGCAAATAAATTTTTACTTGAAACGAGCCAATTTAAATTATTGCTCTGTTATTAGAAAAAAATAAATTACAGGCAGACAATGAAGAGCTTGTACATCAAATTGAGAAACACAAACTTAGTTTGGAAAAAGTTACACTGAACTGTAATTCGTTTAATTTTTTGTTTTTGAATGAAAATGCTAAAGCGTTTCATTCTGTATTAATATCTAAACGTGGCACTCATTCCAATCAGAATGAAAAACATGTTCTGCTGGACATTTATATGAGCAGCCCAAAATCATATTGCCATATGCGTGATAATCTAGGGTTTAATTTACCAGCCGCTCACACACTTAAAGCCTGGATTCCGATGAAGTCATTTGAAACGGGCTTTTCAGGCGCTCATATTGAATTTTTAAGACAATTTGTGACTCAAATGGAAGAAAATCATCGAAACTGTCAGCTCGTATTCGATGAAATGAGCATTAAGACAGGGATAACATATCTGCCTAAAGCTGACAAAGCTGTTGGGTTTGTCGACCTGGGAGATGGTCTAAATAATGATGATGAATATTCCACACCCGCTACAGGAATGCTTGCCTTCATGGTACGTGGGTTATTGTCTAATTGGAAATTCCTGCTTGGTATTGCATTTGTGAATCATAATATTACTGCAAAGCACTATGCACATATGATTGCCAAAGCTGTGAAATGTTCAACTAATGTTGGCCTGAAAGTTCAAGCCGTAGTCAGCGATCGCTGTGCCATTAATTTATCAGCGTTTCGCATTATTGAAAATGAGAACCTTCTTGAGAATCCAAGACCTCAATTTATAGTTGACTATGTGCACCTGTTTAAAAGTGTTAGAAATAACATTTTAAGCCACAATACTGAAACTCCTGATGGCATTGTCAGGATGTTGTAAAGAAATTTTATGACATTGACAAGACTCAAGGAGTACGCTTGGCGCCAAAATTGTCGGAGAAACATGTTGATCCGAATAATTTTGAAAAAATGAGCGTTAAATTGGCTGTACAAGTCTTTTCAAAAACAGTTAGCAACGCCATTGAGCTGAGCTATAAAGACGGTTCTTTAAGAGGACATGAAAATGCACTCGCAACAGCAAAGTTTTTGCGGAAAATGAACGATGGATTCGACTTGCTGAATAAAGGCAGTTATCGATCTGATGGTGTAAAATGCAAGCGAAGATTGATGATTTTATAACATATTTGAAGTCCATTCGCATTATTAGAGCAAAGAAAGATCCGAGGTCCAAATGTTTTGAAGACCTGATTTTCGCTTTTAGTCGAATCGGCACAGTTTGCAATAATCTTCTGAAAAAGGAAGGTATTAATTTCATTTATGCAAGCCGATTCAACCAAGATGCACTCGAGAACTT
This sequence comes from Lordiphosa clarofinis, assembly GCA_018904275.1. NCBI lineage: Eukaryota > Metazoa > Arthropoda > Insecta > Diptera > Drosophilidae > Lordiphosa > Lordiphosa clarofinis. The sequence continues at coordinate 351,261 of JAEIGQ010000265.1, forward strand.
CTTTGGCTTAGTTCGCAGTAGATTTGGTTCAAATACCAATCCAACTGTGTCTGAAGCTCTTTACTGCATCAAAAATCTCTGGTCAATGAAAATTGTCCGAAATACGCGACTAAAGAATGCCAACTGTCAGTCAGACGATGACTTTTCGTTAGATTGGGCATTCAACCCAGAAATGGGTTGTAACTTAACCGAAACAGGTGAAAGTCCATTTGATGATGCCGAAGAGAACCCTCCAATTTGGTATAGACCTGCAACGCACTGTGGGCTGAACGACCACTTTTTGTGGCATTAATTAATAACTTCAAAACGAAGCAACATATTAAGGTTCTGTTTTTTTAGTTAAGCTATGGATCACTAAAGTAACATATTTTAAGAAAAAAAGGCGTGGTTCTGCCCCTTTAAAAAAAAAAAAATTTTTTTTTTTAGTGTAGCCGACAAAAAATTTTTGTTTTGTTTTCATTATAAAATATAAGTGGAAAATAAAACTTTATTGTAAAAATGAAGATCGTCTTACCTTTTTTATAAATAAAATTAAAGTTTCGCTTTTTTGTTTCTCAGTTTTTTAGGGCAAATACTCGCTAAATCCTCCGAAAAAAATCTGTAAGCTTAAAAACTACAATATTATGTAAACTATTATGTTTATTTCGCAAACCTATTGTTCATCGTCATCGTCTTCGTTATCCAGCTCCATATTCCATGAATATCCAAATAAATTTTCAATAGGCTCATCATCGTCCAATTCGTCTATGACATTAAACTCGCAAGACAGTAAGCTCGTTACTTCATCTGGGAGCCCTTGTCTTTTTTGGATTCGCCTGTTTAGGTTTACAGAGGATATGATCGGATCTGATGTATCCATAGCTCTTTCGAATACATCGGCAAAGGTATCCTTCCTGCTAGTTTTTCGAGCATGGTGCAGGCGGTCAGACTTGTACAATTTGTTTCTGGACTCAGCACCCTCTTCTCCAAAGTATCCTACTGGAAGGACCGTGTTTTCTATAATGTCAGACGAGTGAACAAGAATTTTGTGTACAGTCGCAGTCATCGGCAGCCAAGGATACTCGTCGATAATAATTTCCCCAGTTTCGTTGCAGAAGCTTTGAAATTTGGGTACATTAATTGGCAACTGACACGAGAGGCAAATTAAAATAGTCCGAAGATTTGTAATCAGCCTATGGTTTATTCCAGTGATTTCTGAGAATTTTTTAGGTTCACTGAAAGCACGACGAGCCGTATTTCCATCATTCGTGCTGCCAAATCCGCCTACTTTTGCTTGATCAACCCTCAAAGACATCTGCTTCCAAAACAAGTCCTGTATGTAAGCTTTTCTTTTAGCGACTTCCCTTTTATCATTTATGTGAAATATTTTCCATTTCTTGATGTGGCATTTATAGCCAGCGTGCAAAACAAATTCAAAAGCCGAATCCAACAGTGCAGAGGACTTAATCCGTATTTTAAATTACTTATGACTGGCAGGAACTTTTTGCATTTAAAGTTTTTATTGTTTAGAAGTCCTTTGGGTTAGCTCCACAAATCGGGCAAGCTTGGGAAGAGTTAGTTCCCGTCAATACGTTTAGCACTTTTCCATCAATGGCTGTTAGATATAATCTAAACTTAACGTAAAGAATTTTTCCGTGGCTCATAACAATTTTGCAAGACTTCAAGTTCATTATCTGGTTTTCCAATGATTGATGTTCAAGGCGTATTGCTTCTTTCGTTTCCTTCATGAAAACTAATTTCAAAGGACGACAAAACCGAATTGACTGTGGTGTCCTATTATTCCATATTATGTTGCTGGATGCATCAACGAGTCTCAGTGGAGTTACTGTTGTTGCAAAAAGGCTCGAATCCCTATTAAGCGGTTGCTCTGAAGAGTATCCTTGCTTATAGTTAGACTGTCCAGAGCTGCCATCGAATCCGTAACTTAAGATCAGATCTGCAGTTAAAAAATCCGTTCCTTGATCTTTCATCACGCTCAAAACCACCTCTTTCTGTAAACTTGCAATTCGAGCTGCTGTGTGATCGAGTAGATTTTGTAGAGGTACCTCTGCCTTTGTCTCGGATATAAGCAAATCATTTGGCCGGCAATCTTTTTTCCGTCTAGCTACCTCCCAGTATGATGGATATAAATTGTTTTTTGTTTGTTCCCTTACTGCACAGTATTGCTTTTTTGTCAAGCCTTGGTCCAATAAGAGAGCTACAGCCTCGTTAGCAGACACTTTAGTTGGCTTTGCAACTGGATGGCTTATAAAACTTCTTATAGATTTAGCTTTTTCTGGACACAAAACCAATAAGTTTAGCACATAAGCAAGGTCAACTTGCGCCCGTTTTTCGTGCAGCTGCACTCGCAGCTCGAATTAATAATTTAACATTTCCCGCCTTGGATGATACAAGATCTGCAGCTTCTTTTCTTTGCGTTCTTAATTTTTTTGATATGTAGGACAATGCAGGCCGTCCAACCGCTCTTAAACTTTTCTTTATATGCACAGTTGTCTCTTGGCTAAGCCAATCAGGATGATTTCTCTTAAATTGTTTTATATTTCTTTTCGCTTTAAGCCATTTTGCCGAAATTTTGTAGCAAATGACTTTACTTTTTTCAGATAAAATTTCTTCATCGCGGGTAGAACATAGCCCACTTATTAACGTTCTAAAACAATTAAAAATAGCATTCTCCTTTGCATTTTTCGTCTTCTCTGCATTCCACTTCTCGAACAACACGCTGTTTGCAATTTTGAGGTTAGAACCTAAAAAGTTAAATTTAAGAGAAAGTGTGCAAAAGTGCACTTTTTACTAACAACATAAGACAAGAACTAATTACTCTACAACATATAACAGATTTTAGAGTGGAAAAGTGGTAATCACTTTGTAGCTCTATATTAAAATTAGAATACACTACAAATATTAAGCATTTTTAGGGTTAGAACTTACACAAGATTATAGGGACACCACAATCAATTTCTACAAACCACGCTCACAAACACATAGTACAAACCACATTGATACGATTGCATCTTAAAAGTAGCACACAATTGGTTTGTTTTTACACTTTTTGTCACTTTAAACTTTAAAGATAATCAAACAATTAGGCAGCAATCGGTTATCGCTGTAGCAACAGAGCACGGAACAGCTGACTTAACAGTGGATAACTTAACAGTGACGCGCTCTGTTAAAATTTCCAGTACGTAACATTACAGTTTAATGTTTTTTGAATACATCCCGGTTAAAAAAAAGTTATTTTAACGACTTTTAAAAAATGGGTTTTGGCCAGATAAAGTGGTCGTTCAGCCCATAGTGCAACGGAGTCAATATGTCCGAATGATAAGGTCCAAGAACGTTACGCATTGCGTTATTTGCTTGGATATATCATTCTTAAAAAACTGAACTCCGAAAACTGTAGTAAATGCGAAAAAAATCTGGAAAAGATTGAGGAGCTTAAAAGCCGAACTGAACAATTCCTTGTTGCAAAAAATTATAGTTCTTATGAACTATTTTTAAAAAATCCTTCTGATGCCATGTTTGAAATAACGTTGACACATTTGGAAATATTTAAGAAAATGTTCAGCAAATGTCCGAATCAATTAAAAATTAAATATAATATTATAAAAGCTTGTGTTCAAGAAACTAATGTTCGGTATCCCTATTGGTTTGCAAAAACCGATTCGTGCCACGAACATAGAAGAGGCATTTTAACACGGCTGGTAAATGTTCTCCTGCTACGACATTGCAGATGGATGCAACAGAAAATCGTTAAGGAACAGAAAGCTCGACTGGATGCAAAAAAGTTTAATCAATTAAGAAACAAAATGAATTCCAATCCTCTAAAAAGAACACATTTTGACGATGTGAAAGATGTCCACGAGGACAAACATACCCACAGTGCAAAGAAATTGAAAAAACTAAAGCATTTGTGAGAAAATTTATAAGTAAATAAAGTCGCACAACTTGAGAAGGCCCCACAAAAAAAATACGATGAATAATCGTCAGAAAACCGTTCAAGGCTGTCCGATTTACCTGCTTTCATCATTTATGGTAGAGCAAAGATCGCTGATGAGGAAGAGTGGTTTCTTCCGAAACAGTCTAATAGTCTAGTTCCACTGAAACATATATGTTCATTCGCCCAAATGTAAGAAACTACTAACTTCGCAATGATTTGTGGATAGATAGTGAATAGTCATATCCTCAGCTTAGTTCACACATGCAAAAATTTCACCAAATATTAATTATTTCTACTTAGGAATCGCGAAGACAATGAGGTATTGGTGAGGAAAATAGTGGCACACGTACCGTAGATGGAATAACTTGAGTAGAGAAAATAACAGTAAAATTTGAGTACTTTTGTTGTTAACGATAAATAAATTTGTATTTTTCTTTGATTTTTCATCAGTTTGTAAAGTGAGCGAAAAGCCATAATAATAATTATAACACAGAGAACAAAATTCAACTTTTTTTTTGCCTGGGACATGGACCAATAAATTGTGAAACTAGAGGCATTAGGTAGCAACACCTCATACCCAGTTTTTCTGGAGCACGTCAAGTTCGCGTTTAATGGGCACTTTTATACTAGCAACACAAAGCTACAACCTCTGTTGCTGGCAATTCAGTCTATTTTGATCTCCAGTTTATGGCCTATATTGCCTCGATGATGGGTGCTGTCAAATGTGGTACCCACCATCGCGGTTTTTCGATGCATGCTACCATCTTTTAAGTACACATTTTATTAGTCCGTATCTCAATATAGTTAAAATCTTACACAATTCTATCGAGTGGTTTTCCATTAATTCCACTTTCTAAGTTAGACCTCTATGGGCGGGGTACTAACCGCTTGTCCATTGGAGGCGGGAATTTGGTATAACAATGGTGGTGACCCCCTCTAACTTTGGTGAATTTTCCAAAATTTTAGCTCTCATATTTTTTTAACCAGCAATGGAGGTTGTAACTTTGTGTTGCTAGTATAAAAGTGCCCATTAAACGCGAACTTGACGTGATCCAGAAAAACTGGGTATGAGGTGTTGCTACCTAATGCCTCTAGTTTCACAATTTATTGGTCCCAGTCCCAGGCAATTTTGAGCGTTCCACAGTGTAATCAAGAACAGAGCAAAAGTCGAAGCAAACGAAATTTTTTTTTAAATAATTACGAAAATACCAAATTTTTTTGCACTAAATTGCTCACATTTTCCTAATAATTTCAGAATTTATAAACTATGGAGCAAAACTATAGCCGCACATTTTTTTCCCATTGTACGCATAGAAACAGCTGAGCCAGGAAAACTTTGCGATTACCGATTGAAAAAGCGTTAAAGATGAGAGAAAATAATTAACAAACAATAACACTCTCAATGCAAAAATAATGATTAATTTACGATTTGTACTTCAAACTTTAAAAGCGTTTTTCGAACTGGCGGAAATGATTTCTCCTGTTACACTAAACCGATTTTTATGATTAAAACTGAAATCGATGCAGAATTGTCACCATTCTAGTCTGAACCTGAATTTTAATTAAAAAAAAAAATGTTACTATTTTTTTTCAAAAAAAAAAAAAAAATGCCAAAAATCGATTTTTCATTTTTGAATGGCCGCCACTTTGTCAAAAAGAATCAAAAAAATTGTTTCGAGGTTCAGACCAGAATTACGTATGTACTGATTACACAGTACAACACTAAAAAAAAGCCCGGCATAAGACCAATAAAATATGATAAAAGGCACCTTTGTAAGCATCACCTCATACCCAGTTTTTCAAATCCACCCTCGGTTCGCGTTTATTGGATACTTTTGTACTTGCAACACACAACTACAACAATTTTAACTAAGTTTTTACTGGCTTAAGATAAAATTCTCCAAAATTCAGCATATGTGGACAGGGTCATTGGGAACGACATATGAAAAATTCACTTAATTCGCGCAAACGGTTAAGGTACCTCCAGAAGGAGTTAAACGTTCATTCTTCAATATCTTTAAAAGCGCACGGTAGATTTTTCTAAAAAATCGTTGTGTATGATGGTATAATGGGCTATTGCATTTCCCTAAGAGATGGTACTCGACAGCCAAGAAACCGCGAATTGGAGTACCAATTTTATATTCACCCACGGAGCACTCCATATGAACTATATACCCGACGTACAAATAGACTGAACTGTGTTTTCAGTTTCACCAAGGAAGCTTTGGTTCGCGTTTTATAGGCAATTTTGTACCAGCAACTGCCTTAGAACAACATTTACCATCTGGGTATCACAGCCTCCCCCAAAAATTATGCAATTAATCTTATGATTACAATTCGTCGTTTCCACCAAGAAAAAGTAAATCTTTAATAAAAATTGTCTTTGGTGGGCCATCCGTGGTACACCAAGATGCGCTGAACTAAAGTATTTAAATGATATGATCTGTTTTCCTGCTTGCAATGAAGCAATTTACTTATAAATTTAATTTCATAATTTTTGTAAAGCTGGTTTTACCTAAATGGTCAATGTTGTTCTAAGGCAGTTGCTGGTACAAAAATGCCTATAAACCGCGAACCAAGGCTTCGTTGGCAAAACTGAAAACGCAGATCTGTCTATTTTTAGACCTTGTTTATGGCCTATATGAATTGATTTGTGGGTGAGTCTAAACAGAGTACTCCATATCGCGGTTTTTTGGCTGTCGAGTACCTCTTAGGGACATGCAATAGTCCATTACACCATCATAAGCAACGATTTTAAGAAAAAATCTACCGTGCGCTTTTAAAGATATTGAAGAATGAAGGTTTAACTCCTTCTGAAGGTACCTTAACCGTTTGCGCGAATTAAGTGAATTTTTCATATGTCGTTCCCAATGACCCTGTCCACATATGCTGAATTTTGGAGAATTTTATCTTAAGCCAGTAAAAACTTAGTTAAAATTGTTGTAGTTGTGTGTTGCAAGTACAAAAGTATCCAATAAACGCGAACCGAGGGTGGATTTGAAAAACTGGGTATGAGGTGATGCTTACAAAGGTGCCTTTTATCATATTTTAATGGTCTTCTGCCGGGCTTTTAAAAAAATTTGGATTTTGTCGAACTGTGTTATAGAGCCCCGTTTTTACTTTTCATTTCAGACAACCTGGAGACGTGGAATCATGGCCGACAGCACCATACCTGTTTCTTCGGACACCTACTTTGACGGCCGATAACTTTTGGAACAGCCCTTGCATCGATGCAATAAAAATTAGTTTTTTTACTTTAATCTGTTTGTAACCAAATAAACTAAACTAAACAGAATAGGGAAATCTAATTGCGTTTTAAAATAAGATTTTTTTTAAATGTCCATAACACTGCCTCGACATGTAGAACACCCCCCTAGTCCGCTTGATGATTAGATGACAATGCAGGGGTTTGTAAATAGCAGATGCAGATCAAATGGTCTAAAAAATTGCGAAACTTTCAAATTTTTCAATGGATCTAAGATTATTATGAAGTTTGGATGAATGCCAATTGAAGACGCTAGGGTAGACCAAAAACAGCGAAAATCACCAAATTTTTATTTAAATATTTACGAAATTTAATTAAAGAAAATAAAAATAAAAACAATTTCACAATTTATACTTATATACTAATTCTTACAAACTATAGATATGTCTTACAACTAAATAACTTAAATTACTAAATGGTTTTGAAAAATAGAAAAAGAATAAAAAAAAAACTCAAATATAAAATTGCTTCATTTTAAATCTTACAAACTAAACTTACTAACTAAAAACTTAAACATCTAACTAATTCAACAAACTATTTAAGCCCCCTCCTCCCCCTCCGTCATATTAATACATTCCATTTGCTGCTGCAACTGCTGCTCTTCTTGCTGTTGTTGTTGTTGTTGGTCCTGCTGTTGCTGTTGCTGCTGCTGCTGCTCCTCCGACAAAATTTGGCGAACCTGACGGTTTATTGCCCGCCGCATCGACCGATTTAGGTATCGGCCTCGATACCCTTGGATGATGCGACGGGCAATATTGTCAGCTTGGCCTTGGGGGGGGGGGGGGGGGGGGGGGGCATCGTTGGGTTGAGGGGGGGGGGCCACGCGGCTGCACCTCGCATATTTGGCCAAGGCGATCGATTGCGTTTCCCATCTGTAAATAAATTGAATACGTATTATAAAACAAGTTTTTAAAATAATAGTAGTTTACTAAAACGAATCATTTGTACTTACGTTTATATTTATATTAGTTAGCGTTTAAAATTTTTTTTTCCGGGAGGTATTCCGCAGCAGGCTTTACCAATGCACAAGGAGAAATGATTGGGTGTGGGCGCGTGACCATGGCGTAACTGTAACTAAGTCAGTTATGGTACTTTATAAAAATAATGAAGTTTATGCAGTGAATTTGAAATATCATGCTATGTCTTAAATAACCATAGTCAATATATAATAATAAAAATGAAATGGATATGAATTTGCTTATGTTATGAATAAATAGAGAAGAAGTAGGGATTCATTGAATTGTGTTTATATCAACCTCCGATTCGAAACACTACGAAAATACAGCAACCCGCACCTGTTAGTCCACCCCTCCAACCCCCCCCCCCGCAACACTTCCGACATTGTAAGAGAGGGCCTCTCCACTCATCTTTGCTATAAACCAGAGAGTCCGTTTAAAATTGGTTCCGGAACACACGCTTACGAGTGTGATTCGAGTTTGGGACCAAGAAAGTTAGCCCGCGACCAAGACGGTTGCGACTCTGTCTCACTCGCACACTTCGCCATGGTAAGGCGCAATGCGTCAGAGCGGAACAGGCATAGGCAACATCGAATTTTCGAACATCGAACCAAAGCGCTGTTACAACCAAGCTAACAGAGAAGAGGCACCGTTCGAACATCTGTGTTGGAAGAGCAACGCATAAGCAGCTAGTTCCGATTTCTTTCTGAAGTCGAACGTGTGGCACAAGATAAGAGAAATAGTTACAGTTTTAGAACCAGCAGAAGTTGCAACAACCATAATGCAGAGCGTACAATTAATTTTTGGCGATTTTTATGCAATCTGGATTGAATGCAAAATTAAAATTGAAAACCACAACTCAGCATTGGCCAGACTTTTGTCTCACGAGTTAGAAATAAGAGAGCCTAGTCTGTTCGAGAATGATGCTTACTCATGTGGAATATTTCTTGATCCAAGATATAATGTTTCTTTATCTGCAGAGCAGAAAAATAATTGTATTAAATTGTTATCAAATCTGCACACTCGTATAAAGGACAACGTTAATTCGATTGAATTATCTGGGGAAAATAGCCCTGATTCAAGTTTGACGGAAATTGGCAGTACAAAAATCAGAAAATGAAACAGTTCTAACTAACAATAATCTCACATCTTCATTTAATATGTTTCTATTAAAACAAAAAAGATTGCTAATGCCCATATGACACTTGCCGATATTTTTAGTAAACTCACTGGTTATATAACACTAGTTTACAGCATTTCCGATCCCGACCATCTGGCAGTTATTTCGTATGTAAATACATTTGCTGAGTCTAAAAATCCAATCCGCAAATTTTTTTATGGGGCCGTTTTCGAGAAATCTCGAAAAAGCTAGATTTTCGATTTGTAAAAAAGTACCTTTAGAAAAATGCGTATATCTTTGGTACCGGTTCTTGCATTAAGATCAGGTAATGCTTACTTGGAAGGTAATTGAACGCCCTATCATTCGTTGATACACCACTTCTTAATCCGGTGCTAGACTTCGGCGTTATAAAGGCTTTTATCGGCAACTTCGCATTAAATTTATCACTTTTTAAAAAAAAGCTAGATTTTAAGTGCGATTTTCACCACGAAAAAAATTGTGTAAAATTTATTTTATTGCTGGTCACTAAAGATGTATCTATTATAAATAAAACGCCTCATATTTCATTAAAATCCATCTAAGAATGTAGAAGTTATTGGCATTTAAGTAAAAAATGGAAGGTTTCAAGTTCATGCAAATTGACTCAGTTTCAAAGTTTTGTTGTTCGTCCTAGGAGGCTTAGTTAAAATTCAAACTAAACAATATAAGGGCTACTATGAAATGTACATTTGCTATTGAAATGTCAAATGTACTTTGTGCCAGTCTAAGATTTGTTTGATTTATTAAGCCCCATACGGACATCAGAAGTTGCGAGAAGTTACATACAAAAATTGAGGGAAGAAGAAGCAGAAGTTACAACTTCGCCTCTGGAACTGTTTGCATGTACGGAAGTGCGAAGTTGAAAGTTACACTTAACAGACAATGTGGCACTTAGCAGCACATTTGTGGATACTATGTAAGATGGCTGTGGGCCTTATTGTGCTTTGACCAGCTGAAGCAGCATTGAAAATGCACCATGTCAAGTCACTCTTCTTCTACCTGCCTCGATCAGCTGGACTGCTTTTAGCTAAATGATTTATAAAGAAAATAAAAAAGAACATGGAAGAAAAACAAAAGCGAAAGAATCGTCTAGTTAAATGCAAAAATGAGCCAAATAAGTTCTGTTACGCTTGCGGGCAATACATATTTTCTGTTCCGCGAATATTTTCAACTACTTTGCAAAAAGCTTATTGCCTTTATTTTGGATATTCCCCTCAAAATGTGAAGAAGTTGTGGACTCCAAATGTTTTATGTAATACATGCAGAACAAATTTAACTTTGTGGATGGCAGGGGAAAAGTATGTATATATAAATATATATAGTATAGTAGTAGATTTGGTTATTTAATATTTTCGGTTCATAGGCGCTACATGGCCTATGATGTACCGGCAATTTGGAGAGAGCCAAAATCTCACGATACAGATTGCTATTTTTGTTTGACAGTTGTAAAACTCCGTGGAAGATTTCGAAATGTCGAATATCCCCAAGTGGTTTCGTTCACAAAACCAGTTCCACATACATCTCCGTTTGCCCGACCTGTTTGTCCAAGACAGCAGAAAGAGGATCAAGATTCTAGTTCATCAACAGAATATAGTACGAGTGATGCGGAGCTCAATAGTTCTCCAATCCTCTTTACACAGTCTGCTCTCAACGATTTAACAAGGGATCTAGATCTTTCCAAAGAAAAGTCTGAAATATTGGCATCTCGCTTGCGGGAAAGAAATATGTTGACAAGTGATGTAAAATGTACTTCTTACAGAGATCGACACCTGCAATTTTCGAAGTACTACACAAAAAATGGAGGTGTCTGTTACTGCCATAATATCATGGGGTTATTTGAAGAATTTGGAGAGTTGTATGATCCTTGTGAATGGAGGCTTTTTATCGATAGCAGTAAGTTGAGCCTGAAAGCTGTACTGTTGCACAAAGGAAACAATAAACCATCGATTCCACTGGCGCACGCTGTTGATCTAAAAGAATCCTATGAATCAATGGCTTTACTTTTGAATTTAACCAAGTACCAAGATCATAATTGGAGTATTTGTGAGACCTTAAAGTTATTGCTATGTCTACTGGACTCCAACAGGGTTACACAAAATATATGTGCTTCCTATGTAAATGGGATAGTCGGGCTCATAAGCAACATTATGCTCAGACGAATTGGCCTTGCAGAACAGATTTTATTCTTGGGCAAGAAAATGTGAAATTAACCTCTAATTAAAAAGGGAAAAAATAATTCTGCCTCCTTTGCATATAAAGCTAGGACTCTTTAAAAAAATTTTAGTTCTTACCAAAAATTTGTTATTTTTTTTATTTTTGGGGAGCGGTTTCATCAGCAAATAAAAAGAAATGGAGACGGCGATATAAAGGTTATTGGGATGAAGCGATGATGGGAGATGAAATGAGGAAAATGATCATAGCTCTGAATAAATGAAAAATGGTCATAGCTCTGGAACTATTGGATTTCCCATTTACAGCTTAATACAGTAAATTACTGGATACAAGACCAAATTTTGAGAAAAAAATGAAGACAAAAAAAAAAACCCTTTAGCGGCAATTAATTTTTGTTTACTTATTTTTGCGATTCGAAGACCAAAGAAAAATTTTAAAATTTTTAAGTGTGCGTTATTTGAAAGTTTGGATTCAGATGTTAATTTTCAGATTTTTTAAATATTTTTATTACCAATGGCTTTGGATAGCAAGCAATTGAAAATAATTAAATTTTTTAAATATGTAAATTTTCAAATCGACTTTGTCCGCGAATTAAGTGTATTTCGCCAAAATGCTGAAAATACGTATATACTATTTTACCACAAGGAATACGAAAAAAATTATTTCGATCCAAAAAACATCCCAGTGGGCGATTTTTCATGGAATCACCCATATATACTTATTTAGTAAATTAAGTATATTTATATATACACTTATTTTATCATGCTTTGGTGTTTTAGCGTTGAGCAATTTGTGTGGATGCGTGCGAGCGCAGACATATGTATGTATGTGCATATGTGAATGTGTAAGAAGAGGATTTCGGTCGACGCCCAGTCGGACTTTGCAGCATGTGATTCCCAAAATAAGTACATTTGGTGGCATGAAATTTCAGGGAAATAGTCACTACATAATTTTTTGGCATGACATTAGCGCATTTATCATCATGAAAAACTCACACGTTCTTTTCTCAGGTATTCGTAAGGCTAAAAGTCGGCCTATCGTGAAACGGTTCAGTCTCTCTTAGTCGTGGGATGAGCACGAAGTAGAAAAACGAAGACAGCTCCGAACGCTTGGCGAACGTTGACCAAACGAGAGAGAGCGAAAAAATTCTTAAGTCAGTGAGATTTCGGCTTATGCAGAAAAAAGACGTGTTCCCAGAGAATATATAAAAAATTTTTTCAATTATAAATGCGCAATATATTGTTGGTGAGTATCGAATTAAGTTACATCTACGGGCTCAATAGCGCTAAAGTATTATAATTATCATTAATTTGTAATTTTTAATCAATTTTATTACTTAATACAGGTCATCCCTGCAGAAACGATAAGCAACAACACTTTTAAAGGCCAATTCACTAACAATCATCCCTACCATTAGCAACCAAAGGCATCATGATAATAATAATAGAAATAAACAAAAATAGTTGTTGGTTTGTATATTAAATTATTTGTTAATAAAAATTGCAAATAAACTCAAATGTAGTTAAGTTGATTATGGGGGTGACATTTTACTCAAGGGCATGCAAAAAACATGAATTCGTAAGCTTACGGCCAGGTCTTCCTCCCTACGATATACAAAGTCAGTGCATCTGAAGTACTGAGTTCGTAAGGAGAAAAGCGGAACCCGAAGGCTGGTGCGTGACGTCACCCAAACGTTTAACGGTTACAACAACAACTCCTGAGTTTCACGGCGTTTCTTAAGACAAACGAAACGGAACCTTCAGATTTTCTCATGCCTTCTGACGTGACAAGTTGGCATGAAATATGGACATCTGTCATGCATTCAAGTCCGACTGGGCAGTCGGACTTTGCAGCATGTGCTTCCCAAAATAAGTACATTTGGTGGCATGAATTTTCAGGGAAATAGTCACTACATAATTTTTTGGCATGACATTAGCGCATTTATCATCATGAAAAACTCACACGTTCTTTTTTCAGGTATTTGTAAGGCTAAAAGTCAGCATATCGTGAACGGTTCTTCTTTTTCAATCGTTTGGCATGTAAACAAAAAGACACGAAGCCAAAACCGAACGATTGCTGCCGAATGATCATGCAATACATACGTTCCTTTTGCGTTACATTCTAGGGCCAAATTAACCCCTTCTTATTTCTGTGCCTCTGGAGCACTTAGATCGTAAGTTAACGGCAGTTAATCCGCGTAGAGAAAAAAAAACAACAACAAAAATGTATGTATGCATTTTTGCTGCTTTGCCTATTCTCTTTGCCTTGTGATTTTTTGGGCATTGCAATTCATTAGCGTCTGTCGAGCGTGTGCGTTTAGTGGAAAATTTTTTTAATCGTGTTAAACAATACATTTAGGTAAGTAAATTAAACATGGAATAATAATAAAGAAGTGCAACTCATAACAAAATTAAAAATTTATTTTGTCTTCTCGGGGCGCAACAACGACAACAACAAAAACAAAAACCACAAACACAACAATTACATATGCATGTACTTGTGAAAACCAACTAAAAGCAAGGAAGCAAACAACAAATAATAATAAACAAATTGGTGAGTGTCTTTCTGTGTACATATGTATATTTAATTAAGTTTTGGTGGCTACCGGCAGTCAATGCTGATTTAAAAGTGAAAATTTAAAAACATAAAAACATTTGTATGTACAATGTACATTGTTTGCATACATACGTTCCGCGGCACTTCAATATATTCACTTAAAATTAGTATAAATACGATGCGCGACACGTAAATATGTCTTGAAAAAAAAAATATAATTTGTTTGAATTATCTTGTATAATCAATCAAATATTAAAAAATGATAAATTTAAAAGAAACAATAAACTTTAATTTATATAAAAATAATAATTTAAAACAGTAAAAAAAATTATTGCTTGTTAATCGAAGATGAAATGCAAACCAAAAAAAAAAACTTTTCGTTTTTTGTTTTTGCATTCTTTATATATTTTATCAGCATCAACTGCCGCGTCGTTATCTATATGTGTCGTAAAACTGAATGTATCCCCAAAATTTGTTTTTGGTTTATATATTTTTGCTCTTTTATATATTTGTACACTTCAAAAGTGTATTATAATTTTTCACAGAAGTTTGCAACGCATAGGAGGAGTCATCTCCGACCACATAAAGTATATATATTCTTGATCAGCATGACGAGCTGAGTTGATGTAGCCATGTCCGTCCGTCCGTCCGTCTGTTTCTATGCTATCTCCTCCGTCAGTTTTAAAGCTATCATAACCAAACTTTGCACGAAGTCTTTTAGTACAAATACGCTGCACATTTGTCGGAACCGGCCGGATCGGATGACTGTAGCATATAGCTGCCATAAAAACGATCGGTCGAAAAACTAGTTTTAGTGAGAAAAACTTTTTTGTTTTCAATGCTATCGATCCGAACGCTCGTATTTATAAGTTTTTAATGATTTCACATAATTTCACCAAGCCTTGTCGAAATCGGAAAACTATATAGTATAGCTGCCATACAAACTTTGTCCGTCCGTTTGTCTTTCCGTCCGTCTGTCTGTTTCTACGCGAACTAATCTCTCAGTTTTAAAGCTATCGAGCTGAAACTTTGCGCAGAGTCTTTTTTGTCTTCACGCTGCCAATATGTCGGAACCGACTGGATCGGATGACTACTTCTTGTAGCTGCCATACAAATGATCAGTCGAAAAATGGGTTTCAATGAGAAAAACTGTTTTTTTTTTCTCAATATTAGCGCTCTCAAACACGGTCATGGGTAATATTATATATTTTAAAGCTGATCTGCGAAGTTTGGTCGAAGTCGCTAACAGTTGAGACAAGCGTACTCAAGTGTATCAAAACTTCGGCACAGACGAAGTTAGCTTTCCCTTTCTCGTTTTTTATTGTATCGCTCAATTACTTGAAGACTGGCATAACTTAAAAAATACGATTTATGACTTAATGATGCAGAACTGCTGCATTGTGTACCATTTTGTGTAAAATAGTTATATGTATGTATATCTTTATACTTTCAGGTGTGATCAAAATATGTGAAAATATATTTTTATAGTTTAATTTTCCTGTTGTTGCAAGAGCGTCATATCTAATTTGACCAGCAGTCGTTATTGCATAAACATTATTCGGTTTTCAGTTAAAACATCATATTTTGAATTGTTATTAATAACCATTTTAAATTTATAATATTTTACTCAGGGAGCGTAACAGTTACAATTTTTATTTTAAAAGTCCATAAATTAACTGTTATTTACCGATTTTTATTTAAAAAGTCAAAAACAAACAAAACAAAAGTCTCTGAATAGCTGTTATTGATAACATTTTTAAATAAAAGTCTCTGAATAACTGTTATTGTGGGACGAAATTATATTAAAGTATAAAAATAACTGTTATTTGCTGCGTAATAAAATAAATTACAAAATAACTGTTAATTTCAGATTTTTAAATAAAAATCACTAAGGCTGGAATGACACTTTAAATTTTTAGAGACAATTATTGTCTCAATTTTTTGTTTTGCTGTTGTGAATTATTACAGCCTCTTCTAAAGCATTCTGCGGAGAATTCAAGCATGTTTTGACTCGCTAACACCAACGACTTTTGCCCATAGATGAAAAATTGTGACTAAAATTGTTCCTAAAAATTGAAAGTGTCATTCCAGCCTAAATAAAAGTTAATTTATGGACTTTTAAAATAAAAATTGTAACTGTTACGGTCCCTGATTTTACTACATTTACTCGAAACTAAGAAAATCATATTTTCTGGGTTAAACGCATTAAGAACTTTAAACGCGATTTTCTCAAAATGGATTATTTTGAGTAATGGCAGTATTGAAGTAAGTGAGAGATATGATTTTGAGATGATATGCGAAGTTTGGTCTAAGTTCCTATTCGTTGAAGCGAGCTTCTTCAAGTGTATTTAAAATTCGGCACAGACGAATTTACCTTTGCCTTTTTTTGATGAAAATTATTACTAAATCTATATATATAAAACTGTTCAACCTGACTGACTGACTGGTGACCGTCGCACAGCCTAAACCATAAACGATAGGAAAATGAGATTTTCACAATAGTATTATCTTATGCTGAAAGTGAGTACTAAGAACGGATTTTGGAAAATTCTGTCGGGAAATGTGGAAAATTCGCGGTTTTTGGTTTTTCATCCGATCAAGTTCAAACTCATTTTCAAAGACCTATATAAAAATTCAACAACAACTGCATAACAAACTTCCGGAAAATTCACCCCCCTGGGTGGAAAGTGGGTGGTCAAGGTTGTATGGGCGAAACTTAAGTTGCCGGCGATTAGCTCCAAACTCATTTTCAAAATTACACATGTTTAGTTGTAAGTTGTAAACATAGCATAATTTGACACGTGCTTCCCCGACTTTGGAAAATCCGCACACGAGGAAAATGGCTGGAAAATTCTAAATCCAAAAAAGTATTTATCATTCGATTGGCTTGAAATTCGGTTTGTAAGTATAGAATACGAAATAGTTTAATATGTTATATTCCGAAGTTGGAAAATATGACCTGACGGTCGAAAAATTCCCGGAAAATTCTGCATGAAAAAAACTATTTTTCATCCGATTGGCTTGAAACTCGGTTTGTAAGGAAAAAATACCATTTCAATGTCGGAATAGCCGTCCACGAGGAAAATGGCCGGAAAATTCTGCATGCAAAAAATATTTTTCATACGATTGCCGGATGCTCACTGGGAAGTGAATGGGATGTGGGTGGAAAGTTGTTTTGGAAGTGGGTAGAAAGTGGGTGGTAAGTGGATTTAAAGTGGGTGGAATGTGTCGGAAAGTTTGGCGGATGGTGGGGATGTTAATGGAAAGTGGGCGGGAACAGGGCGGGAAGTGTGTGGTATGTGGGTGGCAAGTGGGTGTAAGGTGTGGGTGGGATGTGGGCGGGATGTGGGCGGGAAGTGGGTGGGAAGTGGGTGGGATGGAAATGGGAAGTGGGTGGGATGTGGGTGGAATGTGGCGGTGAGTGGTAGGGATGTGGGTGGCATGTGAGTGGCAGGTGGGTGGAATGTGGGTGGAATGTAGGTGGGAAGTGGGCGGGAAGTGGGTGGGATGTGAGCGGTAAGTGGGTGGAATGGAAATGGGAAGTGGGTGGATTGTGTCGGTAAGTGGGAGGGATGTGGGTGTGTGTTGGTTCTATACTGTTGAAGGAGCGGCGAAGCGGGGCGGGGGATATTTGCTAGTATTTATATATTCTTTTTCAGCATAAAAAAAAACTATAAAGAACAAATTTTTTATATTGCTATTTTATTATTCTTTGTATTGCTTAAATTACAAAATGAGCTATCGTGGTTTTTTCGGAGCGCAATATTAATCGCTTAGCGAAATCAGAGAGGGGGCTGTTTTTTAATGGTTCTGAGCGTCCGTCTGCATCTGAAATTGCTGTGCCAATTTCTGTTCGGGATGACCCTAATATTTGTGACCCTGAAATTCCTGAAATCTTAGAAAACTTCGAATCGTCGTATGTTGACCCAAAGCCAAGTTTAGATAATGTCTCTAGTTTGCACACTAAGCTTGTAAAATGGTATAAGGAGAATAATGTGACACGTTCGCAGCTTGAAGAACTTTTAAAAGTGCTAAAATCAGAAATCATTGAAGTGCCGGTTTCTGCAAAGGGGCTCTTAAAGAAATTCCTTCTGATATAGTACTTCGCCATGTAACACCAGGGTACTATACCCATATTGGCGTCCAATCATATCTTAACTCAATACAGGATATGATTATTAATGGGTGTGAACTATTGTTAGACGTAAATGTCGATGGATTGCCCTTGTTTAAAAGTTCTAAAACTTCTGTTTGGCCAATATTGGGATATTTTTATAATATTCCAAACAGTAACGTGTTCTTAATTGGATCTTACTTAGGCAACCAAAAGCCCGCTAATGTAGACCAATTTATGCACGATTTTGTTGAAGAATTGTTCCGAATAACAAATGAAACATTTTTGGTCGGCGAAAAAAAAGTGACGTTGAGGTTGAGAGCATTCATTTGTGATGCACCTGCTCGTGCTTTCATGTGCGGTTCGCTTGGAACCAGCTCATTCCATGGGTGCATGAAATGTCTTCAGGTTGGTAAGCGAATAAATAATGTAACTGTATTCAGCTCTACTGTTGGTTCGCTTATAACAAATGAAGATTTTCGTGGCAGGGTACATGCCTCGCACCACTTGGCTTATTTTCGTGCCTCCCCCCTTGCCATTGAAAAACTCAATGTTAACATGATTTCCGCATTCCCGCTTGATCCAATGCATTTGCTGGATTTGGGTGTGGGAAAAAAAAATTTAAATTTAATTGTGGAGAGAAAAACGCTTTGTTTTAAATTAAGCAAATCCGACATAAATTTAAAACAATTTTTTAAAATTGAGTTTGGCAGGAAACCTAGGGGATTCGAAGAGCTTCCGCGATGGAAAGCCATTGAATACAGGCAGTTTTTATTGTATACTGGCCAAGTCGTCTTAAAACCATTTGTTTCTGATGACTGTTTCTACCACTTTCTGTTGTTTATGTGTGCATATAGGCTTCTGTTGTCTAAGACATTTTCTAAAAACGTTCACGTTGCAGCACAATTAATTGAGCACTTCGTGAACCAATTTAATAAAGTATTCCCGGTTGAATCTTTAACATATAATGTTCACAATATGCTCGACTTAGTGGACTGTGTTAAAGAGTTGGGTCCTATAAACAGTTTTACGGCTTATAAATTTGAAAATGTTCTACAGGAAATCAAAAAAAGTATTAAAAAGCCAAATAAAATTTTAGAGCAAATGGTAAACAAGTTTTCGGGATATATACCGAAACCGACATCTCGAGTTATTGGACCAAAATTTGATAGACATGGTAATTTAGTAAGATACATTTTCAAAGATTTTCAGTTGTCACTAAAATTTCCCAATAACATTTGCTGTCTTAAATGTGGTCACGCAATAAACATAATTAAATTTTATTTGGAAGACGGGATATACTTTTTAAGTGGTCATAGATTTCAAAATTCGCGCCAGCACTTCGAGCTTCCCATGCAAAGCATAAGCTTGGGAATTTTCTCGACAGATGCCAACTCTCAACTGACATTGAAAGTTATCCTCTGTCAGCAGTCCTTTGCAAGTTTGTGTACCTTCCGAATTCTTCAAATGAGGCAGTGTTAATACCACTTCTTCATTCCATTAACGATTAACAGGGATTTTTTTGCGTTTTAATATCGGTTTTAGGGATCGAATTTTAATTCGCGTTTTCGTGCTGCACGTTATGTGGCTGCGCCCCTCGGTCGGTTGGGCGGGAGGTGGGGGCAAAAATATGATATTATATTATTTTCATAATACAAAATTATGCTGTTGCTTCTACAAGAAATATTATTTTTTGGGACAATTAATTATAAGGCTCACAAAATGTACATTGAGAAAATATCAAATAGTCAAGACAAAAGAATAGGTTCGCCCCACACGTGGCTGAAACGGTCAAAATATGCATTTTATACAACTTTAAGCTCAAATTACCGAAAATCCAAATGTGGTGGACTATCGAACTTCGTTTAAAACCAAACAAATGATTACACTGCGTTTTTTCAGCATAAAAAGTCTTCGTATTTTGCCGTTCATTTGTAATATTTTTGTTGTTTCTGAGAAGAGACACGAGGCAGCACTATAACCAAAACTTAATTTTGTTGTCTTGTGCAATAATAGAAATTCATGTATAAAGCTTTCGGGATGGAGTCGGTTGAAGACGAGACGAAGGACCGACTGGCCGTCATCGAGTCGCGACTGGACTCTATGGAAAAATCGATGGCGAAATTGCGCAACGGCTGGAACCCATAGAAACCAAAATGGAAACTTTAATAAACATTAATACAAAAATATTGGCCACATTGAACCAAATGTACGGAAAGCCTGTGGTGGCAGCTGAGTTGGAGTTTCCAATTGCTACGGTGGAAGGTCTGGACGCAATGGAAGAAAAAGTTAGGGTCAGCAAAGAAAAATACGTATGTATCGAAACTATCCATATTTTTCCAATTTTTGTTGCTCCATTTTTCCTTAATTTTTATTTCAGATTGAGCTTTTTCGTCACCTTCTTTTGCCAGGAGGGCTCATTAAAAATTTCCAGCGCATTTTCCATAAGGATCTGTTAATGGAAATGAATTACGGTGGAAAGTTTTTGAAGCTTGGACTAAGCTTTTATGCGTGCTTAAACACGGCTTTATATGGTAATTATCTTTAAAAATATAAGTTTTCAAATACAATTTAATTATTGTAAATAGATATTAGCTGGCTAGAGAAATACACATTAATCATTTAATTATTCAGTCACACTGACCACATCTAACATCCAAATCCTGAGTCATAAATATGTACAATGGCAGAATTAGCCGACTTCGCAGCATGTACCTATTACACATCGGCCGACCTAACATTTTTACAAAACAAAACCTTAAGAATTTTTGCATGCCAAATTGACATTAAGCATTTAAAATCAGGATGTTGGATGTAAGTGTGCTCAGTGTGATGAGCCTATTGGTGTCTGAAAAATTCCAATTTGTTCTTCACTCAGCCTGACCTTTAGTTGGCTAACGTCTGTTTGCAAAACATTGCAATTATTAAACAAATTTCCCTTATTTTTGCCGAATCTCAACGGGTCGACGGATACACGTTTGAAAACTACGTACGGGATGCCCGGAGTGCTTTTGAAAGAGCCAAAAATAGGGTATACAAAGCCAATTCAGAGGCCAAAAAGCAGAAAGCTTGTAAGGAACTATAAATGTCAAGATTTTTAATAGCACTAAATTTAACGGGCTAGTTCTGAATTTCGAGTTAGTTTTCATTTAAGTGTTGGTATTTGGAAATTGAATTTAATATTAATAATAGTCAGAAAAAAAAGAACTCAGAATTGTTTGAGCAGCTGAATCCGATTGCTCAATCCCAAGTGAAATCATTGCAATAAACCACTTACATTTAAATTAATCCAAGTTCAATTTGAAATACACGTTAGCATTTGAGACGACTCGAAGTTCGGAACAGGTCATTATACTTTTTTCACAAAATACTTGACTATTTTCCATACTTTTGCGAAAAGTTATGTTTATGTTTTCACAAACTTACAAGTACTTGGACCAAAAGAAAGCTAACTGTCCTTTTGAATTGTAGGGTGCAGAACTGAAATTAGTTGTTCGTTTAAACCCACATCCTTAACATCAAAATATATTTTGATGAACGTCTTTTGATCTTAGTAATTTAAAATTTTTGTGAATAGCACTGTAACTTGATGTGGCCACAAAACGTAAGACTGCAAAAACATGTTTAACAAAATATATGATCATGTAAAGAATGCGGGTTAAACGAACCACTAATTTCAATTATGCGCATTTAAATTCAAAATGAAAGTTTTGCTCTTATCTTAGTCCTTTATTTGTTACATCTGTGTAATACTTTTATTCAAGTTGGCGGTCACCTGCCGCCAATCTACTAAGCAAACTTCACTTTCAGACCGAAAACTTCTGTGATATGGCTTTAAGCCAGTAGTGAACCGGTTGTAAGCCACTTTAAAACCGACTCGCTGACTTCCTCCTAAGCAATATGAATCAGTAGTTTACACTAGGAACCGTAGTAATGATTATTATATGGGAATCTTTATTATATTAAACGTGAACAAATATTCACAGTTTTTAAGTATTTATTGAAAAAAAAAAAATTTTAGTTTTATATTTTCCCAGAATATAAATCATTTCTTACGATTTCTCGTTTATAGGCTAATCATACTGAGCACATCTAGCATCAGAGTATTTTATTTAGGCATTTTATATTAAGTAATAGGGAAACATTTTTCCTATGTCAACATTTTCAATTTTTTGTTTCGTCTAATTGTCCAATGGCAATTACAAACATGATAATGTTCGATGCTAGATGTGCTCAGTATGATAAGCCTATAAGACGGATATACCAAAGATTAAAATTTACTAAGATACATATATACATTAGACTAGCCCTTATAAAAGTTTCGATTTAGTCGTAAAAGATATAGTAATTAGATTGGCAGCGATCGGACTTCATTTTGAGCGTAAACTTAAATCAAATCAAATCGGCCAATTTTTCAAAATTTCATTTATTTTTCTGAGATTAGTTTCGGATTTATGTCTAATATTTTCAAGTTTTTGTTAAAGTGTTATTTCTCTCTAAATCCTTTTAGCGGAATATCATAGCAACATTTTGAATATTCATTTTAGAAATTTTGAGAATAAATTTGGTAAGAATCATATCTAAAAGCAAATTTTTGTCATTTTTTTTGGTTTTAAGATAAAATAATATATACGAGATATACTCTTAATATCCAACATTTACATTTAAAAAGTTGCTATGATATTGCCCTAAAGAATACAAATTTTTGAGATTAAATAAAATATTCGATTTTGAGGGCGAGTGCGCTTCCACTAAATGAAGTCCGATCGCTGCCAAACTTTCATATTTTACTAATTAATTAACTAACAATTATATCTGTTGGGACTAAAACGAAACTTTTTTCCGCCCGGTATTTTGAAATCTATTTTTAAGGGCCAGTCTAATATACATCCTCTTTTATATGCTGATGTTGAATATAGCAAGAAACAATATAAATATATATATATTTTTTTAATGCATATTGTTTTATTTATAGTTAAAAAATTATCAAAAAGTAAGTATAAATGAACCGTCCGAAAAACATGAGAAACGCATGCCTGCAAAAGTCCTCTGTTTAGCATGCCCGCTTAAGTCGGGAGTATGGCACTCATGGTAAATTTAGGAGTACCGCATACATGCAATAGTACAGTGTAACGCATACCAGCAAAAGCCTGGGGTATGTCAGACATGATAAAATCACCGGTAACTTATGCCTACTTAGTTCAGGGGTGAATAATGTCTTAGTTCGTAAGCTTACGGCCAGGTCTTCCTCCCTACGATATACAAAGTCAGAAGACCTGGCCGTCAGCTTACGAATTCATGTTTTTTGCATGCCTTTTAGTAAAATGTCACCCCCATAATCAACTCAACTACATTTGAGTTTATTTGCAATTTTTATTAACAAATAATTTAATATACAAACCAATAACTATTTTTGTTTATTTCTATTATTATTATTGATGTTCGCCATGATGCCTTTGGTTGCTAATGGTAGGGATGATTGTGAGTGAATTGGCCTTTAAAAGTGTTGTTGCTTATCGTTTCTGCAGGGATGACCTGTATTAAGTAATAAAATTGATTAAAAATTACAAATTAATGATAATTATATTACTTTAGTGCTATTGAGTCCGTAGATGTAACCAAATTCGATACTTACCAATAATGTATTGCGCATTTATAATTGAAAAAAAATTTTATATATTCTCTGGGAACACGTCTTTTTTCTGCATAAGCCGAAATCACACTGACTTAAGAATTTTTTCGCTTTTCTCTCTCTCGTTTGGTCAACGTTCGCCAAGCGTTCGGAGCTGTCTTCGTTTTTCTACTTCGTGCTTATCCCACGACTAAGAGAGACTGAACCGTTTCACGATAGGCCGACTTTTAGCCTTACGAATACCTGAGAAAAGAACGTGTGAGTTTTTCATGATGATAAATGCGCTAATGTCATGCCTAAAAATTATGCAGTGACTATTTCCCTGAAATTTCATGCCACAAAATGTACTTATTTTGGGAAGCACATGCTGCAAAGTCCGACTGGGGGAGTTTGTATTTTTGTTTTGTCTGTTTTAGTTCTTATGTATGTATGCATTTTTTGCGACAATTGTCTCTTAAGTGAGCACGTGTTTTCGTGCACGCACCATGTTTTTGCTCACACACTATGTTCAGTTTTGTTTAAATAAGTGTATGTTTGTATGTGTGTAAAAATCATTTAATAAGTTCCAAATCTTTTTTTTAGAATCTAACATACGACAGTTTAAGATATTTGGAGAAGGACGATATTAAAGAGGCTATTCCGCCAATTGGGCTCCGAGTGTTATTTCGCGAAAAGCTGTTCCTTTGGCGAAAGGCTAAGGTAAGTGGAAAAATATATTAAATTGTATTTTTTTTTTTTGTATATTATTTAATATTTAATTTATAATTTTCTAGTACGGAATCAACTCGGAAACACTATCTGTGCCTCCAAAGTGTCGTCGTGGCTGGCCACGGAAAGTAACACACGCCATGTGCAGTAGAAGGTAAATTTAATAAACTTTTTTAATTTGATATATTCAGATTTATTCGCTTATATTATTAATTGTTATTATTATGACTCTTATCTATTATTTAACTCTTTATTTTTTTTTCAATTTGATACAATATTTTACGTGAGCGTGAGCTGCTTGACGAGTCAGCTAGAGGAAAAAATTTATTGGACGTAACAACCCTTACTGGACAGCACCGTGAAACCTTAATTAACATTATAGTAGAAGAAACGATAAAAAATAATACAGCCATACAAGTGAGAGATTTCACTTACCTAGTGGATGAGATTTGCTGTATTTTCCCGTGCGAAAATAATAATCGTGTATGTATTAAATTTTTTTAATGTTCATTATTTTGAGTTATGTATATACATATATGTTTGTGTATTTTTTATATATGTACCTACATCTATATACCTTTCGTGGCATTGTTCATTATTTCCTTTAACTGTTTATAATTTCTTAAGGACTTCTATTTCATTCCCCGGAGCAAGAACAACGCAAATCCTAGTGGCAAATTATTCTCCAAATATAGGAACAGACGCTACAAAAATAAGCCAGCTAAGAGCGTTGCACAAAGCGACTTCGAAAACGAATCAGACAATTTTGAATTTGATGAAAGCGTTGAAAAAGGACTTAAATCAATTTTGCAACGCGATTCGTCTGATTGGTCGCAAGTCTCTGAACTATGGTTGCAGACAATCAATATTCGCCAACATGATTTAAAAACTTTATCAAACATTAAATTTATGCAAGCTTGGTCAAAACATGGCCATTCTAAAGCTGCATCATTGGTAAATATATTTATGGTTATATTTATGGTTATAAGTTTATCGTGTTTTGTCCCATCTTGTAGTTTATTTTAGCGATATTGGTAATCTATTTTAATTTTTTGGTGTGTATTGTATTTTTTGTTGTAAATCAATACAAATTCGCTTTTTGTAATTATCGTCTTTTTTTTAAATTATATTTCAGGTTGAAATTGATTTTGTTCACAATTTCAAGGGGAAATCCCACCTATTGTTTTCCAAGTGGGACGATTTCAAGGAAAAAATTAACCCATATACATGGAAAAAATTAACAATGAAGCCTGTAAACAACTTCTAGCCGAGGCCAGGATGGCAACGACAGTCGGTAAGTGTTAACATTTTTTTTAACTGACACAAATTGTTATTAAATGAAAATGTTTCTATTTTTTGGCAGATGCTCAGGATTACATTTCCCTAATCTTGCTCAACGCTTTATTAGTGCCGACGGCAAGATTCCGAAATGAGACTGGAAAAAAGAATGCGAAGCCAATCATCGCTGATGCACAGACCAGTATGGTCTTGCGCCTTTCGTCGCTGAATGACGTCAAGAGACGCATTGAGCAGTTGACAGACAATAACTACGGTGAAAAGAAGACTTTGCAGCCTTTTATTATTATTCATGCATCGAGTGAGCTCGATTTTCAAAGTTATTTTGTATTTTTTGACCAAGCATTGCTTAGATGCAACAGCTTTATTGAGAGTGTCGATCTTTGCTTCAAAAATTTTATGGCATATTCTTTGCAATACCCGAAAGCATCCGAACTGGCATGGCTCTTCGTTCAGCAGTTTTTCCACGAAATTTAAACTTGCTTCGATATCAAATCTTCTGCACTTCAAAGTTTGCTAAATCTGATAAAAAATTAAAACTTGCTTCGACATCAAATCATTAGCTCATAAAAGGTGGCTAGATCTGCTACAATAAATAAGTTGTCAATACTGTACTTTGCTATACTATACTATACTATATCATTACTACTTCTATAGTATACCTACATGAGAATTTTGTAGGCTACTTCTGTACCATACTAATAATAAAAATTTAAACTCTCAATAATTATCGTATTCCTTATCAAAATGTTCCTTTGTTTTCGATGTGCTCGGTCTTTTTCTACTCCTGAACTCTTAGTTTCCCACCTAAAAATCAATCATCTTTTATCGAGAAAGTGCTTGCGAATTCACTGTAAGCAAGGCGTGTGTAAGCAAGTTTTCACCAATTTTTCCTATTTTCGAGAGCATTTAAAGAAATCTCACAATTTAACACAACGTGGCGACGTTCCTCAGCAAAAACCAATATTTAATGCAAAAACTATTCCAAATGAAAAAAGTATACCGACTGAAGAAAACGAAAATATTGAAAATGAAAATTGCAATCAAAATGGAAATAGTAAAAAAATTCGAATTCTATTTTAAGAAGTGTTCAAAGGAAATCTGCTGAGTTGTCATTAAGTTTATATGAGCTAAGCTATATGCCAAGAGAGCATGTTTCAAATATTCAAAATAACATTTCTCTCTTACTACGCTCCGTAGCTACGGCAATTGAAAGCCAATTAGACTCTGAATTAGCAGAAAATTTAAATTTCATTCTTAGTTTTTGTAAAGATCCATTTGAAGAAGTTCAATCCGAATATAAGTTTCTCAAAAAGTTAAAAGATTTGAATTTGAAAATAGTTTCACATGGCAATCCTACGCTTGGGCCTAAGTCAAATGATATTTTCATAGTGCCATTAACATTCATTGAGAGAAGCTTGGCTTGGCCCCGTTGTAGGAGCTGTATAGCCAACATTTACATTTTACATTAACATTCACAATTAAATATATATTTGAAATTCCCAATATTTTTGAATTGACCACATTAAACATTAAACAAAGCTTAGAAAGAAAT
The DNA here is from genome assembly GCA_018904275.1 of Lordiphosa clarofinis. Lineage (NCBI taxonomy): Eukaryota > Metazoa > Arthropoda > Insecta > Diptera > Drosophilidae > Lordiphosa > Lordiphosa clarofinis. Next base: position 378,608 of record JAEIGQ010000265.1, read on the forward strand.
GATTTGTGCACTCTTGGGACCGGAGAGATATATAGAAATATTGTTAATACATTTCAACCAGATTTAGTCATTCCGTATGTGTTGTACTTTGACGATTTCCAAATTAATAATGCTTTGGGGAGCCACACGTTTTCTATTTGTGGCTGCTATTTAAATTTTCCATTAATGCCTCAATATTTACTTTCAAAGCTTGAATACATTTTTCATGCTGCATTTATATCTTCAGCAAATCTGAAAATATGCGGAAACGATGTATCATTTTTCATTTGGTTGAAGAGCTAAAAATTCTTGAAAGTGGTCTGGAAATAAGAACAACAGGCGGTATGCAAAAAGTTCGGTTTGTGTTAGCATTAATAGTTGGCCATAATTTAGCTGTTAATAGTGTGCTTGGCTTTGTTCAATCTTTTAACGCGAAAAGGTATTGTCGTGTGTGTACTAGGTCAAAATCAGAAATGCAATGTGATTCCCGTGAAGATACTCTTTGCTTAAGAAATGAAGAATCGTACAGTGCTGATTTAAAAAGAAATGAATATCGAGAAACTGGTATTAAGCAAGGATGTTGCTTTAACCAGTTATTATCCTTTCAAGTAACAAACAACTTTTGTTTCGACATCATGCTCATTTTTAAAGGAGTTTGTTCGTATGATGTTTGCAACATCCTTCTCGCCCTAATTGATAATGATGTTGTGACACTAAATGACATTAATAACAGAAAAGAATTGTTTCCATATGGAGAAAGTGAAGTTGGCAATTCGTCTGTTAAAATAGATCTTAGTCGTCTTCAAACGTTCAATCTTAAAATGTCAGCCAGTGAAACAATGTGTTTTGTACACTTTCTGCCATTGCTTATCGGTGACTTAATACCAGTTTACAATCAAGAATGGCAGCTGTTACTTTTATTACTTGATATTATAGAATTTCTTTTTAAGCCACAATACACATATTCAGAACTAAATACTTTGCGAGATCTAGTTCAAAAACATCATTTACTGTATATAAAACTCTTTGGAAAGTTGAAACCTGTAACGACCCGTATCCGCCCAGTAAATGTATACAATATTTTGTAGCTCTCGGAATATATTTAGCTCGTTGTCGCTCGAAGTCTACGATTCAACTCAAATCTAATTCATACACAATCGACAGCCTTGTCGATTGGTATGACATCCAAGGCACAGACTCCTACATCCCTCCCTTATTGTTAGGGCGAGAATCTTAACCTTGCCATGCATCCTGATTTCTTTTTTCCGTTTGCTACTTTTCTGGGACCAGTCTATAGCTCAACATTTGTTGCATGGATTGGGGAAACCCAGATAAAACCCAACCAAGCTATATTTATTATTGCTCTTACTTGTCCCGGTCCCCTGTTCCAGAGACTGGGGTCCTTGCCGGTATCTTTTTTAAATGGCTCACGTTTCGCGTTACCGTACGTTGCCCATCAGACAACTTCACTATGCTCCCGTTCCTCTCCGTGTTCTCATATTCCTTTGCGTCAAAGTTCGAGGTTTGTGTGGGAACACCATGTTTTTAATAAGCACTCTGTCCCCCCACCTCTACGGTACTTTCCTTTGCCCCTCTTCTTTTGTCCGCAATCAGCTTCCCTTTTTGTTTGTTGATCAAATCTCGATCTCTTTCTGCTGAGTCCGAGTTTTCTCCCTCCACATCCTGAATTCCGGGGATCTTATCCCGAATCACCCGGTTGAACATTAGTTCTGTTGGCGGGCTACCGGTAGTGCTGTGTGGTGTCGTTGTACATCAATACAAATTTTTGAAGTGCTTCCTTATAATTTCTCTTCAAGGAGTGTTCGATTTTCAACCGCTTCACCAGAGTGCGATTCATCCGTTCCACTTCCCCGTTCGCTTGTGGCCAGTACGGTGGTGTTTTTAGTTGTTGTATGCCCTTAACTTTGCAGAATTCTTCAAATTCCTTACTAATGAACTGTCTCCCGTTATCAGTTCTTAGCTGTTTTGGAAACCCATGCCTACTGAATATGTCTTTCATTTTATCGATAATCGACGAGGACGTGATTGAACGTATCAATCTAGATCAGCACTAGAATGTAATCGCCGTTCGGCAATGGTCCGAGCAAATCTGTCGCAACGCATATCCACGGGCCTGTTGGGAATCCAGTCCTGTCCATCGGTACCGGATTCTCTGCTTGTGCTACGATTACTTACTTCCTTCTCTGCTTCACGGTCTATCAGTGGCCACCACACTTTCGTCCTTAGTCTCCGTTTCATCGCTGTTCCCCCTGGATGTCCTTCGTGAGCTAATTCTAAAACTCTTGGTCTTAGAGACCTGGGCACGACAATCCGCGTGCCGGGCAATATATTGCCCACCGTTGACAGTTCAAACCGGAATGGATATAGCTTATTTGATGTCGCTGACTCCCAGTTATCTTCGGCTAGACAAGTCATCGCGTCCATTATCTTCGTCTCGTGTGGTCTTCAGCTACCTCCGTTATTGAGAGTGACACTGGAATAGCGCCTGCCAAAACATGCAGAACTCCGTATTCGCCCCTTTCATCAAAGTACCTGACCCAGACAGTTGACAAAGTCTTGACAGCGAGTCCGCTATATTCTCCTTTCCTCTTTTTGTAAACAACTTGAAAACTATAAGCCTGCAAGGCGTAATAACCACCTTTCTATTCTAGCCGGTGGTTTTGATGTCGGCTTGAATATCGCTTCCAAAGGTTTGTGGTCTGTAACCAGTTCGAATTCAAGTCCCGCCAAATAAAAATGGAACTTTTTCGACGGCCCATACTAAGGCTTGACTCTCTTTCTCGGTCTGGGAATACCGCTTTTTCCACCTCTGACAGGCTTTTGCTCGCGAATGAGATTATATTTGGATCGCCCGACACAGAATATTGCACCAGGACTGCCCCCAGAGCCACCGGACTCGCGTCGGCAATTAAAGATGTCCTCGCCTCTAGCTTGAAATACGACAGCCTCGTTATATCCGCCAGCTGTGACTTAAGTCCTTCAAATGCCTTGCTCTCTTCTGCCCCCCAAGTAAACTTATTTTCCTTTCTAAGTAGCTTCCTTAACGGCTGTGTGCGATCAGCTAAATCGGGTATGAACTTGCCCACATACGTCACCAGGCCTACGAAACTCCTTATCTCTTCCTTAGTTTTCGGGTCACGAAATGAAGTAATTTTTTTAATCTTTTCTAGGTCTACTTGTATCCCTTTATCCGACAGAATTGTCCTAGAAATTTTAGTTCTCTCACCTTAAACATGCACTTCCTTTTATTTAATTGCACGTCATTCTCCTTTAGACGATCGCATACAGCTTTTTTACAGCGTCCTCATGCTCCCCTATCGTCTTTTCAAAAATGATGACATCCAGATAATTCATTGTGTTTCCACAACCAGCTAGCAACTCCTCCAGCCTCCGTTGGAATATTTCCGGTGCCGAGCAGACTCCAAACATTAGTCGCTTATATCTAAATAAACCTTTTGCAGTGATAAATGTTGTTATCTCCCGACTCGACTCATGTAGCTCCAGTTGGTGGTATGCGTCCTTTAGGTCCAAACGTGAGAAAAATTTTGCTCCCCTTAACTTCGGCATAAATGTTTCCAGCGTTGGCAATGGATAATTTTCTCGAAATATGGCCCTATTCGCGCGCCGCATGTCGATGCACAATCGAATATCCCCACCTTCCTTAAATGCCACTACCATTGGTGAAATCCACGGACTGTGTCCAATTACTGGCTCAATAATGTCCTGGCTGAGAAGTTGATTAATTCGCTCTTGTACCTTCTTTTCAAGCGCAATCGGAACACGTCTTATTGGTTGTTGAACGGGCTTTACACCTGGGGCAATTGTTAGCTCTACTTGCGCCCCTTTCCACTTTGATGTGGTTTTTACAATCTCCACCGCATTTATCTCCAAGCCAATCCTCAAACTCCTAGTTTTATAGCCGACTTGCGCCCCAGTAATGATTGTCTGCCGTTTCTATTACAAAGAACGTCGACAGCTGTTCTGATCCTTGGCCAATCGCAATTGGTGCCTCAAAAACATTGATCACCTTCAGTGGTGTCTCGAGCGTATCCCTAAATTGCTTACGTGTTCCCTCGCGAACGTTGAATATTGTGGCGTTTTTCCGTTTTAGTTCCTCCCAGTCTGACTTACTTACTAAGTTGAATTTCGAACCTGAATCGATCAAGAAATTACTTTTTTCCTCTGACCTTTGCATTCAATTAATTTGCTTTCCCCTCATCGCTATCGATTGAAAACAATACGTGTTCTGAGTACTGTTCATCACTTTCCGGTTCTCTCACGTAGCCATCGCACCATTGCCTAATAAAATCTTTTCATCCCGCTCTGAGTTTGAAATGGACGTCTTATCGGTCTCTTACACTTATAATGTCCCGTCTATGAGCACCTGTAATACTTACTCTCCCGAGCGGGGCAT